>VYXD01014140.1:215050-328031 GCA_013397195.1 Hylia prasina
TTTTTTTTTTTTTTTTTTTTAACTAATCCTTTTCCTTTTATTCTTTTTTTTTTGTCTTGTCCTATGAAAACTATTTCCAATCACTATTTCCACTTATACCATATTTTCTCACCCATTTTATTTATTTGAATATACAGAGTCTAAATACAAGGGCTAAACTTCCTGGCACTGCCCCTTTTAATCTCATGGTATTGAAAACTAATACTGAGAACCTGAAAGGATGCATCAGGACTGCTACTGAGGGAATGGATTGCTGATGTGACAGAAACTGCTGCATATGAAAAGGTGATATATGGAATGGAAAGTAAGTCAGATGAATTTGAAGGTATTTGTAATCTATTCTCCAGCTACATCAGAAGAGATGTCGTGAAATATGATAGAAGATAGTGGAGAGAGGTTGAAGGGTGAATGAAAGCTTTTGTTTCAAAAGGTAATAATAATAGCAACTTATCTCCTTGCTTTTCTATTGCTGTGTTTTCCTTTTTCCTTTGTTTTTTTCTTCCTTCCTGGGAGATAAGGATGGGCTGCAGTTATACATGAAAAATAAGTGAAAGTCACGTGAATTTTTCAGTACATGTGTTCTGTTTGCAAAAAGACAGCCTAAGAATCTGACGAATAAAACGCAATAGGAAGACATATAAGCATGTAAAAATCCATTCCAGGCAGTAGATGTATGCAACTTCCTGGAATCTATTGGTGGAGCACGTATTAAATTTCTACTTTTCTGTTGATCTGATACAGGTGTAGCGACAACCGCAGGCCGATGTCATTAATTGTAATGTTCTGTAGGAGTAATCAATGAACTCTGTTTCCTGAAAACAGTTTCACCTTTGAGCTATTAGTGCTGTAATGAAGAGGGCTCTGTATATGCTTACATAAAGAACTAAGAATCTATTAGCACCTGTGCTGAGCACTGAAGCTGCTGATACTTTGCATGCAAATTGTAGTCATCATCTGAGAAGAAGCCGAGTTCATAGGTTCAGTATTCTCTCACTTTCAATCTCCTATGTCAGCTATGTCTTAACCAGCTGGGGGCAGAATTACATTCTGGAAATTAGTGAGAAAAAAAGGTAAAAATTGAAAATCTACTGTTTTTGCATCTAGCCTCCCCATTCATATGTTACAAGTCAACAAGAAAAATTCTTGCAAGTATAAATGAGATCTGATTTCACATTATATTTTTAAAGTGTCACTACTCAAGTAGGTTTACATTTGACAGGTGATTTAAATTCTTCAGTACCTTTCTATAGCCATCAGAAAAACTCTTTATCAGGATAAAAAACTTGATGAAACTATTAATTTTGTACTAATGCAAGGAACATTACTTCTCTTTTCTACATGCAAATGTATAAGGCATTATATTAATCTTTATAATTTTTCTAAATATTTCATTGCTTGAGGATATTTCAATGACAGATCATTTATATTTTTTATACCGTATTTACCTTCTTTACTGATTCTAGAATGCTATGCTTTGAGTATACACCTTATATTATGATTTCTGCAATCTTACTATAATGCTGAGATAGATATATCTGTATTTCTGTAAGTCTTCTAAAGTCTTTACCTCTGGTAAAGAAATGGTGGGTTTTTTCACCTCATACCAAAATAACATTTTTAGCACCTACAGCAAATATATGGCTCAGCCCTCTCACAAGCTTTAAAACCTTTTTCCCTCACCTCTCTCTCAAAAGAAACAATTGTCATGGTCTCTATGCTCAATTTTTGAACACCATGAAACTGTTCTCTGTTTAATTCTATCTGAAATAATTTTAAAATGGGTCTGTTGTGAACATTGCAACCCAGAAAGGAGACAGAAAAATCACAGCCATATACCAGCAGAGTAAAACAGTGCGCAGAGTTAATGAAACAGTATTGAGAAAAGCACTCCTATGAGGCAACAAATATTTTGCATACCTGGCTCACTTTGTCAGTAGGTTCATGGTAGTTCACCCATGGAATGGTGCCACGAGTGTTTCATACTTTATATCAGTTTCATCCCTGGCTGCTTAGACTGACCAGGTTAAAGAGATGAGGGAAAATTCATCCTCAACAGTATAATGATATATAAAGTTACTGAAATAATACAATGCTGAAACTAGATTCAAATTCTGACTAGATTAACATGTAGCTCCTTTTAGGTTCTTTGGTTATGAACATGAACTACAATGCTTAAGTCTTCATGTGAGGTCTCCCAAAATGTGAGAATCTGGGTTTTTGCTTTACACCAGTGAAGATAAGAATAATCCACGAGATTTGTGTTGGCTTCAAAATCTAGCAATTTTCAAATATTTCTGAAAATTCAGGAATTTTTGTCTGGGCTTATATTTTGTTGAAAGTGTGTCTCTTGCACATCTATGAGAAACATAAAAATGAAAATAATACTTCACAGCTAAAATGAATGGTTGTTTTCAATGATTGTCTCCCCTTCAGATTTTCGAATCAAAGACAACAGCATTAAGATTCAAGCAGAGGATTTATTAATACCAGAGTAGTTTGGCTTACCACTGAGGAAGGTTGTCCTGTCCAAATGTTACTCTAGGAATATATAAATCATTGTCATTCTGGGATCTGATTTTCAAAATCACTCTCGATGTAGACCTGACTCTGCCTCAATGTACATTGAAGCAGATGATTATGAACAACTCTGGATTGTTCATCATATATCAGCTCTTGTCATTGCTTTCAGTTAACAGAAAAGACAAACCAATATAGAGTGTATTAGTAATCAAACAAATTACTTATACCATTCAACTTTATTTTATTACGACCATAATTCCTAAAAGACTGTGTTTTGAGCCTGGAGTAAGGGCAGAGTGACCTGCACTGACCCAGGAGAACACAATCATCTGCTGGCCTCTGTTAGGCCAGAAAATTGCTCATTTATTTCTCTGTACAAGGAAATTGAACACATGAAATCTAAAGCAGTCAACCTGTTTGGCAGCTCGGGCATTACAAATAGTAATCTCACATCAAGTTTTAACTTCGTCTATAACTTTCTCTGCTTCTTTTAGAGAAAACTAGGGCTGTGATTTAGGTCTTTCTCTCTTATCTCATCAGCTGTCTCCATAAAACCAGTAGGAATATAATTTTGGAGCCCTCAAGTTCAGACTGGCTAGTGGTTCAGCCTTTTGTTCAAGGAAATGTAAAGGGGAGAGAAAAGATGGAGAGACAGACAAAACCGTTACATAAAACTTATTTCCATAGGAATCCAAGTTAAACTGTCTTTATCTGTAGGAATGGTAATAGTTATGTAACTCCCCAGCTTACTTGAAGAGGTGATTAGCTGTTCCTAATTATGAATTCAGCTACAGACCCATTATAAGACATTCCCCCTTCTCCAACAACCCAGTCAAAAATTAAAAAAATTAAAATGTTAAAACCCCCCACCAACAAGCCCATAAAAATCCCTCTGCATTCACATTTTTAGGGTTAAGACTTACTGACAACTTGAGTACTTTATGAAGATTGTGATTGAGTAAGTACTTTTTAAGATTAAAGTACTTGAAACAGCTTATTTTTAAAACATTTACAACACCTATTGTTCCTTTGTATCCATCTCTGTGTCCAACAAAATCACATAATACCACAGAGTTTGAAACATAAGTAGATTTCAACACTGTGCAAAAATCAGTTTTAGGGATAGAAACAGGAAAATGTTTAAGAAATATCTCTATTTGAAGAAACCTGAGTGATCTGTCTACCTGTGAAGATGGCAAGGAAGGAAAAAAAGCCCCAGAAAACAAAATACTTTCATCGTCAAGATCTGAATTGCACTTGGGTGTTTCTAAAATCTCTTTTTAAAGCTTCCTTTTCTCTTTAAAACTCCCTGCAGAAAGCCATTTGTCCAGGCAGAAACCAGAGGAAATAGAGGGATTTCCTGATGAGGTGGCAGAGCTGGGGAGGGAACCCAGATCTGTGTGTCTGTCTCACTTGGCTGCTTTTGTTGGCAGCAGCTAAGGAAGCTGAACTACCCGTGTGATTCTCTGCAGACTGCATGCACTGTGATAACCAAAACTCGTGTATGTTCTTACTTTGCAGGGTTTTGTTGTGCCTGGTAAAAGCTGTGGTGGGTGGGTACCTCATTAGTAGTAAGAGAACTTGGTCAGTCATCAAAAGTCATCAGCTGTGACTTCCATCTAGGTAAGATGCTGATTTCCCTGTGGTGCTGTGCTGCTGTGATTTATTAGATTTCACCCAGTCTTGCCTTAGAATATCATGTTGTCACATGATATCCTGTTCACATTATACTTCTTGCACTATCTCAATTTAATTTACCTTGACTTATATTAAAGGTTTTCTTCCAAAAGAAGAAAATTGTTTTCTTCTCTTATAGACCAAACCAGTAAATTCAATGTGAGGAAGGCTAGACATCATCTTTTCACTCAGAGGAGTAGAACGCAAAAGAGGAACTCTTTAAGATGTTACTATCCATCCTTTTACCTGATCAGTATATAAAGAACATAGCACAGGAGTAAGGACTGAAGGGTTGATGTTTTACATTAATCTCCCCCATTATATTATGTTAAGCAATATCTTCCTCAAATGACTGTACAATGCAGTACTAATAGTTAAATAAGTTTCACATCAGGATTTAATAAGAATTGTAGCCGTTGAATAATTTTCTTTATTTAAATCCATGACAAAATTGCATCCCAAATAATATAAAAACATCTGCTTTGAAACTTGCTGAGACTGGTGGGATTGGTGGAACTTTACAGCCAGACCACTCAACAAAAAGATTCCTCAGTTTTCTCTCATCATGCACAATTATGAGTTTTGACTTCAAATACTTATAATTACAGTATTCTGAAATGACGTCCTAAATATATATGTTTCACAGCATGACTGTGACTTCCAGCAAATTCTCTTGTCTGAGGTGCTTGGTAAAGTAAAACTGAATTAGTGAGAGTACAATAAGCAAGTTACAGTGTTTAGATACAATAACCAAAAATAAAGTCAATTTAATCTTCCAAAGTAGGACAGCTTTTCAGTGTGTTCATCACTATGGAGATTTAGCAGTAGATTCCAACTTGCATTTTAATAGCAAACTTACGTAATTGTGAGTCCTGGTGTGGTACTGCTGAGTGTATTCAGGATGGAATTAGTAGTTAGACAGATCCTGCTTAGCCTTGTAGTTAAAACATGCTAATAGTTTACACATGTGTATGACAGATGATAATAACTGTCTTTATAATCACCTTTGGATATCTCTTTTCTCTCTCTCTCAACACCTAAAAGGGAAAATCAGTATTAGTGGTCAAGGCTGCGGATTAACAGTCAAGATTCTTGGGCTGTAATTTTTTTATCATTTAGCTAGTTTTGTCAATGAGGATGTGCAATATTTTTGCAACATGTATTTTAAATAAACACATTTCATTTATTTATTAGTTTGCCTGTTTATTTACTTGTAGACAATATTTATTTGTGCATGTATGTAAAGATATTCATGAGGAAAAAATTATTAGATATATTTAAGAGATTTCTGGGTGCTCACACTTGGTAAAGTATGCAGGACATTTTTTGTTTTTAAAGCAAAATTATTTGATTTTGGCAATATTTGTTGCACATGCCTTCTTCATTCCTACATAATTGATTGTAACCAGTTCTAGTCATTATATAACTTGAGGCAAATATTTTGCTTTAAATTGTCTATGCTTAGATGCTCCAGTTGAGGAATGGTTGAGTGAAAAATCATCTACTTCTCAGGGCGTTGGGGGGCTTAATTGTGTGTTTATAAAGTATTTTAAGACTTTTTCATGGACAGCATTAGGGATGTGTAATGTAATATTATTAATGTATATTGAAATTATTTTTTATCTCTGGCAATTTTCCATTACTTTAGAAAATTAGTCTAATCTAAAATATGGGCCAAATAGAGAGAATTGTCACAACTGATTTAGTAAAAGTTCAGTGGTTGACTCATGTTGACTTTTATCTTCAACAATCTTCCCTTAGATTGTCACAGAAACACAGAACTGGAGCCATGCTTCTAATTGTTGGCTTCAGGCTAAAACTTTTGATCACTTTCTTTCTCTACTTTCTGTTGAATGAAAAAGCTTGATAACATTTTATACTGTCTAATTCTCTATTTTGGGCAATATGAAAGACAGATTTGACCTTCTGAATTTTCAGTCTAAACTTTGGTAACAGGGAGCATTCTCATTCTTGTTTTCATTCATATTAATGCTGCATCTATCTCTTTTGCCCTGTAAAAAGCCATTAATATTGTTCTATTAACCTCTTTCTAAGTAATAATGACCTTTCCCCTGAAAATGTAATTATTGGACTTTTTTTCCCACAATAAATCTCTTTTATTAGAAAGTTTGGCCTTCTGCACTTTGTTCTCTGCCATTTGCTTAAAAAAAATGTGCTTTATTTTCAAATAAGTACATTATTTTTATTCAGAAGAGAATTCTATAGTGCGTGCACTTGGTCATAATTGGAGAGGAGGTGATGGTGCTCAGTTTGATTATTTCTCTGCCTTTAGAAAGAAAAAGGCTGTAGTGACCATGCTCTACATTGCTCCATTGCTCACTGGTGGCCTGGCTGTTTGTAGCTGCAGCTTTTTGCAAATAATTTCTGGCCAGGTCAGTTTGGCTCTTGTTGGTGTCCAGCTCAAATGATCTCTGCTTTGGCAGACAGAGCTCCCCTGCCCTTTCTGCAGCAAACAGTGATTTTTTCAAGGTGTTACATACAAGCATTCTCTATTTCACCATTAGCTCCTGAGAGGAGGTAGGAGGAGAAATGTGACACATCCCCTGACATGTGTGGCAATGCAAACTTGTGGGGGTACTGGAGGGGAGGAAAGGGAAGAGCTCTGATTGAGTTCCTGAACTTTGAGCTGTTGCTTTTGTCAAGGGAGAGGATGAGAAAATTTTCCTGTATTCTAAAGAATACAACAGTAATAAAAGCATCTAAAACCTCTCCACATCCTTGGTGAAGGAGTGGCTGTAGCAGAGGGCATTTTCTTCGATCCAGTGCTAAGAACCAGTGTAAAGAGCAGTATTATTTTCCTGGTTCTTCTCCACTCCCCATTCTACTCTTGTTGGAGGAGTTGGTAGATGCTTAAGGTCAGAGAAAGAAGGAAGGTTGTGGGACCTCCCTTTCTCCAGCCATTTTCTTCCCCAGTTATGAAGAATTCTGTAAGAAGAAATGTGCAAATCCATATAGATTCCCCTTTTCCTTTCCTCTGCAGGAAAAAAAAAATCTATAATCACAAAAAAGGGAATATTATTATTGTGGTTATAGCTCTAGGATGGAAAAGGGAAAAAGTGGATTCAGAGTCTGGGGTGGGGGTTTGGTTTTGGTTTGTGTCTGGTTTTTTTAAAACACAAACAAAAAAAAGTTGATTTTTTTTTTAATTGGACCTATCAAATTAGAATAGAAGTTTTTTAAAACATAAAGTGAAATAAAGGCAGAAGTTACAGGCTGCATATTATGATATAGAAAGTGAGGTTCAGTTTTGTGAGGATTCTCTAAGAATTTCAGAGAATGGATGTTAACTGTGTACCACGGACAGAGAGAATGTCCTTCCACATATTCTCCCCACTCATCTTTCAGATTGTTCACACATGTTGTAATGAATGTTAACAAAGAAAAAGGACTTTGTTCCATATAGGTAGGAAGACATGAACTATACCATATGCACAATTTTAATATGAAGATTTTTTTTAAAACTGTATCTTTTCTAACATTTGTTTGAACTTCATCCTTCAGAAAAATTTTCTTCATATTTCCTGGCTCTGTGACTCATCAAATGAGCTGTGCTAGTCACATCAAATGATGTGTTTCATAGAATAAGACAGGAAAAGCAGCACACTGAGTCATTGTCACAGGGAGGGTGGCTGCTAAACTGCTAATAGACAACATAGGGAAAAGCAAACAAATTACTGGGGTCACAGAAACACAGCCTAGTGGCAGGAAATCATTTACAGTCAGGTGAACATGAGCTTCCTCATCTTTTTAGTCTGTTTTGTAAGGAGGTGAGACATGTGCTACCATGATGTTTACCTATCAGCTCCTGCCCCCACTAACTGTGTAAGCGGTTGGCCACTCTCACTCAATAAAATTTGTTGAGGTAGTAGAAGCTTCAGAAATACAAAGTTCTTAAGTCATTTCCTAAAAGTTCATGTTTGTACCAAGCTGGGACATATCTTTTGCAACCTCCTGAAAAAAGGGTTGTAATTCTGATGCAGCCATCACCTGTTCCCTGTGCCATGCTGTGCTGGCCACTGTCCCACCTGCAGAGGGTGGTCTGCAGCCATCACTGGGCTCTCAGGTCAGCACAGCCCCTTGCCCTACAGGCACAGAAGGATCTGGGGCTGTTATACACTTGGGTCATCCTTATGGACTCGAGAGAGGAAGTGGAAGAATGAGATGGCAGTGCAGACTTTATGTGATGTTACACTAGGCACGGTGATGGTACACACTGGCAGAAAGAGGTGTGGGAAAAAAAGATTTTTTTCTGCAATATAAAGCTAGTGCAAACCAGGATTCACTTTTCCTGGTGGAAATCTTTCAGGTCTGTCTGGGTTCAACAAATTGCTTTAGTTTAATTTATAACCTTATTCTGAGTACTCAGGTTATGCCCGTTCCTAGAGGCACTTAAGCTTCTGCTTCAGCTCCCTTAGGAATGAAGGTTTGTGCAACAACACTGTTTGTCTGCTGTGAGCAAAGTCAGCTGAAAACAAGGCCCAGACCTGACAAACTTGACTGAGGAGTGGAAGTCCCTGTTTAAATTCCTGTAAGTTTAATGAAAATGAGTAAATGGCTAGAAAAAATAGTTTATGCTAATTGTCCCTCAGCAAGCCAAAATTAGCTGGCTAATCAAACATTCTTCTCCTGGGCTAACTATAGCAAGAGTTGTCTTTTCCTTGGGACACTGACAGGGAAAATGAAGGATATAGGATAAACATTTGTATGACATTGGGGTTTCATTTGTCTTCTGATGAAGTAATCTGACTGCTTTGACAAACTTTTAAAATATTTAAATATTTAAGTGGAAAGAATAACTACAAAAACTATCACAGCATACAATTGTTTCCTTTTTTTTTTTTTTTTCTCCCATTGATTCATCTTTGAAATTTGATAACTGTCCATAATATCTGGATTATTTTTTAGGCTGGTGATTTTTACAAATACCCTGCTTCTTATTAGGAAAGCAACATGTATTCTTCACCTGCTTTCCTTTAATATTTATATTTTAACAGACTCATGAATAGAAAGTAAAAATCTGGCAATTCCATTATAATAGCATGTTGAGGTGGATTTGATTTTCTTTTTATCACTGTAAATTTGCTCATGTCTTCAAAAGGCTTAAGAAGAAACAAAGACACAGGAGCACACACAAACCATGGCAATCTGGACTCAACAATTACAGAACTGGCATTTGAGCCAGTTATCAAATCAAACCGACATTCCAGATATTTTTTCCCAGTAACTAATTCTTATCTCTAAATTATCTGGTAGGATTTGTCCTGTGCTTTTCTTTTCATATTGTTACTGGCACAAACAGGAATTATCATCTGTAGAGTGTGCCATGTCCACTTACATCAGCATACCATGTTTTTTGCTTAATACCACATATTATTGTAATCTGTCAGAATATAGCATTCCGTCCATTAACAGCTCAGATCTTGAAATATTACCTGTGACAAAAAATTGCCAAATTTCTTCCTTAATATTGGAACTTGGGGGGATGCTCTTAATGTGGTTTTACTCTTCTGTGCTCATAGGGAAATACCTACGTTTTATATTATTGAGATTACTGCCTATAAATGTGAGCATATTTATCTTTCACTATAATATCACAGAGGACATAAGAGATAGGAGTTATATTCCACACATATGTAGGAGATGGAAAGGCTTTGTTGCATCTGCAAATTCAGTTAGCAAGCATTTTTGTGTAGCTGGTTTCTATTCTAGGATGTACACAATAGGAACCAGTAGCAGCTCCTGCATCCCTGCACAGAGGTCTGATATTTAGAACTACTAGGACAGAAGGTCTGTGATTGTTCTACTTCTTTGCAGACTGACTTAACTGAAGTGTGAAATGCAGCCTGGAAGCACTGATGAGAAAGCATAGCTCTCACCTCCTCTAATGAATGTACAAGGAAATATTGGGTAAAAACCCCTTAAAATTACTAAAAAGCACTGGAGAAGGATAAAAAATCATAAGCATTGAGCCACATAGCCCTGAAGGAAGGACCTCCCCATGTTGTTTTTGTTAGTGGGCTCCAAGAAGGATTGCAAGGACTGTGCTTATCGGAGAGTGAAGATGTTGAGAAGGCAGCACTAGTGCCCATGATATACTTCGCTTGGAGCACAGTCCAAAGATGCTTTCCCATTGATTTAACTGAGGGACCCTGTCAAGCACCCTGAAGTCATCAGAAGTGCTAGCACCCTTTTTCTTATACTAGTATGCTTCTATCATAATTCATTTATTTTTAAAAATTACTGCAATTTTAAAACACAGAAGAAAAAAATACAAAAATCATGTGATTGTCAGTCAGTCTTGTTCTTTTTATTTGTAATTTATGGCAAACAAAAAGACACTATTAATACTTTTTGAGTGTGGAATCAACAATACTGTGATTGGGTTCTTGCCTTTTCTACAAATAGTGCTTTGCATTGGTGGGATTAGCAATGCAGCATTTACAACAGTGGTGTTCTCTAAAATACTTTCAGTTTCTACAGCTGCTTTTTCTCCTGGACTAATCTTCCTTTGAGCTTTTGGTTGTATTTGATTTTGGAAGGTCAGTCTGTGAGTCTAGGAAAGATCTGCTTTTCAGTGGATTTCAAGCAAACAAGCTTAAACAGGTTTGGTACTGCCCCATTTGGATGCACACATATGTGCACACACATCTGCATCATTGATTTCAAAATGCTTCCCAAACCACTCACTGTGTCTGCAGACCCTGCTCATGGTGTTCTGATATTTTAGTATCAAATTCATATAAAAAGAAGTGGCGATGACACTCTGTTTTCCCTGACAAGCCTTATTTTGAGAGTATGTGCTGTTGCTGCAGTAATGTAATTTGGTAACTGCTTTGGAAGGTGACATCCTCCACCCCACAGATTTTGCCTGTAATATGCTCCTGAGCAAGTCCAGTAAAAAAACCTCTCAAAATTCTCTGTGATCGTTCACCTTAAATACATTTTTTTATTATTATTATTTTCAGCAGAAGAGGGCTGCAAACCTTCTTTCACACAGTACACCCTGGCTCACTTCCTGGTCTTGGAAAAGATTGTTTCAATACCTCTGAACATGTGCATTACAAGAGACAGACTTAGACTTGCTCCTTCCTGTATTGAAAACTGAGCTCTGAATATTTCTCTGGGAACTTCAAGCATGGAGAATTAGCACATTGAACAGAGAATGCCTTCCTACCCCTGAAAGAAAAAAGGAGTTTACTGAGGCAGCACCACTGTTACAGGCTGAGGACTAGCTCCACATGGTTCAAGGAGTGAAAGGGAGAAATGAAACCAAAGCCTCCTACAGCAATTTTTGTCCTACCTCTCTTCTCCCTTTCCCATACCAAAGTGTATTGTCTTAATCTGTGAATGTGATTTATTTTTGAAATATCTACTGGGTGGCAGAGGTGGGGAGCAAAGCTGCACAAGGCTCCTCAGAGATGCTGACCGAGGTAAATAGTGTGTCATAACACATTTATCAAATAATGGAAACCGTATAGAACGCATAGGAGAGGGAGGGGGAAACCCCATTCCCCACTGGGAAGTTACTGAATATTTCAGCCAGTTTATAAAAGTATGTGTACATGTGTTTGGAAAGGGGGAGGTTTCTCTAGCTTCACCCCTGCAAATAAATCATTGGCGTGGGATGTCTGAGCAGACAAGTGAAATGGATGAGCGCATTATGGATCAAGGAGCTGGTATTCCTGCCTTGATTAGTTAGAGACAGACCACCCAAGCACTGTGGGTCTAAGAAGAGACTGTGAGTAGTGCTTGTAGTGTTCTGAAGGGTCCAGGCTGTAGCCTCTGACACAGTATGAAGATGGGAAATAAAATAAAATTGGTGGTATTTCCCATATAGCAAGCATGACTTATCTGAACTGATAAGCCTTAGTTCCTAATATTTTTTTTGCTTCTTTGGCTGGATTGCAGCTATAGATAAAATGAAAAAGAGAAAATATGACAAAGGTGTAATAGTTATGCCTGTTTTGAAAATAAATTAAAGTTTAGGTCAAATAAAAAACCATGTAATGATGATGTATTTGTTCATTATTCACTGCTTGCCATTAGTGACTTTCAGAATACAGAAGCCATTGTCAGATAGTCTTACTGAAATTAAGAATCTTGCATCATAAGTGGTCTATCAAAGTCATCAAGAATTGCTTATGGAAAAAGACATCCATTCCATGTGAAGAGGGCTTACAGCACATGGATGAGTATTACCAAAAAATACCCAAGTTAAAAGGAGCCTGGAAAAGACAGTATCCTAATAAATATATATATAGTTAAAACTTCGGAATTTTTGCAAGGATGACATAGTTATGAGGTTTGGAATGGTCATCTTTAACAGGGAAACCTCTTGGAGTGCAACTGATCACCTTTTTATATTTATACATAGCAATCGTGATTCAAGGGTGATCAGTCTAAATATAGTAATGAATAAGATGAATTTTGGATTGTAAGGGAGCAAAGTAGGAAACAAAATTATCCTGTTTTTATTTTTCTAAGGGAAAAAGCGATCTTGGTGTTTTTCTACTATAAATTTTTTTTTTTCATTCTTAAAAATTTTGATTGAAGGAATATTGGAAGATTGTACCAACATTTCTCTTATAGTAGAAAATCTTCAATTCTTTAAAAATTATTTTAAAACTGTTGCTTAAACAAACAAACAAACATGTTTTTTAAAAAATGCTGTTTTCCACCCATGGAGCGCCTTTCCTCCTGGCTTGATCACCGCTGATAACTATGCATTAGCTTTTGCAGCCACGTGCAGCCCCCACCCTGCCAGGTCAGACACTGGCTTTGGTTGGCAACTGTGCCAGAGGCTGTAAGGTGAAGCCTTGGGACAGCTCAGCTTTAAGAGCTGCCAGGGGATGCCCTGGCCACAGAGGGGAGGTGCTGGTGGTCTGTGGGCACTCTGCCTCCCATAACCAATGTCCCAGCGGGGTGTCAGCTGCGCTCCTGCCAGCGGGGTGACGCAGAGGCTGAGATGCTCAGCAGTTAAGTTCCTGTATCACGTTTCTCAGGAACAGAGATGTTAACCCCTATGTTCAGCTGGATTTCAGCTTCAGCATTCATAGTGTGTCTACCTAAATCTCCCCTGAAGTTTTGATTTGATACAGTGTCATTCATTTGGTGCCTTAAATTGTGCAGTGCGACTTTTTCTCCCCTCACTCTTGAACATCTGCTCTGCTTCAAAAGTTGCTGAGTTTTGCCTGCAAGAGAATGCAAGAGGAGAGCCCCCCCCCTCAAGTTTTAAGGGAACTGTCCATGGGTAGGGGAGGAACAATTGGTGCTGGAGAACAAGGCTGCAAGAGACTGGAAAGAATCCTTCTCTGCCCAAGGGCTTTAGGCACCCAAGCAACTGATCTACAGTTATTGCTATAAACTGTGGGCTATGGTTGCAGCTGTGATCTCTGCATGAGATTTACAGCCCCTGGATTTGCCCCTGCTGTGTTCCCAGCCTGATTATAGCAGCTTGCTATGTTCCCAGCATGTCCTTGCAGAAGGTGTTGCACATCAGGCTGGGGGATACCTGGAGGCTGCTCCACAGCCCCATCAGTCCATGTAGTTTAGCTACAGCCTGGCCACTGGTGAGGAAGTTCTTCCTTGTCTCAAGTCCATTCTTGGTGCTAAATGTGGTGTTATCTAGGTGTTCAGCTACACTAGTGACTAGCTCTCTAGAGGTTAATAAAAGAGTCAAAAAAATACCAGATATCACTGAAATAAAAGGAAATTTCCTTTTAAAAAAGCTTATACAGGATTCAGTTACAACTGAAACTATCTGGATATTGCCCAGTTTTCCTACAGCTGATGTCTGTGCACTGAGGCTAATTGCATCCACTAATGTAGAAGTTTAGCAGTTAAGAAACAGTACTGTGTGAGAGAGGACAGCAAAGAGAGCTGCCCTGAATGGCAGAAAAGCACCAAGGTGGAAAGGGAAGATCTGTGATCCTGTGAATCCTCTTGCCTTCTCTGTTCCCTCATCTAGAGGTTTCTCCATCAAAAGATCCCTTGTAAAGGAGCCTTCTTGCTGTATCTGCTGTTCCTTAGCACTTCCTCAGCTTGCCACCTTGTAAGGCAACCTCAGAGCATGAAACCCACGCCTGATAACTCTGCAGCTAAATTAATATGTAAGAAATGCAGTATTAAAAAGGGCCAGAAAAGACTGATTTGTTGTTGAAAGCGTTGTCTAATGCATATTGTTGAAAGGATTCTTGTATGCAAAGAAGACAGGTTTCCTCGACATAAAGAATAGGCCTTGATCCCATAATTATTTTGGCAGGTGCTTAATTCCCAAAGTGTGAGTTATCCTATGAAATTCAATGCACATAGTGAAACAAAGGAGTGGGAAGGGAGGAGGAAGGGATTACATATCTTGAGAGAAAGGCAAGAGGGACTCTCTGAACAAATGGGACTGAAAGGAGGATTGAAGGAGGAGAGGAAGGGCGATTGGTGGATGAGAATAGGAAAGCAATTCAGATTTGAAGTTGAATCAGCAGTTGCTGACATGAATGTGACACTAATGGAAAGGATTTGGGAAAAGAATAGATATAAGGTAATAGATTTGTTCTCTTCAAAACATTCTCTGTGCAGGTAATAACATGTAGAGTTTGTTTATAATAACTTAAAGTGACATCTTTGGTTTCAAAGTGAATTCATGGTCAGAAACAAGGAATGCCACACTTACCTGTTTTTCTTCCCCTTTTCTTCTTTCTTGAAATTTATTTCTGGAAGTCATTAAAATTCAGATCCCTTCACTTGTAACAAATGATGTGAAGTGTTAGGTACAGTACTTGGAATATATGTTTGTTAAAATGAAGGAAGAGACTCTTCCAACACTTTGGGATTTTATGAATGATTTACATCTGGTGCTAAAGTTCATAAATGAAACGTGGGAGAACCAGATGCTTCATTTCTTGACTGCATCGTGCCTGCACATACTGATGGTGAATTGAAAACAGGAATGTCTCATAAATCAAGAAAATCTATTTTTGTACTCTTGATTTCTATTCTGAACATCCCTATAACACCAAACAAAAGTGGTAAAATTGGTTCCTTGAGAAACCCTTTATGTTTAGTAACAGTGCGGACATGTTAATAAAAAAAAGGGGAGGGGGAAAGGAGCCCATTTTCAGAATGAAAAGTGTTCAGAATGAGCAACTGTTCTTGGAGATCAGCACTGAAGGCACTTCATTTAGCAAGAGAAAGACTGAATGGAACTTCTGGACAAACTCTGCCAGCCATACAAAGAGCTGTGGTGTATAATAAGGTGACATTTCACATCTTTTGGCAATGGGTGGAAATTTACTGATATGATAAATGAAGGCAGAATCTGGCCCACCAATTGAATAGGAAGACTGGAGCTCACATTTAGAGAGAGGAGTGAAATTCAGATGTTTAATTTTTGCATCATTGTTTTGGAATGGTGCTCTTAGCCTATCCTTTTTCTCGTTGACATCTTCTACTGGCCTAAGATCTGTAAACAAGGCATCTCATGATGTTTAGTTGCTACTAAAACCTTGGTAAATAGACTTTTAAAATATAATTTATTAAATTATAATGAAAGAAAAAGCACACAGTCTGCATAAAGGTTTTTTTAAAATAGAACTAATAAGTTCCCACTTCCTTGATTTCATAGCATGTGTTTGTGCACACATTTCAAATTATTATATTACAATTCCAAAACTACCTGTGAGAAATGGCAGGGTAACAATAACAAGTAATTGTGAGCAAGTTGTACCAAAGGGTTACCAAGTACCAGCTGATGCGTGGTAGTGCCCATGTGTGTCCTCACAGCCTCCAGCAAATGGATGGTACCTGCAGTGGGCTCAGCCCACTGTGCAGGTGTGTGAGGCTGCCTTGACTCACCTTGCAATGCTGTGGGAGGAACAGTGTGCATCAGGGCAATTCTTGCAGCTCAATAGAAACTCGTTACCTTGTGGGATCTTGTTTGTGTGTCTAAGCCCTGGATGTGCATACCTTGCTATTTCTGTTAACAATTGAAAACAAATATTTATTTAAATTTATTTGCACATCCTACACACAGATTGAGTGTAGGTGTGCTGACAGAAGGGAGATTTTAGGGAGGGTTTCATGAAGGTGAAGGAAATGGCTTAGCAGCCAGGTTTCAAGGAGGCACCCCAAAGGCAAGGATCAAGCCCAGACCATGAAGAGCCTCATGATGGTATCAAGGTACACACTGCTGGCACAGGAGGAACTTGTAAGCTGGGGGAGCTGACCTTACTTTCAAAGGCAGGTAGGCAGATTGTATAAACACACCATTAGCTTAGGTACCTGCTACTCCACTATTTCTCTTGTGGAAGCCAGTGGAAGTATTGCCTTTTATTTCAAAGAGAATAAGATCAAGCTGTTCTAGGGGGAATATGCCATTTCATGCTGGCCATTGTACCCACTTTCAGGCTGAGGTGGAGTCACTAGAAGTGACAGAAATGCTCTGTTACTCCTTTTAGTTATTTTGCTGCTCAAAATGTGTCCCTAACTAAGACAATTTGCTATATGTCATAAAACACAAAGGAAAGCACTTTTCACACCAAATATCAGAAAAACGCTCTCTTTTCTCAACTGCAGAAGTCACAGAAATGATGTGTTCATTTTAAATTCCATTCATGTAGGCCCTAATAAAAGCTATTATAAAATACAATTGTGTGGAGACAAAAAGAAAGATAATATCACTATAGCTCAATATAAAATTTAAGTAATTAAGACATGAAAACTATTACACAATTTACTATGAATGCAATGTGAATAATAAAAGGTTTAACCATTTCAGTTCTGGCTTGGTGTTTTGTTTTTTATTTTTTTTTAATAGTGTCTTTTGAAAACGCCTGTGGTTGAAATATTGAAATATAAAGATCTAAATTCCATATTATTTCAAAAATTGAGCAGGGTTGAAAAGTAAGCAAGCTGGATTTCCAAAGAAGTCTTGTACATATTTTTAGGTATTGATGTAAACATGGCACTCTGCCACATAATGGATTCTACATGAAAAATGTCAGTTTCAGGTGATTTTGATTGTGGTTGTAAATAAAACAGGACATACTGAGTGAACTGAGCAAGTATTTCAGCAGTGCAAGCTAAGCAGCTGCATAATAGATATCAAATTGTGTAGACAGATGGGTCCCAAGATTAGAAAAAAAAAACCCCATAAGTATTGGAAAGAAAAGTATTTTTAAACAGGAGGTCCTTAAGATCTGCATTTTACTTTCACATGATTAACCACTGTGTCCTCTCCTCTGATGGGCTTCAGCAACCCTATTGGTAAATAGCTGAGAAAGATCACTCTAATCTTTCTCTAGTTGAGTGGCTATCAAAATTCAGTGTATTTAATAGACATTTAAAAAGATATTTAAATATAGATTTATATATTGCATATATAAATGCATGTATAAAAGTAGACATTAATACATATTTAAAAGACATTATTCTCTTGTGCACTGCCATATGCATGATAGTGCCTGCTAACACTGAGCAACATCTGCTCAATCACCCAGACCTGTCTTTATACTTCATTCCAGTGTGGTGGTGTGTATTTGCTTTCTAGCTCAAATTTGTGGCCAGCACTTGGGTTCAGCCGCGTCCAGGCTCTCCCCATGGAGCGGCATTCCCTGTAGCGGCGGGAGCTGCGAGCTGGTGGTTCAGTAGGTGGCACTCTTCCCTTTAGATCCGCCCTTCGGAGCCCTGGTCCCAGGTGCCGCTCGGAGCTGAAGCAGGAGCTCTGCAGAAGTTACACGACAGAGTCTCGTCTTGCGCTGCCGGGCTGTCAGGGACTAGCCTCTGCCAACGTCCAGGTTGGAATACATCCTACACTGGATCAGTCTGGGTGGTTTGTGCGCCACCCTGGGCTTGTTTGCCCCAGCAGAAACCTCCATACCTGTCCTGTGATGAGGAGAGGAGCAGGGACCATTTTTAACATCTGGGCAACATTTAGCATCAGCATCCAGTTTTCCCCAAAAACCTATATAGGGAATGGAAACAAGGTTTAGAGATCAGTGAGATGCAGTTCTGAGGTCCACTGAGTTGCTTAACATGGCATTTTCATAAAAAGGTTCACTGGTCTCACTAGGTAAATTTGATGAGAGCTTGTTTGTTAGGCCTTCAGAAGCTAATGATCTGCAGTTCCATTTATCACAACTTTGTAGTACTCAAACCTTCATCTGCCAGTTCCCAGGTGCCCCAAACTGGAGGCCTTTGTTTATAAAGTCCTAGTCTTCAATGTATATTAATTTCTTGTCTGTAAAATGGAACTGCTAATACTTACATATTGTGGCATACAGATGTGTAGTAAGGGATGAAAATGTTTGTGATGTGCTAGGAAAAAAAGGTAAAGAAAAATAATTGAGCATTGTGTTTATATTTGTTGCTTATGATGAAGAATCTAATTGTGAAATTCATCTCCTGAACTTTTGTCTTCTCTCTCTTTTCGTATTGTCATGGCGTGTTTCAAACTGGGATGAATTCTCCCACACATCACAATGTGTAAGTGAAATAACGATAAAAGGCAGTAATGATAAATTTGGCCCATGAGATTTTATTTTTTTTAATTGGTTATTTTTGTAAATCACCATTTCTTCTTAAAACTGCAGGACACTTTTATCCAATAAAGTTATATAAATGACTCAGATATTTCTATGCTTTAGGTTCAATCATTAAAACAAATAAATAGTGCAAGTTACACAGGTCAAGTCTTAGGATAGGCTTTATAGGAAGGAAGAGTTGAAGTTTTGTGGTTTTGTAGTCTTCCCAGTAACTCATCCCATAGATAGTTTAATATTTGAGATATAAATTATTCATGAACAGTTTTTAGTAATCAGTGAATTAGCCATTTGCAATTAAAAAAAATTGACCTCCTCTTCTTGCATTTAATCTGAGTAAAGTCAGTGTCATTGCTGTGTGATTGGGGCTCATCTATTTTTATCTGTTGTAGCAGCTGTTTTGATCCAAATTTGACAAAACCACCCTGGAAACCTTAAAAAAAGGTAAGTCATTTATACATATATATATATGTCTATATATATGACCCTTTACTCCCTGCAGAAGTACAATGCAAGCCATCCAAAAGAAAGGCAAACCTTTGGCCCTGTGTATTGGGTCTGGATGAGATGCAGTTATTTTTCCTGTAGCAGCTCTCACAGTGCTGTGCTTTGTATTGGTAGCTCCAAAAGTGGTAACACAGCAGTGTTTTGGCTACTGCTGAGAAGTGCTCCAGCAGCATCAGTGCTGTCTGTCCAAAATTGCAACCGCAACCCCTGACCTTCCCTGCCAGTAGTCTGGGAATGGGAAAGGTCTTGGGAGGTGACAGTTTGGACAGCAGAACCAAACTGATCAGAGGGATGGATACTCCTTACAATATGGTGTCTGCTCAGCAATAAAGGCTAATTAGGAGGAGGAGAAGATGAGGGCATTGGTTATTTATGAAATTTGTGTTCTGGAGCAAGCACTACACGTACTGAAGCCCTGCTTTCCAGGAAGTTGCTGGACATACTTTGCTTTCAGGAAGTCGAGAAAATTTTTTTGTTTGTTTTCTTTGCTTCTGCATTCTCAACCTTTTCTCTTGCTCTGTTTTTATCTTGACCA
Source organism: Hylia prasina (assembly GCA_013397195.1). Lineage (NCBI taxonomy): Eukaryota > Metazoa > Chordata > Aves > Passeriformes > Sylviidae > Hylia > Hylia prasina. The sequence continues at coordinate 234,842 of VYXD01014140.1, forward strand.
GCAAGGTTTGTTTTCATTCTTATTTTTCCCTGACTCCCTCACCAGGAAGAGGAGTGAGAGCAGCTTGGTGGGCAACTGGCATCCAGCCAAGGTCAACCCACCACACAGCCACCAGAAATATCTAGAGTACCATATCATATACACCAAGTATGGTGACAGCTCTATTTGGAAAAGTAATGCCATTTTAGAGTGGATGACTCGTCTGTCCCTTAACAAAAATGCCAGAAAGAAAATAGTGACTTTAGAATGTGAATTTTAAGAATTAAAATTTTCAAAGAAAAAATATTCTTCGAAGATGTTTCTGAGACAGTAACAATGGATGATGCCAAATATCACATTTTCCCTTTTGCCAAGACTACTTTGTTCCAGTGCCTCACTTTTTCATCAGGCACAAACTGCTGACAAAATGTCAGTGTAATAGGAAAAGACATCATTTGGAACAGTTATTAATATAAAACCCAACCATGTCAGAAAAGAGTTAGCCATCCAAATGGACAATTTCAACAAGACACAATTCAAGTTGCATTATTTCTTTTCCTGGAGCTTAGAAAGAGGATAAATTTGCCTTGTGTTTACCTTTTTTTCACTTTGTCATTGAAATAGTTAATAATTTTTAATTTTTTAAGCAGTTCTTCCATCTTATCTACCATACCTTTGATTTCTTCTTATCTTCATAGTGACTACACTGTAAATACTTTGTTCATATAGATTACACTGTAGAAAAGATAATAACAAAAGGCCCTTATGCTACCTTCTATATTAGATAGAGGAGGGACGTAATGGATAGAGATGAGCATACACTGAGACATTGAGGCATTGTTTAGAGGGATAGAAGAACAGAAAGACAATTTAAAATGAAATAAAAAAAAACTTATGAAGACAAGATTTCATAGTGAAAGGATGGCAGCTTATGTGAAAACCTGTTGAGATGTCACAGGGAAATATAAGAAGATCCAGACCCTGGAATTTGACTAGAAGAAGAAAAGAACTACCTTTGAGAGAAGTTTCAGTTAAGTTTCAGTGGAGTACAGACTGAAAATCTGATTGAATAGGTTCAAGAAGTAGGCTACAAGAGATTAATTCAGCAGGAAATTGTAGATGATGTAGACAGATAGAAATTCAATAAGCTTGGCAAGAGAGGGAAAAGCAGGCTGGATCCTAATGGCAGAAGTATGTGTGAGAGGCATGGACATACTAAGGGTAAAAGAGACTTCTGCCCATATATTTCTTCACAATTACCATAAAACAGTGCAATAGATTCTAGTAATAACTGATTACACTCTTGTCAAAATTTTCATTATGGGAATCATTTATATCCTGGCCTCTCCCTTAAAATTTGTCTTCTGGAAATTCTGAAAAAAAATTATCTTCATTTCCTACTAAGTTTATTAATGAAGACAAAATGATTGTTCTTATTGCTGGATAATTTTTTTCCCATCTATAGTAATTAATTCTTAAAATGATAGGAAAATATTTTGTAAATTTTTATTTTTTTTTACTGAACTTATATAGGCAAAACTTGTTCCCCAGTCATCATTTTAAAGTGGTAAGTAAAAATTCTATGTATTTAAAAGATAAAATGAAATTCAAATAAACAACACCATAAAATATTCATCTTGTTATTCTCCAGCATACATATCTCAGTTATTAAAAAGAGACCATTTCTATTAATATACTTTTAAGCATGCATAGCCTAACCTGGCCCTGATGCGTTGTAATGGGAATATATATGATGGTTATCAGTGGATGATTTTGAGAACCGTACTGGGGAGAAAGAATGTACTTTTGGCCAGTGACAGTCCAGCTAGCTCCACATGGAGAATGTGTTCACTTTCAAGCCTGACAAAGCACCATATGGTTTTCTGTGTCCAGCCAGCTTAAAACTAGAATCTGAGAGAGTATGCCCTGTGTTTTTAAGATACTGAACCAGCATTCAAGATAAGAACTCACACTGTGTGTGCCACACTGTCCTGTGTCAGTGCTAAAAGTCCTGAGCTGGTGCGTCCTCCAATAGTTTTGGGTTCGTGCAAAAGTCAGTCGCAGAAGAGAAGCTTGTGCAGATAACCCCCTCCCCACTTTGCTCAGTCTTTAATGTGGCATCATCAGCTTTACTTCCAGAGGTTTTCCAGAACTCTGGTGTTTCTTTTTGGTCTGCCTCTCTTTGTTATTTTTTCTCTAATTGTCATATTCAAAGCAGAGCCTAAGAATGAAAAGATTATCTGTCGCAACAGGACACGAAATGAAGGCACAGAACACAAAGTGATCTCCAAAGGCAGGAAAGAGAAAATTTATTTACAACTAGGGTTTTTATAGTTTTCCAGGGATTGTCTCTGGATTGGAGGGAGAAGTTGCCATCTCTCCATCCACACTGGCAGAGACAAAAGTCCATCAAAGGGCTCTCCTTGGGGGAGGAATTGAAACAATTGTTTTTCCTACAAAGTCCTTGAAAGACTCCACTTCCAGGGGGGGGCAGGGGGAAAGTTTTAGAAAAATCAGAAAGCTCCAGAGATTATCAGAAGGCTTTAAAAATTCTCAGAAGGCTGTAGAAATTCAGGGTGACAATTATCCACTTCCAATTCTCTCCATGGACAAACCCATACAGCATCTACCAATGGATGACAGCTTACTGTTCATTCTAATTATAATAAAGTGTAAATCTACTGATTGTGAGTAGGGAGATTAGGAGTTTGTTTCTCCTGTAAACTTTCTCAAGGGTCTTCTGGAGGCACAGTGTCTCCCCAGCCACCACGCTTCACTAGCAATTGCTGAAAACGCAAACCAAAAAAGTAATCCTAATGCATGTGGCATGTAAGTGGCAGAAGGTATATGTTTTAATGTAAATTAAACTAAAAGTTCTCAGGCTCAACTGCCTGAAGTGTTCAGGAGTTAGCTGATGTTGTATAATAGCTGCTCAGCCTTTTTCTTGCTTCTCTGTGGAGACAGCATTGATTGGCTGGGCTGATTATAGCCCTGCATGTCAAAAAGGTGCAAGTTTTTCTTAACACTAGAAAATCAGCCCTTGCATGTACAGGCTTAATGCATGATAAGGTATATGGTGTAGACATAAATTCTGTGTGCTTGAAATTAAAGTGAACTTTGCTTGTATTCATGTAGATATGGCCAGTAGCTGTTAGAGTCTGTTGCAGCTCATATTTATTGCTTGTAGTTAAACTAAAAATCAGTGCCATGTGATTTTATTCAATTCAGGGAAAAAAAGAAAAAACTAATTGTCCTTCTGCCAAAGTTTAAGTGCTACATTTTTTCATTAGAATTTAACAAATGTTCATCTTAAAATAGACTGACAATGGGTCAAACTGTTCCACTTTATCTGTTATGAACTTAAAATTTATCAAAGCTAGTACTTGCTCTTTCCGAAGCAATTTGTGTTTTCACTCCTGAATTTAACTATCAAATTCTCCTTCACTACTGTTGAATAGCCACAACATCCTAAAATATTTGAAAAAGATCACTGCAACAGCCTTCCTCTTTCACCTGCCTCACCCAGCACATGACGTAGATGTTTTAGGGCATTACTATTATTTATAAGCCTTTAATGAAGAATTATAGTATTTTAGGGAATACTTTTGAAGAAGATGGTTGCTGCCTTGTCCAAGTTTTGCTATCCCTCTTTATCTTAGCCAGCCATGACCATCCCACAAATGTGCATGATTCAAAGGCAGTTTGGAGTGTGAAGCTAAATCTTCCTTCTCCCTTTAGATTTGTATTCTACTTCATCATTTGCAGACCCACATCTTGAATAAGAACTTTTCTTGATGTCGTAATATAACTAATGGTAATCTTGAGGAGGTAGGTGTGATCCAGTATGAGAAAGGGTATCTTAATCTTGCCCTCTCTTGGTAAAGTATATTAAATCCAGGATTTAAAAAGTAGACTAAGCATTGATGGGATTAAATGTATTACATATCTTTAAGGAAGACACATTTATTCTTTCGTGTTCAGTGCTAAGTCCCGTGTTGAACTAAATCCAAAAATGAGATGTAGATTCTGGCATATCATAAAATGTCGAACAAGATCTCTTGGTTCTTGCTTTGATGTGGCAATATTCTTTTACTGCCTGAACAACATCTTGGGTAGAGGTGAAAATGTAACATAGAACCTTTTAATTTCATTGTGTTATTTATAACAATTATCTAAATCAAATTAGAAGTAAATGGCTACTAATCTTTGTCTGTATGTGTATGCGTGCCCAACAATTCCTAAATGCCACTAGGAAATGAGAGTAATTTTGATATTAAAATGATTACTACCATTTTTTTAATAAACTGATGCAACTTTAGAAGTCTGTCCCTGATATCTTTCATGATTTAGACATCACACAAGCTGTAATTGTGCTATTAAAGGAAAGAGAGCTAATCTTTTTGCATTTGAAGTAAGCCCTCATCATCAGACCCGACAAAGCCAGACAGATCAAAAAAGAGTAAAAAAGAGCATTTAAGGAAATTAGTACAAGTGTCAGTTAAAAGGTAAAAATTAATGCACTTATTATTGAAATACAGTTGAAACCTGCATTCTTTTCATTTCTTTGATATTGCTAAAGCATAAAACATTCAATTAACTTTCCATTGTGTTTGCGGGGTAGTGGGGAAAGGCAAACCATTGTCAGTGAAGTGTTAGGTGTGTAGGTGGTGTGTGCAAGGCAAAAATGATTAGATACCAGAGAAAGGTAGAGCAAAGCCTTTTAGTTTGCAGTCGACAAAGACAGTGAACTCCTTTACTGTGTTCCAGAACAATATTCTTGCGTGTATACTTCTTTTCCTAAAGATACAGTGCTCAGAGCCTCTGAGAAGGGAGCATGCATTCCTTTCATCCTCACTGGGGAGTATTTCTTTTCCTGATTATTATTATCTACATCATTAAAACCTGCATGGTTTTGCACCTCTTTCCTAATAAAAAGTGAATATGGATAAATTGATAATATTTTGGACCATTGAATTATAGTACTTTGCAATATAAGTGAAATAGATACATTTAATTCATACTTACCCTCAGCCATAAATATGAATTCCCATGGCTGTATTCTTTTATTCTTTGAAAGCTGTTACTAAAAGTGTTGATTTGTAAAAACTGATTTAGGATTTTTCAAAATATATCCTTGATTTACAGCTGTTATATGTTGGCAACACTGAAGCTGCAAATAATTTGTAGTAAGGCAGTAGCTTTCTTATTCTTTGTCCTGCTTAAAGTGAAAGTAGCTTTTTTTTTCTTTTTCTTTTTCTTTCTTTTTTTTTTTTTTTAATGAGAGCACTGGAATGATGTAAAATGTATAGAGGTAAAATTATAAAAAATCACATAAAACTGTGATCCCTTTGTACCCATTCAGCTGGCTTGTTAACAAAACCTTCCTAATATATTGATGGAGATGTTTTGTCTTTTCTTCCACTATCCCTATATTTTATATGGATTTCAGTAATGTAAAGACTATCCTGTAATGTTCAATATGCTTTAATTAAAAGAAGTATTTGCTAATTGGCATAAAATGTATGTGCAATTATTTTACCATGTATTTATGATTTTTCAATAAGAGAACAGCTGCTAAATATTTTCTTACATGCCGATTCCACTTAATCAGCATTCTTCTTAATGGAAGCAAGAAAAGTTAGGAATTGTGTTTTACAAATATGTTCCATGAAAACATCAGTATGATGACAAAGTCATGCCCTTTGGGGTACAAATGAGCAGATTTACCACAAAACATTTCTATATAGATAGGAGATAAATCTTACTTTAAAGATGCCTTGAAATATTGAGCACCTTCCAAGCCAAATGTGTACTAGCACTTAAAGAAAATATTACCAGTTTTAACACCCAAACTCTCTCCATGTTTTGATTACTATTCCTATTAACATGCACATGATAGAAGTTAATGCCACACTGACAGATTTAATGCTTTGTAAATGTGCTGAATTAAACTAGAAAGGTAAAAGCAGCCATTACCCTAAGACCTAAAAGAGACACACTAATCAGCTGTCTTTTTTCCTCCTATCCTTTCTACAGATGATTGGGAATACAGGTTTTATTTAAAATGCAAGACTGCAAAAAGCTTAGCCACAGGAAACAGAAAAGGTCTTGACCCTTAGATATTGATCTCATTCTATTGATTACAAAAGATGGGTGTGGAAGGACTTCTAAAAATTGTAATCCTAAAAAAGGCACAAAGCAGATTTGGGTAAAAATCAGACTGAGCTTTGTTATTTACAGGACCACAGAGTTCTAGAATAAAAGATAATGTGGGTGGAGATCAGGGCACATGTGGACTCCAGAGCTGATGTTCAGACCTCATAGACTCAGAAGCCAAAAGCCCTTGCCTTCCCTGGCAGGAGTGTTCTGTCAGTAGGCTATGCTGTCCATGGAAGCTGGGATATCTGGCAAGTCTGGGATCCACATTTGCTGGTAAATTCCTTACTACTGGCAAAGGGGCACTTTGCTAAAGCATCCTTCCTCTGCAGCCATGCTGAAAAGAGATCAAGAAGAAAAAGAACCCCCACCCTGTGGCCCAGACTGCAGCCTTTTCAGGAGAAAAGGTAATAAATGAGGTTAAAACCTTGTCTTATGCTGAACTTTGGGATTAAAGTGGAAAACTGGAATTTTCAGGGGCAAACAGAAAGGAAGACTATTTGCGTGTTATTTTCCAAAAGAGGTTTTTAAAAGGCTCTCGAAATCCTAGGACAAGTAAGCCTATGTAGTACAACTTCTGTGAGAAGCATTAAATCTACATGAATCCTGAAATGCCTGATTTACTTGAGCAAAAGTCTCCATAATTCTTATTGTGAAAGAACTGAAGCATTTCTGTAGATTAGTGGGAGGAAGAACTCTTCCTTTGCAATGTGCTGGGGCCACAAAGAATACACTATAGATACCATGACAAATGGAAACATAAAATAAACAGAGAAAAATGTGTAATCCCAGGCAGTAATATATATTTTAACCTAAACTACTGCTCTACTTTCAGTGTGTCTACTTATCTTTTCCACATTGCATAGCTCAGGCTGCTAAGAGGAGTTTCCACATGTTTTTGCTAAGGGAGCATAAAGTGTGCTAGATAGTTTCTCTGCATAAGTTTCTTATAGACCTGTGAAATTCTGCAGCTAGACTCTCTTTAAAATACTTAAACTGCATAATATTGGTTGAAGGACTTCTAATCAACAAATTCTGACCTGCTAAATGGGCAGATGTTCTAGGAACCTTTTGGTGACATGCTGTTCTCCCCTGCTTCTTATAATATTCCCATTATCTTATAGGATTCTTTGCAGGTATGTTCTCCTCACTGCACAAACAAACTTCTGTCACCAACATTGCTTCTATGTTCCATTTGACCTGTCCAAAGAGGAAGGTCACAAAGTGTATATAGCTGGTAAGACAAGGGTCAAATACTCTCTTCAAGTGAGATAGGGCTAAAAATGGTGCTTATAAAATATGTTTGAGCTTTAGCAATCTGCAAGAACTTTTAGCAGCAATCATGAATCTGGACAGTCAGCATTTCGAGATGGCAACCACGTAGGAGCTGGGCACAGGTGACTTGGAACAGTACAGTGCTTTGCATGGGGCGGTGGAATACTGCTAAAAAATAGGGCAGCTTAGTTTCAGAAGGCAACACGGTGTAACCTGGCTGTATTGCTGATAGTGACCCAGTGTCTCAGATCTCTCTACACAGCCTTCCAGTGTGTCAGGTAGAGAAAATACCCTAGACTATCATGCTAAATAGTCTGTTCTCATCTCAGTGTGGCTTCACCACGCCTCTCATTTAGTTTTTACTGTCTAAAGACAACTCTGAGTATTATGTTCTCACATAGGTGTTTAGTTACAAAGAGAAATTTTAAAAGCCACATCTCTTTCCAAATTATTTTCTTCTGGAGTTTTGATTAGCTGCAGTATATATATGAATCTGCTGATTCTTCTATCAGTGACCCACTTCTCAGTGCAGTTTTAGTGCTAACAAACAAGCAAAAAAGTCTTGCTATAGAATCAAAGATGAAATGAAATTACTTAAAAATTATATTTTTTAATCAGCATTTACTTTTGCCTGGTTTCTTCATCATTAAAAAAAATCTATGAAAATTTAAAAGACTCAGAATTTCCTTTACATAGCAGATAAAAAAATGTGCTCCTATTAAATTAGAACATTCATGGCAGTTGATTTCATCAATAATAAACTCCCTTTGCAGCAGTTAGTGACAAAAAGTGTTTCTCAAGGGAGGTAAATATTTACTTACATATTTATAAATTTTCTCAGTGATCTTTATGAAACTCAGCAACTCATGCAAACTAGTGTGGCAAATTAAACAATGCAAAGTATAATAACAGATATTAATATTTTTCTTTTACCTGTATTTTTAAGATCTAATGTGAATTCAGGAGCTAAAGAATTGGTTTTGGCTTTACTTGTTGAGTTTTTGCTGCCTTGTCTTACCCACATGCAGCCTGGTCTCTGCAGCATAGCTGGGAAACACATTTGCTTCAGGTGCAAAACACACCAGTCAGAAGCTGTGAAGAAACTCTCCTGCTCTGAAGTCAGACTGGCCAAGTGTGAGCCTGATACTTCTGAGTCTAAAATTTTAGCCTGTCAGTAGTTGTTGAATTTTCCCAAGGGAGAATTTCTCGGGAAGGTTTTCTTCTCAAAACAATTGCTCTTTCTCAAGGTAAACAGTTCTCCTCTCTCAAAACAGCTCTGTACAGCTAGTGCCTTGTGTTTGTCTGGTTTGACCAATGGAATTAGAGAGGTGTTGCTCCTGTTCACCAATCATGTTAAACCTGTATTGAAACACCTTATAAAAAGTAATAAGATTTGGACAATAAAGCCTTCCTTTTGCTATTTGCTTTCTGAATTATTTGGAGTCTCTTGTGTCCAACAGTGACATTTGAGCTGAGGGGCTGTAAAGGGGCAGCTCAGGCAGCTCTCACCAGTCTGCAACAAGATCATTTCCTCACCCCAGAAGGGCATCATAAATACACAGTCCATGGAAGGCAGCAAGGTGCTTAGACATTACACCTATCCTTGAAGAGAGAAAGGAGTATGAGGTAGGGAAATGAAAGGCTGCTGTGGCAGCAGCATGGGCTCACAAGTGTTGTAGCGCCAATGGCTGGGAATTAGAGGGGGCCCTCCAGCCTAGCTGTGTATCACAAACAGGAGTGGAGTTTTTAAGGGAACCATTTAATCTTCAGAGACAATTTATGGGCTTTCTGCTGCCAGGGCCACAGCCACCCTCTTCCCATAATCTCCCCTGAGGCCTGGCCCTGGCTGTGTCCTTGCATCTGTGAGCACCAGGTGTGGATGGCAGTGCCAGGGCTCAGATCAGTGGCAGGGGGGCCCCTCTGCCCTGCCAACACTCAATGTCTCCTGTGTCCTCCCTCCCTTCTTTCATTTATCTGTCTTTTAGTCACTTGAGGCTGAAGTACCTCCATGTGGTCTGGATAACACCAAGTTTTCAGACCTCTGCCTCAGCAGAGTTCCAGTTAGAAAGCTGTGACTGAACTCCAAAAGATAGAATCTGCATTTAAAAATCAGTAAATTAATGTCTGCTGTATAAGATGCTGTATAAGTCTGTACCTAATAAGTACAGTAGACATCTATTAGTTTAACCATCTAGCCTCTCTTATTGCTCTGCCACCCTTATGATAATAATGATGAGTAGAGTGCCAAAAGAAATTGAGCCGTTTTGCCTACTGAAATGCACTGAAGGTGCTGATACTTCTGTAGGAATGGAAAGAAAGAAGGTAACTTTTTCCTGGAAAATGAAATGGGCAGGGAGTGAAGCTAGCATTTACTATATGAATATATTATTCTAGTGAGGTTCATTATTTTCTGTTTCTGTAGGGAAGGAAAAAAGTTCTGTTTTTGGGAGAACTAGTTAATTGGATATATTTTTCACCTGCAAAAATCATAGGGCAAGAGAAATAGAAATTCACTATAAAGTTAATATTAAGCAACTAAAAAAAATTAAGGGATAGAAATGAAGACAGAAACAAAGGAGATACTGAACGAGAAGTCATGTTTAGAGTTAGCTCACGAAAAAGGCAAATTGTCAATTTTTTCATGCATATCAATTTCATGAAAAGTAAGTTCTGCAAAAGGACCAAGTGTCTCTGAGCCTTGTTCCTCTCCAAATGCATTCAATGCTACACACCAGAAGTGTGAAGACCAAGAGAAGAGGTACATAAAACACTATGATTTTATTAGATAGTTTTCTGCTAAAAGAAAAGTGACAACAGGATGTGTCTTTTGATTCTGTTGTTGTTTGAGAGTACTGGCCTAAGATTTCCTATCACAGCCTTGAGTCTTTCATGCCACTTACCTGTGAGGCCTGGAAATTCAGGTTCCAGATATCCATGTATTTACAGGTATGCAGGTGGATCTGTGCAAAGGCAGACACTCATATGCATCATATTGTGAAATCATTGTGGTCTACCCATGCCCAAGAGTTATGGATTTGTTACAGGATTTGAGAATGTATATTTTCAATATTTAAGCGTCACCCAGGGGCTGCTCTATGTTTTCTGTTCATCCATCCTGCCCAACCTTACAGACACACTAATTTATGTCCTGATCCATGCTCTGGGAATTAGTGTCATGGCACTGAATAAGATTGTAAAGAAGTAATTTTTTTCTTAACCTCTGCATGTTCAAGGTACTTATCTTGTTGCATGAATATGGATGATAGTTTCCTATGAATATGGAAAAGACTAGGGAGGGATGGGTCAGTGTTTAACTGCTCTTAACCTTTCCACCAAGCTGACCTTACCAGAATACGATGCATAGGAAGGGTCGGTTATAGCTGATTTTCTGTTGGAATGCCATTAGTAATTTTTTGCCACATATGTTTGCCCTAAAGCCTTGTTTGCCACCTATATAATTATTAGAAGACTCTTATCATTGTATTTGAAATTCTAAGCTGACACTTATGTCATAGTACTATGGCACAGTATTATGTTTAATTTCTCTTTTGTTAGTCTCATTAAATGTACTGAAGAATTATGCTCAAAAGAAGATCCCACACACTTCTTTTCCTTACCATTACCAGCTCTGTACTCCTCCCCTACCTTCTAGAAACATCAGTTTAATTAAGAAAAAGAGAAGAAAAAAAATATATAGATTTGCGTGCTCAAAATATAAGGTGTGTAAACACCTGTGTTTTCTCAAGGAAGTAATAAGGCATTGATATTTTCCTGATAGGTAAAACTAATAACCCAGTGGTATTACAGGATGATGATGCCAGATTAATTGTGATTTTGTGCACTATGTCAGTCTGAGCTGTTTGGCACAAATTATGTTCACTTGATCCCTGTACAGAGCAAACAGTAATTGAAAGATTACCGTCCTCCTCCACCCTGGCAGACTTGCCTGGGTGTTTCCTGCAGTGCTCACTTTTATCCCAGAACTCATGGGTGAGATTCCTCTGCATGAAAACTCATGGGAAGGTATTAAATAGCAGATGACTGGGCTTGCCTTGGAATGGAAAATCCTGTTGCAGCCATGAAATGGTTATCTGCAAACAGGGTCACACTGTGTGGAATTGGAATAGGAAGATCCTTTGGGCTCTTCCGGTGATGTTTAGGTGTCCGTATGGTTGTACCTATCTCTTGTGAAATCTTGAAAATTCATGTCAGCATTTGGTGCCCCTAGGGCAGATGGATTGGGTTGCTTTCCTGTAAGGCAGCAGAGTTGAAAATGGATTATACTCCTGGATTTTTAAAAATTTAATCATTTATTTATTTATTATTTTGACAGTTTCTAATGGAGTTTTTGGAAGCAGAGGAATGTATTAAGAAGTCACAAAGCAGCAGCACTATTCAGCCACTATATAAGGGGTAGAAATGAACTTTTTCTTATTAGTTACTTTCTACTTAACTATATATTTTGGAACAGTTGAAAAATTTAATCCACTTGCTGCAGGTCCCTATTTTGATTATCTGTTCCAATTTGAAGTAGTTTTATAGTTGCAACATTCCTGCCTTTTCATTGTTCTTCATCTGCTGTTCTCTAAATACCTAAGTTTTGCAACAAATTTGTCAACCTGTAGATTTTTTTGCACTCCTTTCAGTGACTGAGAGCTGATATACCACAAATACAAGCTAGTTTTCCAGAGAAGATGAGTAAGCACAGAAAGGTCTGATTGGTTTATTGGGCCCATGTGGTTAAGGTGTGCCAATTTCTGCAGCCAAGAGGAATGAAAAGAGGTGGTTAGCTGCAGCTGTGTGTCTGTTTCTAGCCTAATAGATGAGGTTTCCAGTTGTATGAAAGTAGCAGAATTTTACAGAGGTCTGGATTGGAACTGAAATTTGTAGATTTAGATTCACAGCAAGAATTTGTTTGCCTGTAAGCAATTATAAATATAACAGACATAAATGGATACTTTTGGTAGCAGTGTCTTTGAAGTCAAGCTCACATGCTTAAATATAGTTGTGTTAAATAGGCTTGCAGGTTAAACAGAAGTATGGTTATATTGTATTTCCAGTAGTAGTAAGGTACTTAGCTCAGCATTGTTATTTTTATTTAAGCTATGCATTTCCAAGATGATTCAATTCAGATTATTTTGTTACTGTGTTAATTACTGTGGATATATATTGCATAATACAGAATACTTTTTGAGTAAATTCAGTCCACACTGCTGGGACTTTTCTCTCCTATTCCACTTAAAGGTTACCAGGTAACTTAAAAGTTACATGGTATGCAGAGTAGATATATCCACAGCTGCTATCCTGCGGAGTTTATGGTTTAAACATGAAGAACAGGTGAAGAGTAGAGAAAGAGGGTTTCCCATGATCTAAAATCAGCCGGGGGGATGATATCCACAGGCTGCAGGATCTAGGCACTGCTCCATCCATATTGCTGTCCCTTTGGAAGAGCAGTCTAACACAGATTAAGATACTTGCTCACACTTGCACAAAAGGGTTTTTTTGGTTTGTGGTTTTTTAATTTTTTTTAATTATTATTGTAAAGTAAATGTCAGCTATTCCATCTGCCCCTCAAAATAACCATCATTAATTAGCTGATTTATTTTAGACGTTGCAGCAGAGGTGGATTTTTAAGGATAGATTTCAAAGAAATTAGGACAATTGCCTGACAGCTCAGTTCAGGGAGGGCACTCCATGTGTGAGGGGCAGGGTGGAGCTGTGTGTTAGAGAAGATGACAAACAGCAGAGAAGATTGTTATTATTGGTGAATTTGAAGGAAGAGTGTGAGTGTGTGTGTGTATGTGTGTGTGAAAAAGAAAAAAGAAATGCAATTAGAGACAAGAACAGACAAATAAATAAGGGTGGAGTTTTGAAGAGCCTTGAAGGTGAGGACAAGAAGCATGAACTTGCTGTTTTGAAACCAGAAGGGATTGAAAGGGGGATGAGTGATGTGGTCAGAACATACAAGAACTATAACCCTCAAACAGAAAAAACCAAAAGTAATGTTGGGCTATTTCTTGATCAGCTCAGAAAGCACAAATTGACAGAACAACCTCTGCTTCCAAAACCTTTTATAAGCTGAACAATTTTTGAGGAAGAAAAGAGAACAGAGATGCCATCCAAAATAGCACATTAAAAAAAAAAAAAAAAATCTGAGCAAGGGCATTTGCAGTGCTAAAGCAGAATGTTAATTGAAATCCTACTGTGCCAACAGGAACATTGGAAAGAGACCAGTCAGGATTAGACTAATTAAGATGTCTTTAAAAGAAAGGGGAAAAAAATCTACTGAAAAACTGAACAGGTTGGATTGTATTAAAGAGGAATTTACCAAATGCACGGAGAATCCTTAAAGAATTTATAAAGTGTGTCCATCTTGCAAAACATGAATTGAAGTAGACTGGAATGTTGATACAGTTAAAGAAAAGCTGTCTTCTGAGTATCTTTGAAAACTTGTGATTGGGAACGTGCTCCAGCATATTAGCTCCTTCTTGTCCCCTGTATTTTTATTTTGAGGAGAGATGCCAATAGCTGCTTTAAGAAAGTTGATGGCTTCTGTATAACTCCTTATAGTGGTTTTCTCTAATATAAAATTCTTATTATTCAGCACCCCTCTTCCTTGCCATCACTGCTGCCATTTGGCTTTGTCTGCCTGACTGTGGAAAAAGGGAAATGAGGTTTGTTCTTGAGCTGGAAAATGGATTTTTTTTTTTTTTTTTTTTTTTTTTTTTTTACTAAGGTAAGAATACTGTCTAACGTGACCTTGTCACAACTGCGGTAGGAAGTAGATGTCCTTCTTTCTGAGCTATCACTCACTACACAGTGCTGTCAAGCAGCTTTAAAGTGCTTATGTGGCACGAGAACCTGGGCATAAAGATGGAGACAGTGTTTGAACTTGCCTTTGCTAGGACCAGCAGGATGCACAGATGGGAGTCTGAGACCACAGATAGAAGCAATGTTTGCCAGGCAGCTTCCACAACTGGAGCTGATGACCCACACCCAAGCCTCGTGCAGCCCTGGGAAGATAACCATTACTCCTGACATTGCAGAGTGATAATGGCATTTGACAGAAGAAACCATGAATATTTTAATCCTTTAAAAGGAGTAAGGAGTATGTCTAGTGTTGAGTCAAGCTGTTTGAATTATTCAGTGTGAATAAGTGAGCCAATTTATTGGACCTTTTCCTTGTTCACAGATCACTCATAACCTCATCTTTCTTTCCATGGCCAGAGTTGCTTTTCTCAAGTTTTCTGCAAATAGTTTATACAAATGTCAGCCAATGGAACTCGTGATCTCTTTCCTTCAACCATTATTAGCTGTCAGCTTTGTATAATTTTCCAAATTATTCCTTTTCAGTACTAGGATAGTAGGAATTTTGAAGTGGGGGAAAAATGAAATAGTGAATCTAAGCTAAATATATAACTGCACAAATATCATTACATGCAAAATTTCAAATATGTCTAGTTGTGCAATATGCAGATATTATCTATGTAATTATAAGAGCAAAGAAGCTCCTAACTGACAGGTGGATTTTATTGGGGTTTGAATTGTGTAGTTGCCCCAACAGGAACCTTCTCAGGACTGAGTGGTTAGAACCCCTTGTGCTTAGCTCTGAAAATGTCTCAGCTGGCATCTACACCTAATGTGTTCAGGAATAATTTTAAAACCTCTCTATGCATTTTATTGGAGCTGAACAATTGCAAATTCAATGAAGAGTGACTACAAATGGTACTCATATGGTTAAAGACAACTCTGAGGAATGTTTCAGAGTCTTGATTTTAGACTATTCAACTGTCTTGAGTTTTGCAGTGGTATATTCACTTATTTACCAAAGCCAGAGTCTTTCTTCAAAAGTACTCTCTGTAATGATATTTTTGGGAGGTCTGCAGTTTGTCTCACATTTGTACATATGTGAAGTCAACCCAAACAAGTAAGCATACGTAAAATCTACATACTGATATAGTACCTTAAAATCTGATATGAAACTACACACAATAGGAAAGCCAGAATCTTTCTATAAAATTGCACAGAGAGTAAATCCCATTCTAAGCCATTTATCTAAGTAAAATGGAGTGTACAAGGTACTAAACTAGCCTGACAACCTGTATTTAGTGTAATGATTTATTTGCTCTTTGGCAAGCTCTAACCATTTACTATTAACTATTGCAGAGGAAAGGTAAGGTTATTATTACCTCATAAAGTAAATAGTGATACTTAACAAAACAGAACATCTGCCCCACTTATTAAAATATTTTGACAGATTTAAATTGGTTAGCATTTAATCTCATTTGTAATTATGGGAAGCAATAGTATGTGTTCTGAAGACATGAAAATAAATATTTTTGTGATTAGGAAACTTGTTACACTCCAACAATATTTTTTTTTCTCAGGGTTCTTTTCTTAATCTGAAAATAATGTAGACATTACTTTGGCATTCTTGTAAATACTGAGGCTACTTGGAATTAAGCCTACTAGTTTTAGATAGCTTAAAACCTCTACCCTTATTCATTTTGCTCGCATATAAAAAAGGGAAATACAAAACCAGCTTTCTGTGTTTAGCAAAATAAGTTGATATATGGGAATCCAAGAGGATAGGCCACAGTTTTTTCATGTTTTGAGAATAGAATCTGACTCCTTAATTATCAGATATTTAAAGACTACTAGATTTTCAAACAGAGACTGAAATTCTTCTATTTGAATGTTTTAAGTGCTAGGACAAAAACTGAATACTAACCCAGGAAAGGAAAATCATTAGTTTTTTTCCAGATCTGTTTGGTCCAGTCCACTACATGGCCACATGACCACCAGCAGGTTGTCCCACGGTGGGAGGCAGGAGCAGGCAGACAAGAATAGCCAGACCTTCCCTGCCTGTGTCTCTGTTGGTTCACACTTGATTGAAAAGACTCTGTAACTATGTCTTAAGATGTTAAATCCAGAAACTTGAGCTAGGCTGTGCTTTTGTAGCTTAGGTTGATGTACATCTCTGGCAAATAACTCACTGCTCTGTAGTTTTTCCACCTGTCTTCCCCCAAGCTAAATATTTTTCTTGTCTATGTGGAAGTTTTTAACAGCTGGGCTTTTTTTTCCTTTTAATACGTTTGCACAATATTCAGCATAGCAAGGTCTGTTTCTCAGCTGAAGGTTATCTGTGTGGAACAGTCTCCAAAAATTTGGATGTGACTTTCTGGAAGGGGAACTAGTCTCATTTACACCAGCTTCATCATTACATGAGGCAGAATGTCCAAAATCTCTCTGCTTGTCAACTTTGTTTAATATAGCACTTTTCCTACACAGTGTCAAAAGCATTTTAAAGAACAATAGCTACTGAGTTGAATAATCAATTATAGATAATAATACAGTGCAGCACAGATAGCCCAAAATGTATAATTATAGTATTTGATTTGGTTCTGTTAGAAGTCAGTGGCAATTTAACATTCACATCATCAGTGGAAGCAGGAAGCCCAATGTAGATAAATGCTCAGCATATGGTTAGTTGTGAAGTCTGTCTCAGCTATTCAAATATCCTGTAAAATTTCAGCTTAAACTGGATCTTTTAATGTTGAGTCTTGTCACAAAGTTGATCTAGAGCAGTTTAAGGGTAATGTTAGTTTATCCTTTTTCAGTTTATGTATTGACTATCTGACCTCTCTGTGGGCTGTACCTATATTTAAAATATCATCTAAGGTCTGTTACTATGACTTGGAATTTAATTTATTTGGTGGACTTTACCAGTTCTTCTAGAAAAAATATTCAGAAGTAAATTGCAATTTTATCACCATTTCTTACATTCTTAGAAATTAGTTAAAGCATATTTTCCTGAGGAGTCCTCCCCACCCTTTTCTTTTAACCTGAAACTTACAACAAATCCTAATATACAGAAATATAGTGCATGTAGCTTAGTTGTGATCGGTGATATGATTTTCATGGCCTTGTTTGTACTTCAGATGGATAAATGAAGATCTTTTAATCTGCTTTCTGCTGCAAGGATTGTGGAGAGTGTTTTTTTTTAATTTGTGTCTCAGTGAATTGTAGAACATGAAGGCTGAAGATCCACTGTCCCTGAAAAGCTGAGCTAATAAGTCTTGATTGCATGACTACTCTGAGAAGAGGTTTGGAGAGTGTTTATATCTAGATTTAAATGAGTATTCATAGGATTTTTTCATTATTCTCTCCACAATAATGGATTTTCTGAGTACCATCTGAGAGTCTTTATCTTCTGTGTCTTCTTTGTGCTGTTCTGGTTTTTTTATGTCTGTTTTTGTATTCCATATATATTTTTTTAGTCTACCTTGATTTAGCTCAAACATCCAACTTCTCTCTGTGACCTTTCTGACAAGATTGTGGGACTAAAAGCAGTAGGACTAATCATCATAGATATGTTTAGACCCATAAATTGTACATATTCCATCAAATTATTCCTAATCTCCAGATTAGTCCCCCAAATCATGATTCCATCTTTGCCTGAATGAGGTTTTGAGCATTTCTTTCTTTGCTTTAGCCTGAAGCTAACTCAGAACCCTAAGGGATAACTTTTTTAAAAATAAAAATCTTCATCCTTTTCATAAATTTCTTTTATTCCACATGCAGATTGTTGGGTTTTTGTTAATTTAGGCCTAGCATAAGCATATAAGTGTATATACTGAGTGTTGTGTTCAGCTCTGTGGCCCCCAGCACAATAAGAAGGTGATCCTGTTGGGGTGAGTCCAGAGGAGGGCCATGAAATCTAAAGCATCTTTCCTATGAGGACAGGCTGAGAGAGCTGAAGCTGCTTGGCCAGGAGAGGAAAATGCTCCAGCGAGACCTTTGTGCACTTTCCAGCACTCAAAGGAGGTCTACAAGAAAGGTGGAAAGGGATTTTTTACAAGGCCATCTAATGATAGTACAAGAGGGAACGGCTTTGAACTGAGTTTAGATATAGGTTAGAGATCAGGAAAAAATTACTGTGAGGGTGGTGGTGCACTGGAAAAGGTTTCCCAGAGAAGTGGTGAATGCCCCTGGATCGCTGTAAGTGTTCAAGGCTGGGCTGGATGGGGCTCAGAGCAACCTGGAATAGTGGAAGGTGTCCCTGCCCATGGTAGGGGGTTTGGAACTT
Source organism: Hylia prasina (assembly GCA_013397195.1). Lineage (NCBI taxonomy): Eukaryota > Metazoa > Chordata > Aves > Passeriformes > Sylviidae > Hylia > Hylia prasina. Next base: position 253,341 of record VYXD01014140.1, read on the forward strand.
CCTTCCAACTTAAATAATTCTATGGTTCTGTGATATATTCTATGAAATCCTTAGTTTGTTGCTTTGATTTTGTTTTGTTTTGTTTCTCTTCTGTGTGAGTTTGATCTACTTTCTGCGTGCGTAGATTTTGAAACTGCTTTAAACTCCTGTCAAAGACACATCTCCTAGGAATAAAGTGTATAGATGTGCTCTTATAATCAAGTTTTAAGAGAGTGGTGGGTTAAGAACTTATGTTTGGTCAGCCATCTGGGAAGAGCAGAATCTGGCCTCAGTACAACACATAGAAATTTGGAGCTCTTACTATCTGGATTGCAAGCTTCACATCTTGCTTTACAACATTAACCCTTCCACTGTTCCTAGGCTGTTACTTGATTTTTCTCTCCCCGCCCCTCCCCTTTTTATAAAAAAAAATATTTCCTTTAGCACTATGGTTTTTACAAGAAAAAGAGATGCTCCCACCCTAAGTAATTGCCACCCTTCTTTTACAGCCTTACAGCTCCATAAGATGAGCTATTGTGCAAAATAATTAGCACATGCCATTCAGAATATTAGAAGAATTATATGCAACATCAAGCAGGAACTATACACTGACAAGGACCCTATTTGCTCCGAAGCTGCACTAAACTGAAATTAGGTATTAGCAACAGGTGCATTTAAAACAAGATATTAATTGTTAAGGAAAAAAAAAGAGAGAGAGAACAGCGTCCTATTCAGCCATTAATACAGTAAAGCATTTTAAAGTTTGCCATGATTTGAACCATAACCTCTTTGAAAATATCCTTTGTTCATTTGCATACACAAACATTAATCCCATGCTTGAACACAAAAATGCATTTACATAAAAACTACATTGTGATTTATAATTTATTAAGTAATTGTGGCTGGAATGTTATTGGAAACAAAGAAAACAACTATATTTAAATGCCAGGCTCCAAGGGAATATAATATATAAAAATCTTTTAATAAGGAAGACAAAATATTTTCTTTCTGGCATGTCACTAATTAATACAGATTTTCTTTTTGATATATTTATTTTTAATGGAACTTTGTGTTTTATGATGAACTGTATTACAATATGCTGGAGGCCCTAGAGATTATATTCTCTGCTTAAGTAGTGTGTAAAAGATATTGCAAAAAATAACCTTATATTGTCCAGCTAACTTGGTAAGTTAAACTTAAAGATTTCCACAAGGTGTAACTTTCTTATGGATTCCAGTTGAAAATGGGCACTGAGCCATACAAATTAAAGTAATTTTGACATTTAGAAACAGAAGTCAATGCCCTGGGGGAAACTAAGATGATTGGAAAGGTCTCTGATGAAATCAAACAGCAGATGAACAAAGAGATTTTACATTTCAGTTTTGGGATAAGATGCTTAAGTACCAGTTTAATGGCACTGGAAGTACTGGTGGAGATTTTTAAAAGAAATGTAGCCCTTTTCGTGTGTCCAAATTCTCTAGCCACTCCTGCCTGTACAGAGCATAGGACTTGGCTAAGGCAGTTTCAGCTGAATCCTGGGATCTCCAGAACCACCTTGCAGTAGCAATGCACCTCCAAGTTTCCATTGGCATTCCAAGCACAAGTTATTTCTGGGAGGTGAGGAATGGCTTCAAAATGTCTCAAGGAAAGACCCTAGGCCTTATTTACTTTGAATTCATTCCTTGTGTTCTTCTTCCTCCTTAGCAGCCTCCAGCCTAAATTTGTGCCTAATGCTGGGTTATTCCATAGACTCACTCTTCCAGTAGGCTTAGCATTTGTTCAATCTGTATTTGAACTGACTGTATTTGCATTGTCCTGCAGGCTGTGAGACATATGGTCCACTGAGAACACAGGAGGGAGAGTCCTGGAGCCAGCTTTGTGTTCGGAGCCACTTCAAGGCTTTTCAATTCTGTAGGCAAAATTTAAAGGGATGAGGAACTGTAGTCCCAGTTGGATTTTTCTTTTGTTGGCAGAAGTAACAGTAAGACAGGGAGGAGAAATCTGGACAGTCATGCTTGCTGCTTCCAGAAGAAGGGGAAGACATGGAGGTGACAGCTGACCAGCAGCAGCCTTTTCTCTCCACCTGCACTACAGAACGTGACTTTTACATGTTCTGAGCCAGTCCTCAGAGCTAACTGGCATGGATTCCAGGGATCTGGCTAAAGCAAATTAAAGAAAAACCCAAACAAATCTGAAAAAGAAAGAAAGAAAGAAAGAAAGAAAGAAAGAAAGAAAGAAAGAAAGAAAAGAAAGAGAAAGAAGCCTCTAAAACAAAACCCCAGAAATAAACAAACAGCCCCCCAAAACCCCAAAAGAAAAAAAAACCAACAAAAACCCACACCGAAAAACAACAAAAACCTCCCAACTCTGCCCCCTGCCCCCCAAACCCTAAACACAAACGCCCCCAAAAAACCAAAAATCCAGTCCCAAGTCACCATCAGTATCCTTTATGGTCATAGCTGTTTATGGAAATCACTTGTAAAGACAAGCTTGGTCCCAGGGTTGAAATTGTCTTTAGACATATTTTGATCAAACTATTTAGGGAGCAGCTAAACTCTGGAGAGATTTTTGTTGAGTATGTGCAAAATGCAGTTGCACTAAAGGTTTAGTAAGTGGCCAAGAGTGGAAAACTTTTCACAGGGGAACCATAAGATTCTGCAGTGACCAAAGAAAGCTCCTGTCCTGGATGAGTCACTGCGTGAAGCAGATGGCAAACAGACAATGTCAACTCAAATGACTAAAGTTTGGGAAGATTTATGACCAGCTTTGTATGATGTCTTACCTTAAATCATAAGTTTCACATTTAATTGTGGTTAAAAGGGGTCTCTGAAATTAGTAATTTATGCATGTCACTGGCTGTTAACCAGGGCATGATTTGCATCCTCAGCAGCAAACTGTGGGTGCCTAAGTTCTGTGGTGGATCAAACACATTATTCTCTACATTACCCTGCAGAACTATTGATAGAAATGACGTTTCAATAGTCCTGTGAGTTTGGTGAAGTGAATATTACTTTATAATTTTCTTTTGATAAGACCTTTCCAGGCCTTCCAGAAAGCTGAATTTTGTTTGATTATTTAAAGTTCATTCTGGGCATATGTTCTGTATAAATTTCTTTTGGGGTTGGGAGGAAACTGTGTAGAAGGCAAATGAAACTAAATTACAATTTGTGGTTTGCTGCTCTTACAACATCTCAAGCCCATGAAATTTCAGATGGATTTATTGATAGTTTGAAAAAAATGTAAAAATAAATAATCAGCTGTCACTCTCCATATATGTGCTCTGTTTTCTTTAACATTCTTATGTCAGATTCTATAAACTCCAGCAAGACATTCTGTATGCTATGTACAGCTTGGCAGCCCTAATGACACACATTAAGACTTTTGGCAAAAAATGTTTGGAAAGCCCTGATATAACAAATCCTTCGGATTTTTTTGAATAAAGTAGTTCAAGGTGGCAAATTCCATGGAAAACGTTTTCCAGAAGGCTGGGCAAGCAGCTGCAGGCCATCCTGTTCCTACTCTGTATAAAATTCCATGGCAAAAACATCTTTCAGTAGTAAGGAAATTAATACAGTAAATCAATTTACTCTGTCTATATATACAGTTATAGACTTTCATAGAAGTATTTTTAATGAATTTTTAATATGGAATTACTCTTTCCTGTTTTTTTTTTTTCCTTCCCTATTCTTTGTCTTTACAATCCCAAATGACAGTGTTCACCTCTCTAAGAGAAAACTGGGATTCTGACCGTGGTTATACTTGTGTGAAATTTCATAAATGACAGAAAAGCTCTTCTGGACCATCAGTTGTGTGCTTGAACTCTCAGTGGACTTTTTAGTCACATAATAATAAGGAAAATAAGGGAGAAACCAGGTATTTTTAAAAAGATCAGATTTACAGATGACTTTTGGCTATGCTCTTTCTTGCTCATAGGTGATGTGTGGAGCTGTGCTGAAGGTCAACAGTCTGAAAATTTGAGTGAAAATTTTTGCAGTTAGAAGATCAGATTTGCTAATATACATTTATGAATTCCTTGTAAAGTTACAGTAGAGAATCCCATTGTGAAATCTATCATTAATTTTGAATTAATATTAACTATATTTAGTGTCTGGAAAAAAAAACTGAGTAAGCATAACTTCTATAAAATCTAGGTATTGTTTGTGACAGGTGAAGGCATAAAAGTACTTTTAAATACGTTAACTGCAACAGCAGTTCCTGATGCTATAATATGACATTCATGATTAAAAATAAAAATAACTTTTAAAATTCATATCTAAAATTATAACTTTTTTTTTATTTAAGAGGCTGTCAATAATACAGCTACCTGGCCTGATATTCAAATAATTTTTTTATACTCCCAATGTGCCTTGTCTTAAATGAATCTGGTGGTCTTCAGCACTTGAATGTTTCTGAGCAGGCTGAAGAGATCCTTCATGCCTTTGCCATAGTTGTCACAACAGAAGTTACCACTACTACTGTCCATTGTATAATTTTTTCTTTTGCCTATTTCTCCCTAACTTACATTAGTCAAAATTAACTGTGTTTGAAAAGCCCTACTCCCTTTCACTTTGACAAGAGAGGGTTTAGAGGGCAGCTACATGTGCAGTTTTGCTGGCAAATCTGAGGGAGTACTAACCTCTTCTTATCTCAGATGCACTGTAAAATTGCTGGGCTAAATAGTATTGCCAAGTCTGAGCACTGGCAAAAATCAGGAGTTTGAATGAAAATTCATGACATTTAAAAAAGTAACACAACACAAAATTCTTTTTATTTGACTTATGTTGTTTTTGAAAATGCAGAATACCAATTTCAAAACTTTCTTTAAAAATTCTGAGCACTAGGAATTGGTTGTCTTTTAAAATAAGTTGAGGTGCAATAGTTAATTATTTGATTCCAGCTGTTGTGAGTCAAACAAAAACATCACTGAAGTCTGATTGCTGATATTAAATGAGCCAGGTGTGCAGTATAGAGGGACAAAGAACTCAACATGAAGTCTGGATGTTGCTCTGTCCTGTTAAAAGATCTAGAATGATCTTATGAGGTCTTAAAATTGCCATTTCATTGGGAAGAAGGGCTTTCCATGGAAGTCATCATAGAATGAGGACTCCTGAGGACGCCTTTGCAAGCCAGATGGTACCAAGGACAGAAAGAGCCCAGTGAGGGAAACGGAGTATGTGGTGTGAAGACAGTTTAGCAGATTATAGTACAGCCTCAAGCTGCTAAAGTGGTGAATCAAAGGTGATCTAGGTTAGACTGTGGTACAGAAGTAACACACTTTAAGTTGCCCAGAGTCCTTCTGGCCTTTTGTTTTCTCAATCTCTGCATTCACCCAGCAGAGATTTTGTGTACTACTTTATTGAAATTAAAAAAAAAAACCCCAAAAACTATTAGAGAAGATGTTCTGGAATAGTTATGCTCTTGGTTGCTCAGTTGTATTTTTTTTTCCCTTTTTCTTTTTTTGAGGCCAGCATGCCTTTATATATCTAGACATAATTATACTCATGTTCTGAGAGATATGTATGACATAGGCTGCCCTGAAGGAGGTATTTTCCTCGTTGGAAGTTTCACTCCTTCAGAGAAAGAAAAAAAAGCATGGATGGAGGCAGGAAATAGGTAGTTAAAGGCAACAGTGAAACATATTGTGCTAAAATTGTGATTCTTCTCAGAGCTTCATCAAAATCCATTCTCAGATCATGTAGTGCAGCCAAACTGCATCTCACACAAATATGTTTGGCTTTGTTTCTTAACTGCCCTGTTCTGATACACTAAGAGCATTCTCAGTTGGGGCTGCCAGTCAAAACTAAAAAAAATCTTCCTAACCTGGAACTGTTTAATATCTTGTTTCAAAGGTTAAAGTAGCTTTTGTGAGACTATGCTGGTTGAGGAACGAGAATAAATTTAATTTGGACATATTTGGAGAAGAACAAGTGTAACTGCAAGCCAGTATAGATGTGACCACAGGTCACCTACTTGGATCCTTTGCTAGGAGCTTGCAGCTGCACAGCCAAGCTTTTGGTCTAGTATAGAGGGAGGACCTAAACAAATGGGTCAAATTTTAAAAGAAATTTTATTCATAAAGGTACCTGAAGTTCAAATATGTATGTCCTAGATAAATAAAGCTAGGAAAAATACTACAGCTTTGACATTTTTAACAGTTTCAGTGATTGCTGTGTTACTGGGGATACATGTAGGAAATATTTTTCTACATAGTTATATAAATTCCATTTGGCAAAATTTTTTTCTGAATGCAAGCATTGAACATAAAGGTGCATGTGTCTAAGTATGGATGAGTTTTGTTTTTTTTTCTATATAGTGCAGTTTATAACAACCAGATTTAAATTCGTACTTTGAAATATAAGCTTCATGAATACAAAAGTAAGAATTACAGGTTAGATCTACATTTGTGCCTAGAAAATCCAGAATAACTGGTGTTAAATTGTGAGAGGGATATTCCCAGCAATGGATGCTCCTGAAACCAATGACAGTGTCTCAATTCAGACTTCCTTTTCACTTCCTACATGGGCAGATCATTCCTTTTTTTACTTTGGCTGATGGGTTTGGTAGTGAGAGAGACCAAGCCAAGGTGGAACAGTAATGACCACACAAATTTCCAGTGCAGATAAGTAAAAATGAACTTAACCAAGAGACAATACCTGCTGATCTGCTAAGACTTACCAAGTTATCATTAAGCTTGTAATGACCGTATAAGTTGTAAATATCATATAAATTGTAAAAGTGGTGCCTTTGATCAGCAGCCTCTTTTAAAGAGCTGTTTAGGAAAAGGAACAATTCTGAATAACTTGAACCATATTGTTTTAATTATTAACACAAATTCCGTGTTTGAGTCACAAAAATTAAAAGAAGTCTGATATATATGGATATCATTAAAATTAATGAAAATTTTGGTTCCATATTTAAATATGATGTGTTAGCTGAAAGTAAATCCTTATAGAACAACAATTCTCTTCAAACTGGAACTTTGTAGTGGGAGAGGCAAAATGACACTGTATAAACCTCTGAAAGCACGGTTTGTAAGGGAAACGCTGATAGACTTCTTACTATCATGTCACTAACAGAAACTATGTAATACATTCATTTAATTGGACAGTTAATTTGCTTTTTTTTCAAGAAATTCTGAGAGTCATACACATAGTGAAGTGGCTTTGAACAAGAAAAGATATAGAGGATTAATGGAGTGAATATTATCCACTGAAAATACAGAGAAGGAAGGTAGAAGGCCATTAATAATTCTGTGATATGATATATATATATATTCTGCTATGTGATATATAGCATGATACACAGAATGAATGCAATAATAAATATCTATTTACAGACACACATTCTTTTCTCTGAAGTCATAGTCAATATGAAAAAAGAGGGTTGGTGCCTTTTGTAATAAGTTCATGGTTGAAGTTAATTGTATTGTATTTATAGCCCATATAGGTGGTTCTCATTTTAGATCAGGACTTGCCTTGGTAATTTAGTAATAACCACAGGTTCCAAGAGGCTAAACTGAGAGAAATAAAGAAGAATTCAAATCAAAACATGCAGGGGTTCTACATAAAACTCACTGAATGGAATAGACAAACTCCTCAAGACAGAAGAGAGGGACACACATGTAGAAGGTGGGGGAGGGTTGCTGCTTTTAGCTAATTTCACTTTTCTTTATCCTTTTCAACTTCACATAACTGTATTCTGGCCACTTTGAATTTGAATTAATATATATATTAGATGTTATTACATCCCATCCACAGCCCATTTGAACTTCAGGTGAGACAGAGAAAGTGTAAACAAACAATTCTTCTTGGCAAAGGAACAGATTTCAGTTTTGGAATTGGTTGCTGGAAGTTAGATGAAATCTCTTGAACTTGGAAGACGTCTTTTTTCTACATTGTGTTTTAAATTTGATGATTTCTCCAAATATATTAAAATGGAACTCAGAAAGACAAATGCCCCTGCTTGAGAACTGACTGCCCTGCTTTGATTTCCTATCACAATATGTTTCTTGCTCTGCTCTGAGGAAATACAATGGATATTGCCTGACTGGCAGAATTCCAGTAACTGCATATGTGCTGGGCAGCCTTCCTCTGTCATCCAGAGTACAGTTTTGCTTCTGGTCTGTAGGGAAATATTGCAATAAACTGATACAGTCTCATGGCTGAATTCTTATCATATTACTTGTTTTATTGTGGCAAAATGCCAGTTTACTTGAGTGGGAATTATGCTTGAGTGGGAACAGCATCTAAGGACTTTCAGGTTTTGTGTTTGGAGAGTAGAACAAGGTATTAAACCATAGAGATACTTTACTGTTCATTAAATGAGGCTTTTTCATTTTCTTCAATGAAATTTCTCTACCACACTAAAGAAAATGAAAATAAATGATGATTTTTTTCATTGTTAGTGATCATTTCCATGAATTACAATGAAAAGAAAGATCTCCCAGAGAATGAAAAAATGCCCAAGCCCCGAATTTGAGAAAATTCCACTAACAATATTGATATTATGTTGAATGAAGTTTCCTTTCCTTTTTTATTTTAAATTTATCTCTGTGAGGAGACTCACATATCTAAGTTACATGTTGTTTAATTCTATTTTATGCAAGCATAGCATGCTTTAGACTTTTTAATTTAAATATTTCAAAGAACCAATTTGTGGCAGGGGTGTTACTTTCCTTCTTAAGTATGTATTATGCATTTTTTATTACAATTTTGCTACAGCCAAATCTCTTAAAAGCCTGATTCACAAACCACTTCACTGCTCTTCAAGTATGAAAAACAAAGAATATACACTCAGAACGTGACTTACCTTTTGAAATGTTGTAAAGCCTTAGAAATTAGAGTAATTTTGACCCAGCTCTTATATTTAGGTTTCAGAGTATTTTGGCATTTAGTTTGTTTGGTTTGATGACTATCATTTGATGTAGCTGTAGTTATTTAAAAATGCTGTCTCCATGACAGCCTTGTAAATGAACCTTTTGACTGATATGCACTCTCTTTCTTTTAAAAATAAATCTTATTCACAGAAAAATTTGCAAGGGAAAATATGTACAATTTCTTTTACTACAGTAATACTGTGTGGCTTAACCAATGGTTACTGTTGAGTAAAAGTGATTCTGACACTGTATATTTCCATGTGATTGAGGGAGAAAATTGATCCATTGAGTGATGACCCTCAAAACTGATGCACCTTAGGAAATAAAAATGTTTTTGTAGAAGAACTGCAAAGGTTCAGAAGAACATCACAAACTTAGCTGGTAACAGAAAGAGAGTGATTCGCTATTCGTGACAGAACTCACAGCTCTCCTGGAAAAAAAATTGGTCATGTTGAATGGGTATGGCTCAAATCCTGGACTTCATAAGTAGCTCTCTTGTAGGTTTGTTACCCAGGATGCCAGGCTGAGTATTTATAAGTCTCTCTGGTTCAATATCCTTTCTTTATCTGGCAGCAGCTGCATCAGTGGAGGTTATAAGGAACTCCAGAATAGCAGTGTAATCCAAAATTTGTCAGGCCTTCGGTAGACAGCAACATCAATTTTGTGCTTAGAGAGCAGGAAACCTAACTTGAACTTTGCCTTCAGGACAAGCTAAACTAGTTCTATGCTTGTCTCTGCCAACATGTATAGGCTGCTAATTGGCCCACGTTAACTGAGGCATACTAACACTGTGCTCTGGACAAGGCTTTCCCTGTTGATTTATATCCAGCACTCTGATGAAGTATACTGATTGTTTTAATTGGATTGTGAATATTTTATCTGATATTAAGTACATTTCTATACATGTACATTTATAATTAACTTTAGTCCTGCCAAACTCCTGTTTTCAGGGTAACAAGATGGGTTTCTTTCTGTCATGTATTTGCTGTTATCAGGGCTTTTTTTTTTTGTTTAATTGCTTTGATCTTTCTTTTGTTTTTGTGCTTTGAGAGAAGAATTTGAATCTGTAAAGTTGCAATGGATGGAAGAGACTTTGCATTTTACTATATACATGCCTGTGTAGTAGTTACTTACCATGTCCAAGCCCAAGTTAATTTACATTTTTTACTATATGCACTAGTCCATGTTCAGAGAAACAGTATTTTAGACAGTTTCTCAGTTTTTACACCCTGTAATATAAATGGTGAACATATAATATTAACCAAATATTATTAATTGAAATATATTAATTTATCAGGTCTAAAAATTAATCAAAAAGTGTACCAACAAAACTACAATCATTAATTAACTAGGCCAATCTCAACTGGTAACAGCTGAGAGAAGTTGTGGCATATTCCCAAGGTCATATTAGGTGTTAGTAGAAGAGAGAGAAACTTATGGTAAAAAACTCAGGTATATGCTTTCATGACAATTTTGTGCCACAAGCAGAGACAAGGCTTTAACCATAAAGGAAGACCTTATTTTGAGTATGCCTGTGGAGTTTTCTTATGATTGTATGTTCTTATGGGGTCCATTAAGAACATGTAAAGGAAAATGGAACAGACTTTTCTTTTTTCAGTAGACTACTGAAATTACTACATGAAAATGTGTACAGTTTAGCTGCTGCTTTAGCTACCAGAGAATATACCAGAGAATAATTAGCTGCAAGCAGTCTCTTGTCCATATGATAAGAAACACAAATAAATTGTAAATAAAAACCTGAATGGCATGTCAATTGTTGAAGAACAGTGATTAAGGTGACTCTGACAAATCATTAAAACAGACAAAGCTCAGAAACCATCTGGAGTTTCAAAATTGGGACTCAATAATTTGATAGTCAAAATCACAAAACTCAATCCATTTTAGGGTTTTATCTGAAACCCTTAATTGTTGAAATTAAGAATTAAATTGTTAAATTATCTGAATTTAAAGTGTTTCACTGATTGTCAAAGATTCTAATATCATTATCATTTGTCTGTATTTTGTATCTAAGATACAATAACAGTAAGAAATATAGAAGGAAAGTAAGCAACTAGGAGGAAGCAGTGGCAATAGGCCAATAAGGAAATATAAAGTAGTTCTGAACATTAAAATGATGAGATTCTAGAATTGTCTCCAAAAGGGCCAAAAATTTGGGAGAAAAAACCCCAGAGAAATTTCTAAGGGAAAATTATTTATAGGGGATGTATAGGGAAACTTACACTTCAGGCTGACTTATAATTACATTTTTAGTTAACATGGTCTGCCCATCTCTTCTCTTAAAATGTATATACAATCACCTTGAGAGCTGTTTACCTAAGCTCCAAGATAGTGGGTTTTTTTTGTTAACATGGTTCATTTATTAAAGCCCTGTATCTAGAAAGATTTTTACTATCTAAAAACTTTTTGTTTTTCCCTGCGAATTAACAAATCATTTTTGATGCGTTTTATTGAAGCAGTCTTGCTTACTGTCTTCAAAATAATTTTTAATACACTAGGAGGCTTTCATCATGATCCTCCTTCATTTTTTCTCTGTTGTAAACATATTCAGTCCTTTCAGAATTTCTTTACAGCACATGTTTTCTAAGCTTCTTGCTGGTTCTGACACTTCTTCAGATTTGGTCTATGTCTTGATTAAATCGTTTCCTAGATAGACACAATTTATGTTGAGGGTATTCCATTTCTAGTCGAGGCAAAAACCACCTCTTCCTGTTGAGATATTCCTATTAAAAATTCCAGGATGACACTGACATTTGTTGCAGTACCAGCATTGGTTCATTCTCAGTCTGAGATCTACTATAATCCCCTAAGCACTAAACACAACACCAGAAGGGCCAATTATTGCTCACTGTGGATTTCTGAACATTATTTTTTCTATCTCTCTATGAAGCAGTACTCTTCCTAGTTTTGGATCATTATTCTAATTTACTGAGGTGGGTTTGAATTTTAGGGTCCTTCTTGCTATTCCTCACAGATTTAATAAATTTATTCTTTATTGTATCATCCAAGCCTCTCTAAAAACTGTAAGTACTGTTGGATTTGGAAAAAGCTCCTTAGGGACAATATACCAAGTATTGAATTGATCAGGTTTTTTGATCAGTTGTTTTCTTCCCTGTAGTCATTATTTTTAATCATAATTACATTTGATTAGTCACTAATTATCCAAGTTTTCTGGATTCTTCTTTTGTGAATTCCATTCTTCTAGTAATATTTTCTGGTATTCCCTTGTTTTTCAAAAGACAGTAATTTCATAGTAATTTTCAAATTATTTTGCACATTCAGAATTAATCAGAATTAAATCTGAACTTAAATCTTAACTTTCTCCTTAGTTACCATCTCCATCTAAACCCAAAGGTTTTGGTGCTGTATTCTCTGGAAATGTTGCACAGCTTATGTCCTGCAGCATTGTTAATCCAATAAATTATATCCTTATTTTCACTTTTCCTGGGACTTCCTCTTTTTCCTCTTTACTAAATGTTCAATAAATATTAGATCTTCCTATTCAAGTTCTAATGATCAGAATTAATGAAATTTAGCCTCTCTGCTGTGTTATTAAATTGATTCGTCAGTTTTCTGCATTATCAGTTTATCATACCTCACCAAACCTTAATTATCTTTATAATTTCTCTACACCATATCTAAATGGTTGGTCTAGCTGCCCATGTTGCACACAAGAAGCCAATGGGAAGACAGCCAGACTACTTTGTTCCTTTTAACATGTTGTCCTTGTCCTTCCCACATGAGGGAAAAATCTCACCTATTCCCTGTTGCTATGTTTGCCCTTTAGTGCTTTAAAAGTAAAGACAGGTGGGAAGAACCCTGGAGAAGAATCTTGAGAAGCATATGTGTTTGCTTCTGAAGGGCAGGTGGAGGCAAACATCTCCCTGGTATGAAATAATATTCCAGAAATACTAAACAGACAGGGTGGCTTGAGATCTGCAAGATGCTGGGTCACTTTCTCATTATTGAGGTACTGTCCTTCTCTAGCATGATATAGCTGGAAGACTCCACAAAGAAGTCTTAAAAAGCATAATTAGAGATTAGAATGAGCAAAGATTATGTAAATTGGGCCCTGGTTTTGGATGATATTAAATACACATTTTAAAATTGTTGTAGTATCATATTGAAGTAGTAAGATGAAAAGAATATTGAAAAGATTTTACTGACTAAAATTGCTGAATCTCAGCTTCAAAAGATAAATTTTCCTGAAAGTAATCCAACCTTAGACACTTGGGAGCAAAAAAAAAAAAAAAAAAAAAAAGAAATGAAAACCACTCTAAATCCCCAAATGCAACCTCACCTCCAGAACTACCCAATCTGTTTCCTTTGAAGGGTTTGCAAGCAAACAAGCATTATTTTTGTGCTTGAACAACTGCAAGCAAAGAGATTTAAACACCTTCTAAACAAAAGGGGACTCGAAAATTTTTTTATTGCTAAAACAAGAGAAAAAGAAAAAAAAGAAAAAAAAAGACAAGCAAGGTAAAACCTGACTGAATCCCTTTTGCTTTACCATACCTTCCTATATATTTTAAAAATCTTTATATTGGTGTAGTCTGGAAGTGCAGTATTTTGCAGTATGACAACTTTTTTTAACAGGTATATGGAATATTTACTTACTATTAAGAAACTATTGCTTAAGAGATTCTCTTCTTAAAAATAAATGCAAGTTTTTAGTAGTTTAGACATCAGTTTTCTTCATAGAGCAAGCACATATTCTTGCACTCATCACCACTGTTGTTTAGTAACAATGTTACTTTGAAGCAAACTGGAAAAAAGAATTCCCTAAACTTCTTCCTATTAAAGAATAATGTTAATTGGTTGGCGTATATAGAAGAAGGTTATATGGCCCATTGACTTTATATAGATTGAAATGCTAAGCAGGGCTAAGTAGAAGCATCAGTAGGGAATAGAGGGTAAGTGCTCATCAGTTTTATGTTCTCTTTCCTATTTACTGCTTACCCCTTACAGTGTTTTACAACTAGATACACAAAGTTTTCTTGGGTGCTTCATAAATAAAAATGTATTTTTGGGAGTTTTTGGCAGTTGTGAGGGAAATAACACCTACAAATAGAATGCTTCTGGGCAAAAAAAGGAAAGGCATCTGCTAAGAGAAATCACCTGAGAGCATCCAGGCTAAGAAAAGGTATCACTATTTAAGATGTTTTCTGAGCCTGAGGAAAAGCCATTTCAATGGAAAAGGATTGTAGAGGTTTGTAATGGAGGTGGTATCTGAGGATGTTTGCCAAATGTGTCAGTTTCATCAGAGGAAAATGATGACAAAATTGAAGGTATTATCAAGGGATACCATCTCTTTCTTGCTTTAATGTAGATGAAGAGGTCAGTTTACTAAAAAATACAAACCAAAAAGTGGAAGTGTGGTGTGTCCAAAGGAGTTGATTCGTTACTGCATTAATGAGTAATTAATTGATTGCTCTCAGAGTAGCATATCAAAAAAACCTCCAAAAAACAGCCAACCAACCAAAACCCTTTTCTTTTGCAGTTGGGATAATTTGGACTATACAAGTGATGGGTTACCAGGACTCAGATGGTGGATGGCAATGTTTGGAACCATGATAACTCAGCCTGTATGCTTTCACACAAGTTTCTACTAGATTTATTGCTCCTTTACTTGAGCATAAAATCAGAATTAAGCTTTCTTATCCATACTTGAAAGACACTAATGATAGTCTAGGGACTGATTACAGTTCAGATTAAGATTTTCTACCACCTTCAGAAAGATAATGAAGCTTTCAGCTGAATATAAATATAACTCATCCAATGTGGAGTGTGGTTATCTGAATACAGGACTTTGTCTGTTGGTTGTATCCTACTGAATAAATTTTGCAAGACATTCTCAGACTTCTAACTGAGATTTTTTATGCAATATGTGGAGTCTGAGGTTGGAATTTTTCCTGTTATTGTTCATTGCAGAAAATAAAAAATAAAATTATAATTAAAGAATAAGAGCCTTTAGGAAATACCTTTATTTGTTTAAAAATTAGGCCTAGTTCTTGTCTCAGTGAAAGTCAGTGATAAACTTATAAAGGCAAATTAACATGCATTCTACATTCTTTTACCCTCTTAAAATAGAAAACTATCCTCTGAAATCCTTCTTATCTTGACATCAGCAGAAAACCTGTCTTCTAATTTTGGTTTGTGAGATTTGAGGAGGATGCAGCAATCCTAGCTACCCTAGGTTCACAGACAGAATTTCTCATTCTGCAAGTCAGTCCTCCAAGAAGAAATGTTTCATTCAAGCTAATCGTAGGAAGGTTTGTCACAAAGAGCTGGCATTGGAAGTTGTGAAGGACCAGACACATAATAGCCATTTGCTGTCTCTAAAATGAAAGATACAACTGAGTTCCACCAATACTTGGCTTTTCCCTGCAATCACTAGAGAGCGATTGTGTGGTATACACACAGCTGGTACTAATGGCAGATTCCTCTCTCAGTGCTCTGCTGGGAATCCAGCATAGATGAATCCCCTGGAATTATGTGATTTGCTGGTACAGCATTTTCCTGGCATCTAAGGAAACACTTCCTAAATGTGCAAGGACAGATTGACTGGTGCTGTAATTTAAAAGAAGTAATGATCAAAGAGGAAGCACTGGCACATGGAAGTAACTTTCCTAAAACTAGTCACCTCATTTTAATCTCTGCTTGTATTTTTTTTTTTCTCCTTCTGTCTTTGTCCCTGCAGTAAGACTTCCATCCTTCTTGGAATTCCCCAGAGCTAAGTTTAGAAATCAGTCCCTGCCTCCCCTAACATTTCCTGAATATTTTTCCTTTATTCCTAGCTTGAGGCTGGTGTTGTAGTTTTGGGCCATAACTCCCACTGGAATATTAAGGTGTACAGAGATAAAGAATCAAGACAAGAGGTAATTGATGTTCTTAATAAACTTGTAGTCTCCTTACTATTAGTGAGAAATTATTTTTTAAATTATTTTACTGTATGTCAAATATATAACATGTTGTACCTTGGTGTATAATTGTTGTTTAATTGGTGTTTTATTCCTTGCATTGAAAATTATGTCAGGAATAAAATGCCAATATTTCTGTCGTAATTGACAGCTCATTTCTGTCATATATTAAGGAGGATTTAAACATCAATTTAATGATGATAGTGTAACATTTTAGATATTTGACCCAAGCTTTAAATGATAGAACAACTTGTGGGCGGAGGAACTCTATTCCTCTTATAGAAATGATGTTAATTAATTGCAATATTTATATGAGAAGAGGAATAAAAGAGAGAAGGGGAACTTGCCCTGTCAAAATGTTTGCAATTTAATATCAGTGTTTGGCAATTATTAAAAAGGCACAGACACAGAAAAGTTTGCAACAGTGGAAGTATGATCAGTGTAGCAGTTGGTACCTGGAAATTGTTGGCTTTTGTCCACCAATCCTGTATTTGCCGAATCCTCTGTTGTTTCAAGTGACAAAGTTGGCAACTTTTAAACCCCTGTTGCCTTCTCAGATGGAGGAGGAGATGAGAGGTAAAACTGAACGCATCCTCACATATCTGCAGAAGGGATTTCATTATCTACTTCCATGCGAAATGCTCATGGATGTGCAGTGTACCACGATTTGAGTAGATGAACTTGCTGTCCAGGAAGCCAAACATCTATAAATCATAATCTGTACAAATTTATCTCTGAAAATGTTTGACTAGGAATTTTGCATTTCAAATGTCTGAAGGTAACTGGTACAGATTTCCTGGTGAGTTTCAATGTTTGCCCAGTGTGAAGGTAGAGAAAGATGAAGCATGGTTGATGAGAAAAGGTCATAGTAGACTTCTCATAGAAGATGATAGAGTAGATTTGTGTTGGACACTTCTAAAACTTCTAGGTCTGTCCATCTGTCTGAGAATTACACTCAAAATATAGCTGCTATTCTCCAAGCCAAGTCCAGATGTGACGAAAAGCTGGAGCTGATGCACTGAACTCCATTTGCTGTATTTGGAAAACCTGGTGAAATGGCAAAAGACTGGAATTTCTGCCCTGTGAAACACCAGCATTTCAGTTCCCTTTTGTCATTTAAACCACTTGAATTACAAATATTTTGCCAGCTAGTGATATTCTAGTTTTCTCTACACTATTCATGTTTTACCTGCCTCTACGTGTGAACTCTTCCTCTGTCTAGGTCTTATATTCTCCCATTTCTTTTACTGTATTTTCTACCGGGGTGCCATAATCACCTCTGTCCCTTTCCCCAAATGGTCTCTGCATGGTACAATCTCACCAGATTAATCCTTGCATATTACAACCCATCTTCAAGATGTGGGGTTCTGTGCTATGTACACTGGAGCCAAATGACCAAAGTATCAATTGCTTATTGTTTTACCAATTCTTCAGCTTCTGCAGTGGCCTGCTGTTGTATGAGGAGCAGTGAGACAAGACCACTTCTGCCAGTATTAGAAAAGTAACCATTTTCTCACAGGTACCACTTAAACCCAGCAATCAGTAACTAATGATGAAGTTAAGATGAATTCTCTATCACATGCCTGATCCTCACGTATGTAAAATGTCCTTGCTCATTTAAGTAGCTCTACAGATTTGAACAGAAAGCACAGCTGTGTGGAACCCCATTTTCCTTTAACGTGATATTCCAAGAGCCTGATCCAGAGGTCAGTGGAAATATGGAGTCTTTCTGTTGGCATAAATTATTTCGGGTTTAGATGATCATGAACGAACAAAATATGAAGGGCATTCAAATTTCTTATTTGGTAATTCTTGCTGATACAGCCAATCTGATTGCCTACCTGAACCTGAGTTGTAAACAAATGCAAACCATAGCTGCATATTTTTTGAGTCAACCTCAAATGCTTCTGCTTACAAACTGAGTAGTTATTTGTAGGCCAGCACTGAATTATGTCTATTTCAAGAATGTGTTCCACAGAGTTTAGTCTAACTGCAAGCAATATGTCTGTTACCTAGAGCCCAGGCTGTAAAGGTTTTGAGATTCAAACAAGAAATTGCATGATTGCATGTGTTCCCCAAAGGCAGGTGGCCAGACAAGCTCACTGCAGAGATGCTGCAAGTCTCATACTCTGAGAATCACTCTGCTGTATTGCAAATGACACCTTTGTAAAAGACGTATAATTTTTCCCTGCACAGAACTTACATTCTGAAGAAAGCTTGTCAAAACATAATTGTAATTATGTAGCACAATATTTTGTAGATTTAAAGATGTTTTAAAACTTATTATATTTCTGAAGCTTCCAGATTGGAAACTACAGAAATGTGTAACTACATTGCTTTTGTCTCTTTAGTTCTCACAGCAGTTTAATCTGTTTTGTTTCACACCTGTACTAATCCTCGTAGTACTACTTCTCAATAAACTCTCATCTTTTAGTAAAATCTTTGCAGTATAGATACAACCTTGTGAACTCCACTAAATGCACAGACTAAATCATCCCAGAGTTTAAAGACTGCTAGTTACATATCTTGCCTTTTCTGTATGTACATTGAAAAACAAGTGTCTGGATAATAGGAGGCAAAAATAACTATAAAGAAGAGAGACATATCTCTAGTCTAAACAAAACAGTGTATTTTTAATTGAAATAACATTCAGTAGAACTGAACATCAAAACATTTAACTTTTTCAAAGTTTTCAGCATTAAAGAATTAAGATGAAACACAATTAGGAAACAGAAAACTGCAACATTGTAGAGGATGGTCACTTTTTGTATGTCATGTGGCTTTAAAAACAAGTCAGATAAATGATGATGCCATTAAAACTGAACTAATTAAAGAAAGCTTCTTTTAAGAACTCATTAACTGCAACCTCATTTGCATAATGATGCATATTAATTAAGTTTTAATGAATCTGAATTTGCACCAAGCCTATTCATGTTGGCTTTGAAACAAATTGAACAAATTAGTTAAAAGCTTTTTGGAATCTACTTTTCACACCAAACAGGATATGAATGCAATCATCTCCACAAAAAAGAAATATTTTTCTTTTAATTTAATTCAAAGGTATGCAGACCCATCTATTAATTATTTTTAAATGCAATAATTTCCACCTTTTCTTTGCAAAATCAACAGTATTACTCATTCTTGAGCGGCATGTATTATAAATGTATGTTGTGGGATAAAATCATTACAGCCAATTTATTGAAAATAAGGTGGAAACATTTGACTTCAGGGTGCATTTAGTTTACTTAATACATGGATTTCAATTTTGTTGGTAACCTTTAGGCATTTTGGCTGTCTGCAGAACAACCACTAAAACTGTATTTTTTATGTTCCTATCAATTTTTCAAGATATATGTAAAATGCTAAATTGCTCTTATAATACCCATTTGCTAATGTAAGGTTTCACAGCATCATAAGTCTTATAAGTATTATAGGAAAAAAATTATATGCTTTTAAAAGCTGCATGTTCTTGCTTTGGTGTTGTTGGATCTTAATTTTTTTTTTTTTTCCATACACAGGCATACACACACAAGCAGCAGAATCCAATTTTAACAAGTTTGCTTTCAGCTCATAATAAAACCCAGAATTACAGCAGAAACACTATTGATTTCCTTATACTCCATTGTGTCTTCATCAAGAATGAAGAGATTTATGTAATTACTGCTCCATCTTTTGTTGTTAGAAAGCACTTTTTTGTAAGTCAGCAGATACGAAGGCTGCAATGCTTTTATTGTTGAGATTAAAAGATCATTTTTTTCTCTTTCCGTTAAACTGTTTTTCTGTGATAGGTTCTTCAGGGAGGCTGACAGTTAAGATACTACACCTTGAAACCTCACAGTTTTAATATAATTTTTCTGGCATTTTATCTTGTCACCTTCTTTTCATATCAAAAAAGCAACCAAAATACATTGAACACAACCCCCCCCAAATAAACTCTTTTCTTTAAATCTCTTTTGTTTCATTGTCCATGGTGGACAGTGGCAGTATCCTCCGCCACTAAGCTAATACCAGTGCAGATTTCCTGCAGCAAAGTACTTTAAATCCTTTAATACTTACTGGTACAAATTACAAGAGGTTGTATCATCCTCTATTAATGATTTTACGTTTTAGTTTTCATTCCCCTTTCATCAACAATTTTTTTTCCTATTCATTAATAAACTTAAACTCGAACATTCAATATCTGAGAGATTTGAAGATTGTGTTCTAAAATTGTGTTTTTGGCAGTGCAAATCTTTCCTCAGTGTCCATTCCCCTAGTGGGAACTATCTGTACTGTAAAAGACAATGAAACTACTGCCAAGATTTTAAGGAATTGCAATACTGGATTGTGGAGGAAAAGAAATGCCTGGTTATATTGTGGTTATTTGTCTCACAATTAATGAGGTAACTGTACGGAAAACTTTGGAGTAGAAAAAAAAATTAGATCAAGATTGTGAAATTGGGAAAGACTCATTTTGATTTTTTTCACATTTGTTATCAAAATTTCTACTATATAACCCTCAAATTTGAGAAACACATTGTCTTAAATTGTGTCATTGTCCAGGGTAAAAATGTCATCAAGGCTAAGAGAAATGTAGACTTCTCTGTGATTTTGAGGGCAATGATTATATTCTACTGCAATTTTAAAACATTTCCCTATTTTAATTTTTTAAAAATTCTTGTAGTTTTATAGTGTACTGTAACTTGAAAACAAAATGAAGCTATTAAATATTTTAAGTACAATCTGATTTCCAAATAGGAATAAATTTTTATGAGATCACAACCTGGAATAAAGAAAAAGAATTGCTCTAAGTTATAGAGTCATAATTCTTTTGAATTTTAGGATCCTGGATTAACCAGTGAACATTAACACCATTATAATAACCTATAATTAAAAAAATAATAGAGGCAGTTGGGACCTTCCATTATGGTTTCTATTTAAGCAGACAGATATCATTACAGATAATAGTTTTATATTTGCCAGAAATGCAATCACCCTAACCTATAGGCTGCTACTGTAACCTGTCATGTAACCCATTGCTTTGTATATTACACTTGAATATTCATGTTTCTGGCCTTAAAGATTTTAAGCTTCTTGGGGACATAAAGCACAATTTGCAAGGGATGTTTGCTTTGTTCAAGATTACTTTTAATCTTATTTATCTGATTGCAGGAGGCTTTTTCCTTGGGGAAGTGTTTTGTGGATTTTTTTTTTTTTTTAAATACAAAGTTAGTGCGCCGAGCTTGCTTCTTTTGGGGGAATTTTGACAGAAAGTGTCTTCCTTGGGGGAGGTCAAGAGTCATTGGTATTAAACTAGACAAGCTGGTAGTGCAGTGTTAATGGAAATGGAAAGCAGATGTTTGGTAATTAGGGGAGATGTGAATGACAAGGCTTGAGAGGTACGGTACATGCGCTGGCTGGCACAAAGCAGCTGTTGTTACCGATTTCACTGTCAGAAATGTACACAAGTCAGACCATCCCCTGTGAGTTTGCCACAGCAATGACAATTAGAAAAAAAATTGTATTTGATTAAAATAAGTAATATATCATACAGAGTAATTTTCGTAACATTTAGGGATGGCCTGGGTTAAAGTCCAGGAAAATGATCTAGGTGTAAACGAAGCTTGGTGAATTGACAATCCTTAAAAGTAGTCGAAGTCAGATGAGTATTGACAATTGATTCTGAAGCTCTCTAGCTCTCCTTTTATCTGAAAGGAAAGGAAATAATTTGGTCTTCTGAAGGGTACAAAGGAGAATATTGGAAAATTGAAAATTAAGAAATAAATTCATTTTTCTAACATTCTGTATTTAGCAGAGAATATTCTTATTTTATTAAATGGTGCTAATGCATTTGCTTAACAGGATTATCATATTTTTATTCATTTCAGTAAAAATATAACTGAAACACATTTAGCTTTTTATTACCAGATCTTTTGTCTCTCTTTTTGTTGTGAATCGTTTAATAAAATTCTATGGAACAATTTTTTACCTTTTTCTTTTTTTAATCTATCAGAAAGCAACTCAGTTTAGATGGACCAGCATAAACTTTGATAATAATATAATTATTCTGGCTGATCCTACATAGCTCTTCCCCATCAATCTAAATGAGAAATTTACCTTGTTTGCATTAGTCATCTTCAAAAACTTCTGTGGTAGGTGCTGTGCAAATATGAAAATGTCATGTTCTCTCTCTGTTTTCACTGGATTCAGCATATTCATACCAGGATGGAAGGGTTGTCACATCCATCATCAAAAGAGACTGGGCTCATCTCAAGTTTACTACAGTTTTTAGCCTTCCACCATTTGAAATGTGAGGTGTTGCAAGCTGCATTGCAGGAATAAAAGGGTTAATATAGCCTTCCAGACGTTAAGCTATGCCCCATTCAGTCCATCAGTGCTGACTGCCTCAAATAAAGAAAAACCTCTCCTTTCTCTTTAGTGTTGAGAGGGAAATTTGAAGCTTCTTTCCTCTTGGCAATATTTTCCCCTTATGATAAACCAAGCTATTAATTTCAAAGTAAAATTCTGGTGATAATAATTTCCAGTGTCCACATATGCCCAGAATACTGGTTTATAAAACACTTTTAGGAACACTGGATGAGAAAGATATAGCAATAAAATGTACATTTTTTTTTCTATTTCAAAAATTCATTTGAAAATTGTAGAAATATAACAGGCCAAAAATAATAGAGATGATTCCTTGATGCATTGTTTTTAACTTGGCACTTGCATAAGGAATATCTGAATTAGATCTCTTTGTATGCTTGCAATTAAAGTTAATTATGTTTAAGTATGTCTTAATTCATCTGTCCATTTGTGAATGAAACTTTCTTTCCATCCATAGTAAAGGCTATTAAAAGCACAAGCTTTCATAAATGGGATTTAAAGATTTTAGAGTATTTTTTATTTACTCAAGAAAACAATTTCCTCTCCCTGACATACACATGCACCTACATGCACATATACTTCCCATGTAGTAATGTTACCATTTTATTTAAGAGATCTCCTGGGAAATAATAATAAAAAAATCCATATAAAGAAACAATCTCTTCTTTGAGGAAAGGCTCATTTGTGAAGCTTGTTATAGCAAAAATTTTAAGTGACATTAAAATACATTCCCTGAGTTGAAAATAATCACTTTTCTTTGGACATGTCAAAGAACATAACGTATTTGCAGTCATTGACATTCAAATTCCGATAGAAATTGCAACCTCTACTTTTAAATTACTTAATTCTTTATTTTAGTTTTTCACCTTCCTCTGCTGTATAATTTTATATTATCATGTAGGGGAAAATTCTGCCTTTAGATGTGCCCCTGTAGCTGCCATTAACTTGAATGGTGTTATGTGTCTCAAATCAAACTCAAATTTTGGTTGATACTGTGTAACATTTTTCCTCCTATGTGTTCACCAAAATGCAGTTTTAATTTAAAAATAAAAGTAGTTTCATTTCACCTGAGTGAAGTATACATAATTTCAGGCTGGTGGATCAAAAGCAAAAGCTCAAATGCCTGGTGAGTGGTATGGTCTGGTTTTTGTTCTGTTAATGACAATTTTGCCTGAAAAATACTTCACTATTGGATGTTATAGGACTGCCTTTAATATAGGTATGCTTTGTTAAGCCAGCTGAGCAATGGAATCAGAGATTACAAGTAGGAGGGATGTTAGATCATCTAATCTTCAGTGTGCCCTGTAATCCCTGTTTAAATATATCTACAGATGGTGTTTTAACACCTCTTCTTAGTGGTGGTTTAGCTGATGGATTGTTCTTACTGCTGACTGAGCTTATTTCCTTTTAATTTTGAGCAGTTTACTTAAAGAATTATTGGTCAATTTGAAATTAATTTTAAATAAGAATGAAATCAAAGCTAGAATACGGCAAATTGGATCCAAATCCTCCCTCTCTAGTTGTGGGAGTAGAAATTCTGAGATCAGATCTTCATGAAGTGTAAATTGCAGGGTAGTGGCACTGCATGTGAAGAAGCTACTGTATATATTATATATATTGCATATATGTATATATTCTTTCAATATTGTATATTGTATATTGTATATAGAGGACAGAACTGGAGAAACTGGTTTCATGAAAGCAGCACAGCTGCTGACAGCTGGGTTTGCAAAGACACTGCTTGGAGATGCTGTGTTGGCAGTGTCTGCTGTGGGAGAAAAGACAGGGACTGGATGAGAATGTTTGGGAAGGGGGTCCATGACTGATCTTGTCCTGCCTAGAGAGCTATGGATGCTGCTTACAGGTTTTACCTTATACTGTGGCTTTTAGTATGACCAGCTTGGGTTAGGAAGAAGGCAACTCAGTTCTTTAATTTCCTAGGAAATTTCTCTGTGATCAAGAGTAATTAGTTTTGTGGAGATGCTGGGACATTTTCTTTTGGCATCAGCGTATAATGTAGTGTTTGATTATTTAGGCTATTTTGGTACCATAAAATGGGCCATGACAAAGGAATGAAAGCTGACATTTCAACACTGCCAGTGGTAATTCTTGGTAATCTCTCAAATTAAAGAAGTGTTCAGACTGAGTAGTTAGCTTCTGTATATGACATTGCTTCTACATCTGTTTAATACAAAAACAACTGGAACTTAGAAATACAGTCAACATCATTTCTAGAGGAGGGGTAAAACCAGGAGAATTGAAACCTTCTGTTTTTAGATCAGTACTGCTGTTCTGTAAGCGTTCAGCTGATGCAATGAGTGATGAAGGCACTGAGTGAAGATCCATTCCTTTAGTTCTTATCCTTGTAAGAGCCAAGACAGGCCTTCGGTTTTCCTGTGATCATAAGACACATGAATTAGGATCTTAGTGCTGTGGTTTGGAAAGAAGCAAGTGATGAAAAGGATTCACAGTGAGACAGGTGCCAGGACTTTATCCATCACACATTAAGCAAGTCAATGGAAAATGCTGAAATTAATCATTGGATGTTTTGTTTGAAGGATTTGGGTGGGAAGTGGTATGAGGAGGGGGTTAAGTAGAGCATATGGAGTGAGATGTGCCTTACTGTTGAGAACTGGACTCTGACCCTGCTTGTAGTTGATGAGTTGGAAAAAGGCCAAAATGAATATACTGAATTTTGAAAACAATTGCTCTGGTCAACTATAATAAGTGAGAGATTATTTTCAGTACATTATCTGCCTAGCAATGCTTTTTTAGTTGTTGCTTTGAATTCATTCTAGCTACTTTTAATGGTGTGTTGGTTCAGTTTTTATTGGAACAAAGCATATGTACATTTCTTGAATTTTGGATTAACATTTTTCTACCTAGTGGGAACCAGAACAAAAAAACCTAATGTATTTAAAATGTGATATGTAGAAAGGAAAACATGAAATGATTCTCAGTTGGCTCCTACTGTCATATAAATAAGGTATAGTTACTTGATTTCTAGAAGAATTAAACTCAAATGTTTTAAAATGCATGCAAATTCTTGCAGAATATATATGAAAAAGTCACTATAACTGTGGAAGTACTTCTGCTCTCTTGATAAATGGGACTTCTAGACCACACTTTATTGAGTCTCAGATTTTTAATAATTTGAATCCTGCAAGATTTAATTCTGCATAATTCTGGCTGAAATCAGCTTTTGATTGAGTTGTAATGGCTGTGTTATTGTAAATATCTCTTCATGCTAATGTTGTGCTGGAATTCAATAATATTTAGATGAAATTTCTAGCCTCAAGCAGCATGGAAGCTGGATTTAGAAAGCCTGAAAGTTTGTGTCAAAAAGTCATTTATTTTTGGAAGCCTATAACATGCACTGTAATAAATGGTCATCCCAAGGTCCAATTTAAATATATACAGTAGAAGAGAGAGCAGTTGATAGATACACTGTATTTTTTACACCCTTGAGCTGCTGGACTGAATAGTATTGATTGAGCAGTGTTTTTTAACCTTAAATGATTTTGTACTGTAATCATCTGCAGTGAGGGTAGATTTGGTGACACCAGATGAGCAGAAATAAATCATGCTATCAGAACAGGCAGCCACAGAGTTGTACTCTGATGTTATAGCAAAAATAACCTTCTCCCAAACCCCCTTATTCCAGATGCGGCTTTTTGGTCACATTGTTTTGCTTCTCAGGCTGGAAAATACTCCATACATGCAGGGAACTCTTTTTTTAGTGCTTATATAGTTTGTATTATTATGCTTTCTTTATGTGTAATGGTGGAAAACCTTAGCAGTAGCAAGGGAGAGTTAGATTAAAAGAACAAGTTAAAAAAATGTAATCAAAATCACTGAATATTTTAAGAAGTATTTATAAAGGGGACAAGAAAGAAGTCTGAAAATTGGCTGAAAAAGAAAAAATATATAACATGACATTCTAGAAAATCTGGATATTTTGCTCTATGTACACACATATTCATTCTCACATTTATCTGCTTTGGAGTTTTGTGTCCCATTAAGAACTATGCGGCTCCAGAGGGGGCTCCCTGATTAGTAGACAGTGGTCCCCCTTTCTGTAAACTGAGCCTAAGTAATAAAGATTTCCTATCACAGTCCTAAGTTTTGACCACAATAAATACATACTGTGTATACATGAACACTGAGAAATCTCACCATTAGTATACATACAGAGAGTAATAATGATCAGATATGTAGCTGCAAAATAAGCTTACCAGGTAGAATTCTGGCCAGCTGACAACAGTGAGGCTCCCACTGATTTTTCTGGAGTCAGTCTCTTTTGTCCCCTAAGTTCTTATTCTTAGTGTTTAAAGAATAAACCATTCTGATTTAAATGTTTGAGTTTTTTAGATTTTTACAAAATTAAGTACAGATTTTCTGACACATTTTTGTTGAAGTTTGCAGTTCATCTCTTCAGTTAGGACTACACATTTTTGCCATCAATTGTTTCAGAGTATGTATTGAATACATCTCAGTGTACTCTTTTCCAAGTAGGATTTTTTGTTTTTTAACAAACTCCCAGTTGCGTTGGTTAGTTCAGATTTTAGGCTCCTCAGTCAAATACCATGTATGTATATTCATCTGTGTTACTACCTGGCTTGTAGCCCATCAGAGAAGTTCATATTTACAATAAAAAAGAGGCAATTCTCTAAACAAATCCTCAAGTTCAGATACAAAACCTGACTCAGCAGCGATATTCATACCATCAAAAGTGGGCAAAACCTGGACATTTGTGGACATCCCTACCCTGAAATCACTGCTCTGACATATCCACTCAGTTTGAAGCTGGTTGCTTTGGCTGCTGCTGGCTGTGTAGCTGCAGCAGTGTGCAGCTTGGCAGGGTCTCTTCAAATCTGCCTTGCAGACCTCCAGGCACTGAGGCTTGGCTAGGTAAACCAGATCCATCTGAAAGACTGTCAGAACAAGGACTGCAGTCCAGATCTGTGTTTCAAATAGCAGCTAGCTTTAGTCCAGGGTTTTACTGGATGAAACACATCTTCCATGTACAGTTATTTAAAGGGCTTATAAACTTAGAAACTATTGAATCTGTTGATGCTCTTGCCCCAACATTTTGATTGATTTGATTGAAAAGCATATGAAGAGATGAAAGACAATTTTATCTTCCTTGTAATGGTTACAAATATCACAGATTAAGACTGCAGTGAATATTGCAAAGCAACTGGAGGGAACCTGCTTCTGCTGTGGAATTAATGGCAGAGAAGAAAAGTAATTTCAATTTATGTTCTTAGTATGGAAAAAAAGAAAAGACACATTGAACTTCTGTACACAAGGTTAATTTAGAAAGATTATCATTCTTTCCCTGTTTTATATGGACTCCCCTTCTCCCCTTAAAACCTGAGGTGAAATTTAACAGTCAGCTTTTGTTGTTTGCTGGGGGTTTTCTGAACCAGCTAGTATCTAATTTCCTTCTTTTTGTCTGCAAGCAAAAGGTGACACTCTTTACAAGACTTATCCTAGCTCTTATTCCCTGTATCTGTTAGTCAGCCCTTGCTGATTATTTTTTGCTGTATCAAGCTATAGTACATTAAAAGTGCTCTCCTCTCAAATGAAATGTCTTACAATTTAAATCTCACTAGGAGTGTCAGCATTGCCATGGGACATCTCCATCTTCCCAAAGCAAACAAAATTGACACAGTTGATTTGGTGTATAAATGTCTGCAGCTTTATTAAATATGCATTAAAGTGCAACAGTCATAAATTACATGCACTCAGCTCACTCAGAACATAATGTGTACAGCTAAATAACTTTCTGACTCTACAACCTAAGCAATAAGCCCAACCTAAAGACAGACGGGATGCTGAAAGTCAGTTCCTTAAAGTGTTTGCCATCAGAGTATCATTTTATCATGCTGTTAAGTATCTCACCTCTCTTGTGTGGTGTATATATTAGTAGTAGAGGGAGGGGAAGGGGAAAGTGAGATTTCTGTATTGCTTTTACTTTAAATTATCCATTTCATTTGCTTATATGCAATTTCCTTGACATGGAATAATGGGCAGGTTGCTTCTTTGATATTTCTGTTTGTTTCAGAGAAAGAAAATCTTCTCAAATAAAGAAATATTTGCTGATTCTAATAATACTAATTTATATTTTATATGGGAATTTTATCATATGATGTTAATATCTTTCAGAAGCTGGATATACATAGGCTTCACCCTTTTCCTTTAAAAATGCTCCATTTTCCTGTGATATAATCCAAGGTAAATTCTATGTACTTCTCCACCGGAGTGTATTCTAGGAAAGAATGATTTCTCAGCATGAAACAAAAGGGACACTGTTTTAGAGAAGACAAAATGTAATTGCATTCCTGAATACATGCCTATTATACAGTGAAGTGTCATGACTTGTTGATGTCTGCATGTACTGGAGTACTTTTCCAGATTTGATCTGAAACCAGAATTTAATGGTCTTTCTGCCTCCCAATATCATAATTTTTCAAGGAGGATGCAGCCTGTACTGGTAACATTAATGATTACACTTTGTAGTTCCTGTGTTTTTCTGAACTTCTTTCCTCTGATAACTGACCCACGTCAGCCCAGGTCTCCTTACTATATAAGCATCAATTGACCATGGAGAGAAGTATATATTGCAGACTTCCCATTATCACTCAATTCAGGTTTTTGGTAGTTTGCTGCTTGTCTTTTGTTTGATTGTTTGATTGATTGATTGATTTTGTCTGGTTTGATTTGATTTTTCTTAAAACCCTGCATTGAGCAGAAAGAAGATTTAGTTGTCTTTTTTTGCTACTTCTGACTGAAGTCCTCTCAAATGTCCTTAGGATCAGTGCCATTTTTTAAAAAAAATATTCCTTTGCAAAATAAGCTGGAACATTTATAAGGAATTAGCTGGTATTATGAAAAGCAAGATAGCAAGACATTAACTTTCTGACAATACCTCTAATTCGTGTTTATTTTATTTCTCATTGATTTATTGCCATAAGTCTCTTGGCTCTCTCCCAAACATCTCCTGGCAACAGAGTCAACCAAATTAATTTTGTCCAAGAAAAGATCTACTATGGTAAGTTAAAGTCTGTCTTCATCATCTGCTTAATGATCTCTTGTGTGCTGCTCTATACTTGCTTTATTTTCTTTCACTTGATAAATACAAAAGGAAAATCTTGGGGTACATGTTATAGCTATGACCTATAGCTGCCTTCTGAGAGCACCTTTAATCTTCCATAAGCTGTCATGTTGGAAAGGGTCCTTCCTGAAGAATTTTTGTTCTTTATCCTCTATAGATTTGTTTCTCACTTGTCTATTTCTGTTTCACAGCTAAACGTTGTTTAACATTTACAATTTCCTGATCAACATTGCATAATATGGAGTAATTTGTTTCTTGTGGCTATTACTAGCTGAATTTAGATAACTACTGTGTTCTGAAGTGTGAATTGGTCCTGCAGCTTTAACTATATTTCCTCAGTAGTTTACTTTTGACTCCTTAACATTTAAAACTTTGTAAATTTTTTTTCTTTCAAATCAAAATAAGTTATCCCCATTTAAACATTAAAGACTAAGTTTTAACCTTCTTTCTTGTTCCTCTGACCACATCTAAAATGAAGAAAACACATTATATCATAGCACATATTTCACATCTTGTGCTGAAAATACAGATATTCAAGAGTTTATTTTGAGCTCTGATTGGTTGTTAAATGGATAACACGACTTAAAATTACATCCTTACCAGTTACTCAGTGACAATTACTAGACTGATGTAAAATTTTTTAATAACTTTAGCAATGAGATGCCATTTTATCCACCTATGCATTATTCTTTACATGATATACCAGGCTACCATCTCTGTTTCTCTTTGTCCAGACTTAGAGAAGCAGTTTTCTCTTCATGAAACATAACTGATAATAAGTAAGTTTTTGGAAATTTTTGTCACTCCACTAACACAGATGCTCTCTGTGTAGTGGCTGGCAAATTGAAGGAAATATTCCAAAGACAAGAAAAATGTTCTCTCTGGCTTCTGACTATTTTTAAATTCTTTTATTGCCAGCAATGTGCTTTACAACCCTTCAGCTCACAAAAGTCTATCTGTAACTATGTGAAGAAGGCATGCAAAAAGGTGTTCTCTAAGAGATGACCCAAGAGACAAATAACCATGATAATTAAAACAAATCCTGAAACATGCATCACTGAACTCTTCACAAAATACATGCTCTTATGGAGAGTTTGCAGTGGTAGAAAAACAAAACTGGTGTCTAAGAAACAGAACTTTTCTATAAAAAGAGTGGCTTATGGATGGTTTATAAGTGGTTTATAAGATGTTTTCAGAACAAATCTCTTCAGACCATGCTTTTTGCCAGAAGCCTCACAGCGATGCACTAAATATATAAAAAAACCAAAAATTTGCGACAGACCCTCCACAATTAGATTTCAGCACATGATAGTCATTGCTGTTCATATAGTAGCCATTGCAGTTGGTGGTGATGTGACATCAGGTGTGAGAAGACAATGACATCCTTTGGGACTAATAAGGCTGGCAGTCACCTTTTTATGCTTGCTTACAGTGTGTGCTTTGTGGTGGGATGAGGAACATTATTTGACTAGAAATTATATCTCCTATATGTACCACTGACCTGATCTTTTTCTTTTTACTTGAAAAGTTTTTGTCAGATGACCTCTGCTGAGTTCTCTAACATTCAGACCAATGAATCCCTGTTGTCCAAAAATCTGGGAGAGAGAGGTGAGAGGGCATTCTTTGTATGCAAGAATGTATAGCTCATGTTGTATCCAACTGTTGAAAACAAAGCACAGTTGCTACATAACTGTTATGATTATCTCCTGGAAATATATGATTTCCTCCCCCCTTTTTTACTCTTGTAACAATAGCATTACAACCTACTGATATTTTCCAGAAAATCTGTGTGCTCAGACACAGCAGAATTGAATTATTGTCCTGCACTTTAAAGAGCTAATAAACTAGTTTCATATATGATGTAGCAGAAAATGAATTCAGGAGGGAGAAATACATACAGCTACATTCAGGCTGTTAGATAAGTCTGAATATGATTTTTCACCCAGAAAAAAAAAACTATCTTGCTCCTACTGTTGCAAGATGCTAGCCAACTACCTATGACAAAAAAGGAAAGTATAAAATTTTTTAATTGCATATTTCAGTTTTGTAATTTGGGTGTGCATGAATGATGCCCTGTAGGACATAGCTGCATATATAATACCATTTTTAGCATGGTTGTTGACATGGAAGTGAGCAAATCATTCAAATTGGTGAAATTTGCAGAGTGACAGATTACTGATGAAATATGCTTCAGATGGGAAAAGAAACAGGTGTAAAAGTTAAGTGAAGGATTCATTTCAATGGCCAAAGGTAGTTTTGTGTATCTAGGAACAAACAAGTGTAGGGCAAATAGTGTGCGAAAAAACTTCAGCAAGGATTTATTTGTGAATATTCTTATGTGCTCTACTCTTAGTGAAGTGCCACTGTTCAACATGATAATGGTACCTTCAGGGGCCAATACAGAAGGTTTTTTTTAGAATAAGGGAATACATTCAATTTGTATTTGATACAGAAGCAATAGCTCCTGAAATAATGTGTCCACTCTTGATATTCATGATGAGAAAGAATGCTGATAAATGGAGAGCTTGAGATAAAAGCCATTACAGGATTGGTCAACTCAATGAAAGACACCTACTGAAAATAGTATTGAAATACTTGAAGTATTTCAGATTAGTTTAGATACATGTTTGGGGAATATGACAGGAATTTTTTATCTATTGGGTACAACTAGAAAAAAACCCTGTAACTGTTAATAGCTGATGCTGGACAGAAGATGACAAAGAATTGCATATTCTTCAGCAGCAAAGGTACTCAATCACAAAATAATTTTCATTATGGAAGACAATAAACCAAGGAGGAATATTTTTCTCTAAAGATAATCTGTGAATCTAGATCAGCAGCTATGTAGCTGAAGTAGAATAAAGTAGCTAAAGTAATTGAATATCAAAAATGCATTATTATAAAAAATAATTCTTTAAAATTGGAAAAATTCTGGAGAAAATATGATAACCAGAACTGATATCATAGAGTAGCCTTTGAAGATGATTATGTTTTTTTTCTTGAAAATATTAAGCTACTGCCTATGATGCCAAAGCAAGTAACATAGCATTAGTAAAATACTGAAACCTATGTTAATGAACACAGTGTAGTTTCTGTTATTGTAGGCCTTCCACTGATTTATCAAACCAGTAAAATTTATGCTCATCTTGTGTGTTTAATGTTTATTATATTGGTGCCAGAAAATCTGGATAAACAAATGAGTGAAAATATATAGTGAATAAAAATTTTAATTTAAAGGGGCACAGATACGATGAGCAACAAAATTCTTAAATTTATTTTGTATCTGGGACAAAGTTCCTGGATTTTAACCTTAACCAAGAATCAGTTGTTTCTTGAAACCATTTATACCTAGCTTTCACAGTTAGGTGTGTTGCAGCACCTAAACAGCTTCAAATTCTTTTCCTGAATCCTGCTGAATTTCCTGAATGTCTTAAAATTATTTATTCCTTGAGTTCCTTGAGGAATTAGTGCAAAATGCTTAAAAAAGCCTAACAGATTTTGGAAGGTTTTCTTTTCTGATGTGTCATTTTAAACTAAAGATTAATTTTGCCAAAATACATTCTTGGGTTTGAATCCTTTCTCAGCTTGGTTCTCTAATTTAGTCCTTCTAATTAGTCCTTCTAATTTAGTCCATTCACTAACTTCCATATTTTCTGCTTAACAGGGATGACTACAAGGTGGATTTTTTTTTGATTAAAGGCAGTTGGACATTTTTCTGTGCTATTTTGGGGGAAAAGAGTCCTTGGACTACATCTCTGCAAATAAGATTTCTCATAAAAAGGAATGCTGCCCACTTTTCACTAAGGCTTCCATGTTTGTATTCTTTAAAAAGATAGTTTAATGTTTGTGTGTTATCATAGGAAATGTGTAATCTGTAGCATCTTGTTTCCACAAAACCCCTGTGGAGACAATAATAAGATATAAAGTTGCAATTACATGTATTATATGAGATCGATTAGACTAGCTGGGAACACATACCTGCATTTAAAACAGCTCAACCTCATTCTGAGTGCCCTTGATAATAAAATTTCTATCTTTAGCATTTCTCATCAACTGATTTCAGTGTACTCTATCATTTAGGGTTTCATGTTCAAAACTGTACTAAGAAAATGAGTTTCAAAATAATAAAATCCCTATAGTACAGGGTATGGTGAATATTTCTGAAGTTCACATCCAGGGGATCCTCAGATGGTATCACAAGTCAAGCCCATGAACTTGCTGCCAAGAAAGTCAACTTCTTCACCTGTACATGAACCAAGCTGCTCTTTTTTTCAGTCATGTTTATAGAGTGAGTGTAATGTTAGGCAAAAACCTGTTATGGCAGACTAGTGAAAAATTCAGCCAGAACTGGCCCAGATGAAGCATTAGACGAACATTGTCTAATTATACTACTTAAAAGCTGAAAAGAGGTAATATGAGTTGTTTTGTATGTAGTGGCTGCAAACTGTTCCTGCTCTGTATTTTTATTTCACACTGAGCCTGGAATGACCACAGAACATTGCAATAAATTACGTCTGCATATAATTTAGGGGGGGTTTGTTTTTGTTCTTGTTTTTTCTCAACAACAAAAAAATTACTCTGGGCAGTAATCTTATGGACAGTCGAAATGTTTTTGTTCTTGATGCTGTAGTTTCATGAGAATTATAGTGAATCTATAGGTTTAAAAGTAATGTAGGTTTTGTTTTCATTTGTCAGAATGCAATAAGAAAAGGCTATTCCTTGATTTGTTGGTGGTTTGTTTTGTTTGCCTGAAATATTGCAGATGCAAGAGTACCCTTCAGGTCCAATAATTTGTTTTACAGAAAGACAGTCTTAATTAGCTGCATAGTGCACAAAATGTGCTATAAATACATCTGATTATTTTACAATATAGATCAGATACATTTTCACTGCCTAAGTGATAAAATGTTTGGTTTCTAAAAGTAGCATAAAATACTGTTTGAACAAGAAGTTTTACAGGCATTAGTAACTTATCTGTCACATATAACTGAAACTAGAGCTATTGGTGTGACAGAGAATTACAGCAATCTTATTACTGACTTAACAAATGAAGATATTTGAACGACTCGTACAGGATTTTCCTGGAAAAGCAAAATTTTCATTCTAACATGTGGCCTGTAACTATCTGAAAGAAGATGAAAATATCGTCTAAATCCAAGTGTAAATATTTCTTTCAAAGTAAAGTAAAATTCTAAAAACTCACAGACCAAGAAAAAAGTGTATTGACAAAACAATTATTTACTCATCACTATAGACAATTTTTAAAATTCTTTTAGGCCCTATTAAAGCACTAATTTCAATTTATGGAAAAGTACTTGTTCCCAGCCTGCTCATATGGTGACATCAGACTGAAACCTCTTGCACCTTGATCTCCTACAGAGAGTACTGTGATAAACGAAGCATATATTTCTAATTAAGAGTCAATAAAACAAACTGCTCAGTGTGTCCCTCTATTACTGTACTGGACTTTTTTTTTTTTTAAATACTGAACTTAATCCAGTATTTTAACATGATCTGGGGTTTAATCAAAGTCATGATTACAGCATATTTTATGATAATGTCTCATTTACTCCACATTTCAAAACACAGTAGGATAGTATAGGAATAAAGGCTACATGACTGCTTCTGTCTCTACCACACTTTTCTTGTGTCCGGGGAAAGATTTTACCCCTCTGAACCTCACTTTAAAATCTGTGAAATATGGATAATTACACCCTTCCTGAACAGTTGCTTTGAGTTCTGTCAGTGTGCCACATAATATATTATCATCCACTTCTATTTTGTGATGTTATTTGTTAGAACGTGGAATTATTAAGCAAGTTATTAGGCTATAATTAAGGAAGTGGTGTCTGAGTATGCAGAAGTCCAAGTGAAGGCTTATGCAGATAGCTAAAAGTATTATCTAAAGATTCCTAGAGTTCAAGCAGAAAGTTTGTCCTGAGGCTGAACAAGCTCAGGAAAGGTTCCTAGACAGCTTTGCTTTGACAAGAGCAGAGAGATGGCTTTGACAATTAATGAGAGTAATAACTTGGCTGGTTACTGAAGCATTTTTGTCCTACCCAGCTGCATTATCTCTCTTGCCCAAGTTAAGCTGAAGCCTCCTATTTCTCATCCATAAGTATTTCTGATGCCTAAAGACGTGCATGTCAGGTGTGTTTTCTGTGGAAATATGTAGCAAACTGTGCATCCATTTTTTCAGGGACAGTACCTTTTCCTCCATGTGTGGACAGGGACTGGTCTGCCTACTGTATCACGGTCATATATGGTCAGTTCTTAATCCATAGTATGATTTATCTTATATGGATTATACTAATCATGCAGGAAAGACATAAGGCATAATCATATAAAAGAAGAACAGTTTATTTCTGAACCTTACAGCTGGCATCTTGTGAACAGTCATCAAATTATATGTGCTTTATTTCTGAGGAGGGAACAAAGTCCTAGCACTGTTATGTGTTTGTGCTCTGGTACTCTCCTGTGATCTGCTTTGTTTTAAAGACAGCTGATAGATCCCACAGTGTCAGTGCTGATGTGACTCTCCTTCCCCTGGCCATAAGGACATCATCCATCAGTGCCATCAAAGCTATCATCCTGCTTCATGTTTGTGAGGGAGTTGTGTGAAGTGTTTACACCTCATAGTTTCCCAGTAAATGACAATAGACATCAGTTTGTATCTATCTCATGAGTTTGAAACTTTCATGAAGATGAATGGAGTGTGTCACATCAAATAAGCTCAGTGCCCTCCACTACTGCATTGGGATCCTTTCAGAGTTCTGCCTTTGTGGAGTGCATTTCACCTGT
This sequence comes from Hylia prasina, assembly GCA_013397195.1. Lineage (NCBI taxonomy): Eukaryota > Metazoa > Chordata > Aves > Passeriformes > Sylviidae > Hylia > Hylia prasina. Next base: position 289,420 of record VYXD01014140.1, read on the forward strand.
ATTGAGCAGATATTGAAGTAGTTGTGCTGTTTCAGTCAAAACATTCATTGTCAGAACATATTGGTATCATTTACTACAAGCTGGTGTGCTTTTTACAGGTGTTTGTAACCCTTAATCAAGTGGAATATTAATAAAATTACATTCTTTTATAGTCCTGTGTTTGCAAAGCTTACACTGTTTACCTTTTCAAAAAATAGAAAAGGCTGTATGAGTTAATTATCTTTTGCATGTATGATTTCACACATTTCTCCGTCAATGTCACATGTGTAGATTTGGGTCAAATTTGTGTTAATTTGCTGTATTGGAAGTGAACTTTAGGAAGTTTACACAGTAGAAGCTGGTGAGAACATATCTACACACACAGAAACCTTTACTCCTTTTTTAAAAAAAAACCTTGACTTTGGTGTAGCTTAGTTGACCTTGTTTGTAATATGGAACACCATTTTAGGATGAGGGAAGTAGTGTGTGAATAGAAACAATGGTTAAACACTTTTTCTGAATAATTTTCCTCTCCTGCATAAATGTGCACATAGAACGCCTAGGAATATATATGCTGCTTCTATCCAAATGATCTGTTAAGGTTTTCCAGAACCAAGTCCTTATTTTTAAAGAGAAACACTAAGTAGTGAGTCCTACACTGAAAACTGAAAATCATTTGGCTGGTAACATAAACTGAACAAAAGTGTTCCCCTCATAATATGGAAAGCTCTCTAGCAACTTCCTTTAATTCAGAGTCTATCACCCTTTTTCATAATGGTTTCTCAGAATATTTTAAGAATTGATTATATCTGCACATTTTCTATTTCCTTCTGTGGTGCATCATTTCTTTCTCAAAGTACAGCTAAATCTTGCCCTTTTGGTTTTGCTAACCCTGATTTTGTCTCACACTTGAAATTGTATTATAAATTCCATGTAGCAAGGCCTATTCCTTCTTATGGTGCTCTGTAGTGCCAAGAATTTCATGTAGCATAGAGGTGATAAATGGCTAAAGAGTTTTAAAAAAATATTTTGGTTATATGCAATGCAGTGGATGAAACGCGTGGTTTAGATGCACAGGCTATGTGACACATTCACATTTTAAATAATCCTAAAAGGGAGCTTTTTCAGGCCAATATAACAAGCCAAAAGAAAGTTGGAATGAAATGATATATTTTTAATGTAAATAATAGCAAAACAAGTTTGAATTATGATAGTGTCACCTTGCTGATGGAGTGACATGCTATACTCATAAGAAAGAAGCAGCCATGTGTTTATTGATATAAACAAGCAATTTAATAAACTTTGATAGTAAATGTGATAGAGGTTTAACAAGATTTGTTGGCAAGGTACATTTGATTTTTTACTGCAGAGACGGTAGGGTCAGAGAAAACTGTCAGGGAGACAGTTTTGTCTCCTGTTGAGTCATGAGTTTCAGAACAGATCCTCTTGCTTCCCTCAGAGAGGAGTCTAGGTGCATCTGAATCCACTTCTAGTCTCAGATTTGGTCAACAGTCTATGGCTAAAGGATCAGATGTGCACAGTGAATCCTTTAGACCCCTTAGCTAAGAAGTCAAAGTTTATCATGCTGCTAACTACTAAGTGAGGGTCTGTTGTGGGAAGGGACCTCTCAGCCTGGAGGAGTAACCTTGAGAGGTGTCCCTGCTCGAGGAGAGATCCTGGCGTGCAGCCCGCTGCCGTACAGGAGAGCTCCACAGGCCCTGGGCTCCCCGCTATTTATAGAGAAAGATGAGTGACTTATGGTCACCAGCAAGACATCTGGGTCACCATTCCAGACAGCCCCTGGCTGCCATGTCCAGAGGAAGATGGATGCAGCTATCACGACACCCTCTGGTGGTTGTGGCTTAAACTGGGAGGCAGGAGCACGCCATGATCAAAGCAAGTTTGTAACAGAGTAAGGAATAGGTCTCAACCCTTCCAGATTTCAACTAAGATAAAAACTTTAATTCTTTGCTCCTCGTTATCTGCTCTTCTCTTTTGTACAAGGGTTTCACTCTTTGAATCATCTGATCTTTTAAGATACTTCTGCAAATGATTTCAGTTGCTCTTTTATCGAAAGACAGAAATTTGTATATTTTTCATGTCTTTAAACAAGACAAAACAGAAAAAGACAACTGCTGTCATGCAAAATAATGCTAGTGTTCATAGATTTATCAGCAGTGTAAAAATTTTTGGTTCATCTTCTGGCTACATATTGAAATGTGGCTTGGTATCTCTGGAAAGCCTAGACAAACACATAGATTTGAAATCCATCTTGGCAATGTGTGTACCACATTGGTCTGCTCTCTATAAAACCTGGAGTTTGAGTCCTGCTGCACAACAAATGACAACTCCTGAATTAATCCTTCTGCAAAATATGGCAAATGATACTTGTCTCTTTCTTAATGAGGCCTTGCTGCATAATAAGGGTTATGTAGTGCACAGAATTATTAACGTCAGATGAAGAGCTGCAACTAGAACTCGTGGCTCACTGCCCATCATATTTTTGCTAGGCCAAAGGGTGCTTTACAGATGTAATTTGCTTGTATACTCTGGATCTCTATATAAATTTTTGCAAGGCATGGAGTATAATGGATGTGATTAACATATAAGGAGTGCCATGGAGCTCTAGGCATGCCTAATGCAGTTAGGAGCTCAGTGTGCCAGGAACAAAAACTCAGTTGGCGTGCCAGGAACTGTGGGGCTCAAGTACCCTTTGTGCAGATTTAGTTCATTCATGGGAATGACTGACTCCTGCTGAAAATATAGTAAGGATAGAGAAGGGTTACTCTGAGACAATTATAGGAGGATTGTAGACCAAAGTAATAATGTCTGGCAAAATTAAAAATAGAAACCCTAAATTCCACGAGTTGATGGACATCTACTGAAACAACTTATTTTGAAGCATTTTATGTGATTTCTTTGTAAGCAAAATGTCCATGAATGTCAATAGGATTTTTTTGTGTGTGTGTGTGTAAAGAATGCTGGAATGCATTGTAGTGAATAAGAATTCTTTTGCATCAGAAATTGTTGAGGAATGGTTTTGATGGGCAAGTACAAATTCTAAGGACACTCGTAAGTGGTACAAGTCAATATGAATCAGAATTTTGGCGAATCTGATGGAGGTACAATGTACGTGCCAGCTGAGGAACTACTCCCATGAGAAATATTGTTTCTACCCAATGGGGGTGGAAAGAAAATGGGGGCAGCTTCTACTTATGTCTCCCTTGCATTACCTCTTGGATTCCTGACATCGTTGATGGTCCAAAGAAACGTGACTGAAGCTGGATCACTTATCTATGGAGAGGGCAGGATAAGAACTATTTATACCTGCTCTCATTTGTCTTCATGAATCAGTGAGTAACTGCCTGGCCTTTCTGAATATGTAGGGTTAAGGGGCATTTAATAGTGAGCATTCAGTGTAATTAAATATCTGCTAGTATGTTGCACATATTTTGTTTTCACTGGAGTTATCAGTAAAGGCCCACATTTCATAAGGTATTAATACAGTATGGCAGAGATTAGTATGTCATAGAGGGAGGAGGAGAGCTAAAGTATTATCATATGTAAGCTATTAGTGTAATTATATTTTTAAAGTGGTGCCTTAAATTGGTTACTTGAAGTGAGTTTCCAGTTTGTGTAGAGGCAGCAGTAGAAAATAATTTATATATGCAGGCCTCAGTCTTTTGTTTAAGTCAACAGCACATAAAGCATTTTAAGTTTGCTTTTTTATTGTTGGAGTCTCATAATCTATGAACACTTGGTCATGAAGTAGCTTGTTATTAAAATATAATATCATGTTCATCTGTGATTATTATTTTAATTCAGTGCTCGGTTGACTTATACAAAGCTGCCTGAACTCTTTCAGTAACCACTCTCCTTTTGCCTACATTACATTTAATTTATACCACGATGATAAAAAATTTGATTTATTTTACAACAGATCAGTAATTGTGCTCTACAAATAAGTCCGTAATGATAATCAACAGCATTTTCAACATAATTTAATTTGTCTTCTCCTGAGAGGTAGTTAAATGTAGTAATAATAACACTACTGTTATGGACTCTGCTGCAGTTAATCATGGCCTGAATATGCAGACAGGCCCAATATTGTATTGACAGAAATTAAATTAACCATCAGCTTGGGCAATCAGTGGCTGTACAGCTATTAAAAGTAATAAAGGCAACAAAACCCAACCATAGCCAATTACATTTTGACATATAAACGAAAAAAGACAGATGTTTTTGATTCGAAATTTTTATTTCATTGGAAGTAAAGAAGATATATCTTTTCATATACATTATTTCCCATTCCTTAATTAACCTATAATACACATCAGAGCCTAAGAATCATACTGACATAATGTAGTATCACAGGTGTATTCTGCATGCCTTCTAACCCAAACATTTCATTATCTCCATATACAGTGGCTTTGTATAGCATGTTAATACAAAGGTATATATCAAAATACACAGACAAGACAAGGTACAATCAACATTCCACAAAAGTTTCAAAAGATTAGGGGAAAAAAGTGCCTCTGTGGGTTCAGTGTGGTATGTTTTTCTTAAATTTCTGCTGAGGTGAGAAGCAAAACTCTCAAAAATTCTGAAAAAGTCAATGACTTGGGTTAGGTTTTGTAGAGGACAAATTAAGACATTATTTTCATTATATGCGTGGTTAGTATTTCATAATTTTTTTCTTGTACAAAATGAAGAATCCACACAGTGGTAGAAGTTACTTTTATGTTGTGTTCTCTTTAATAGATCTTTTGCCTACAAAAAATCAAACANATTCAAGGGAAAATAAAGTAGATCACACTTAAGGTTTATGGATATTTTATCAGGGAACATAGTTTTTACTTAATAAATCAGAGAAGTTACTAGGTAATAAAATCTAAATAGATGAATTTGTTTTTAATTTACCTTGTAGTAGTTTCTATAGGTTTATAGCTTGAAAAGTGTGTGTTTCAGTTTATTGTGATTTATATCTTACTATGAAAACAATATTTCAGGGCACAAGTGAAATAAAACAGCATACTATGCCAGTATTCTTAATCAAAATAAAATCCAGCATATATAAAAAGAGTGTTTTGAGAATTGTAGTCTTATCTGTCTCTTTAGACAGTGTTTCATAATCTTACATAGCAGTTACCTGATCTATCAATAACTTTCTGGAGAGGTTGAAAAATGACATTTTTACAGCCATGTCATGAGTTGACTTTTTCAGCGATGTGATGACTAAAGACATTGCATTTTAGAAGGCCACAGCTTTATAGATCAAAAAGGAATTCAGTTGCCTAATCTCATAGGAATCCATAAGCTTAGTTCAGATCCACTGAAAAACATAAATACATGTTTAATTTGACACACACTATTACCCACTGTCTATGACTTTTCCAGTTCCTGAGCTCTTCTCTGGAAAGAGCCTTAGCCAGGAGAAGAAAATAATCTTTCATCTCTAAATCTTTTTGCTCTGTAGATTTATTAAATTCAATATAGTTCACTTACATGAGAAAGGAGAATAATCCTTCAGGAACCAGGAGATAAAATTATGTGGCTTGTGTTATTCAGGTCAAGCTAGGAGCTCAAGGTTTTTGGAAATTCCCTTCTGACCATACAACCCATGGTTTGAAGTTCTTAAAAAAGAAATTTGCCAAAAACAAAGGCAGGTTTTACAGAAGCCCTGACTGTGCAACTGGAGTGACAGAGAAGATGTTTTCATTTTTTAAAAGTTGAAGTGTCTGTGAGCAGTAGGACATGTAAGGCCAGGTTTCCTAAGGCACCTGTTGGATGTTACTCAGCCCTAGTGATGTCCCAGGCTCTCTCTTGTTACACTGCTGCAGACTTCAGATCACCTCTGTGGCAAACCCCCGTGCACATGTAACAGCCAAGTTCCCCCTGCTATTCCTAGACAGAAAGTCATGAGAAACCTTCTTTCTTCAGCTACTGAATTTCACAAAACATCTAGGAGATTAATGATCTTTAAAAGTTTTACTCTTTCAAATGTAACTGCAGTTGGCCAGTGGTTTGAAAAGGTGCAGGGAGAGACTGTCAGGTATGTGGGAAAGATTTCTCTTATTCCATAAGAAAGCAGCCAGAAGTAATCTTTTCCAGCCATTTTGAAGACAGTAATTTTGTAGTACATGTGACAGATCACAAAGTTATAAAGGCTTAATTGGAGCTTGTGTGCAATCTTTGCAGACAATGTATTCTTGCCTCACCCATTAACAGGCTAACTAAAATTAAATTTCTTCAAGGACAACTTTTTGGTATATCATTTTGGTGTATATTGCACATAGCATGTGCACATAATTCTAAAAATGAATGCAACTATGCTGTCAGATATTACTGTTTATATGTAGGTTGGGTTTAGGTATGTCGTGTAATGACAAAATTCAGACATCTTTAAGTCGTATAGGATTGAAAAATTCCTTTTCAACGTATATTTCTGAGCTTTAACTTTCATAGTCTTTATAAACAACTTTCTTTCCTGAAGAACAATTTTGTAAATAGGTAGCATATGAGGGCCAATATCCATTATGACACTTCTTACCAGGAAAGACAGATATATCATTCATGGCTATTTCAGTGATGAGTTATCTTTCCCATCTATGGCCATGAAGTTACATGTCATAACAGAGATCAACTATCATTGTAATGCAATTTTCCTTTATGCAGCATGTGTTGTAAATGGTGTTGATTGCTGACAGAAACGCAGAGGGTGGGAGATATGACTCCTGGTACTCACAGGGCAGGAAATACAACTTAGGGAATAGTGAATATTATATTTGATGCATATTTGCTTTCATCCTATAACTTTCTTCTAGGTTGTTCACAAGTTTACCAAAAAGAAACCCACTGCATTAAAATGCAGTCTGGAAATTTTGTTCCTTCAGACACTGTGGTATGTTCACTCATATTTGTTCAGAAGAGTGAGATACATATTAAAATAAACAGCAGGTTGCCACTGTATTAATTGTAAATTGATTCAGTAGGATGGGAATCTGAATATAATTATGAGGAAAATAAAATCAATCTTTAACTAGCATACCAGAAGAAAAGCCTACTTTTTGCTTACACAGCCTTAAATTAAATATTTCAACCCTTATCATCCCTGTATTTCTAGAAAGGGAACAACTTCATCCACAAGATAAATCCAGACAATCCACATTTGGTTACCAGCAGCAAATGAATTGTTCTTTCTTTCTTCTGGCTCTTAAATTGTAGTAATCTAGGCCAACAGAGATTTTGATATTAAGAGCAACCAAGTAAACTAAGCCAAACCCAAATCTAACCTGAACTTAAACCAAAAGTCTTCTAACATAATTCTGCTAGTTTTTCCTTCTGCAAAAATTTTCTCTTAACTGTTCTTATCGGACATTTTACTTATCGTAATTACTATTTATGGATAACATAAAATGAGAAAGTATTGACATTGAACATCCACTACTTTCAACTGTTGCCTTAATTCTTTCACTGATACTGACATTTTAACATTGTATTATTATGTATTTCTCTATCTGAAGTTGTCTTGGACAACAAGTAACTGTTTCAGAAGAATTTATCAAGAAGAATACGTTAAAAATATTGTGCTGGTATCCTTTTTATATACAAATGCACATATATGTAAAGTAACTTTGCTGTGTTATTAATTGTGTTTGAATTAAAAATATTTAAATTAACAGTTAAGAGTATACCTATAGAAAGAACAGAGACGTTAGTGTGAAGTGAAATGTATCATGAGGTAATTGTGAGTCATAACAGAAAACTGTTTAAATGATCTGAAATTTTCACTGAAAAATAAAAGCTTTTTTGTGTTCCTCCTTTCCTTATTTTTTCTAATAGCTAGAGTTGTAAATGATATTTGATTTTATTTTGAGAATATAATAATGCTCAATTAATATGACTTCAGGCCCAACTAATAAGACCAGTAGAAGGAAGACTTTTTTTTTAGTTCAAAAAGTCTCTAAATGTTCCTACACTTCATAGTTTTATGATTTTTTTTAATAAATTATTTCTTTTATTTCTCCCATCCTTTCTGGAGTTGAGAAGTATTGACCACAAATTTGGTCTATGCTTCTGAATTTTGACACTTTCTCCCAATTCAGTGACACATGAGCAAAGTAGAATCTAGGAGACCTTCCTGAATATCCTGGAAAATTGTAGACTGGAAGAAACAATTGCTTCAGGGTGTACAACTTGTTCATGTTACTATATCTGTCCAACAATTTATTTTGGTCTAACATTAATGAAAACATGCTCAGGCAGGTATGTAAGGAAATTCAAAAGCAGTGGGCACAAACTGGTACTGGTATTTCACATTGCACCCTCTCAGAGAGATAGGACATAAACGCATGTGAGTGAATCTGTACTATTGGAGTAAATCAGTCAATAATTTGGGGGTTAATTCACTTTCAGTAAATCAAGAATCTTATCACACTTTCCTTGGTAGTGAGTTTGTTAAGACAGGTCTCACAGCTGCGCTTTCTGCTGTCTAGACTGCACTTTTTAGATATCCAGTTACTTGTGTTATTATTAACACCTACATACCCTCTTGCTCACAGGACATGCTTTAGGAAGGGGAAATTGCATTTGACTGGCTCTAGACCTGCAGGCTGACTGCCCAAAAATACACACAACTTAACTAGTGGGAAGAAACAATTCATTTGTAAGCAACAGTTGAACACTAAGCATCACCCTTCTTATGCTGGTATTGTCTAGAAACCAGAGTGGCAACTGATCAAAACAGAAAACCGTAACTTGAAGAAACAACATGTTATTTTGATAGCTCTCGTTTTAAGAATGCAAGTACATAGCAGCTTGATTTTTCAGTGTGTTCTTGTTTAAAAACTATAACAGCTGAATAAGCCCTTGTCTGGACAAGATTTTTGAATTACCTGTCAATTCTGTGACTTCTGTTCATTTCCAAAAAGTACTAATGGACATGAATCCTTAATAATCTGTTATGGCCAAGAGTTGCTAGACTGAAACATCTGATACAGGAAACTGATCCTTCTCTGGTATAAATTTTGGCATAATTGTGAAACTGTGTTTTCCAATACAAAAGGCATAAGGAGCAGATTTTTCATGTAAACTGTGGAGTCTCATAAAGAGGGATGAGAGATTAGAAATCAAAATATTAAATGTAACATTAGATATAAGGCCTTACTTATGGTTTCTGAGTATGAGACTTCCCTGAGGAAAAGAAGCAATGCAGAAACTGCTATGTCAAACTATTTAATCATCCTTCTTGAAACCTTTTATTCTTAAAACAATTCATGGACATATTATAAACTGCTGCTTTATTGTTCCCCCTTCTCACTCTGGCTTTGTCTCCTATTCCATTGCACTATTTCCTTTCCGTCCATGACATCATCTTAACTCTCACTAGGGGAAAGGGGAAAAGAGAGAGAGAGAGAGAAAGGGAAAAATCCCTCACAAGACTCACCCCCCCATCCCCCGCCCATCCCTTTCTTGGCAACAGAAATACCTTTAAGTGTAACATAATTGCAATCTCTCTGCCCTTTCTCCCCCCTCTGGGACTATTCAGCAAACCCTACAACATACACTTAAATCTTCAACTTCTTAGAGACACTACACGCAGATGGGAAAGATTTGATTAAAATTACAGTGCTTTAGGTTCAACTTCACCTATTAAGGAAAAAAAAAAGATCTGGTGGTGGACTTCTTTCCCTGAGAAATAACTAGGCCACAGTAATTACAGACAGGGCCCTGCTGTGTACCATGAATAGGATCCCTGGGGTGGTATTTTCCTGTAACCTGTCTATGCAGGGCTGTTGACATCAACATGAATGATAACTATGCCAGGCTTCCTTTTTTTGTTGTTTGTTTTACTTTTTATTATTATTATTATTCTTTTTATGCCTTAGAAAAAGAAGGGGAGGAGAAAGAAAATGAAATAAGTTGTAAGTGTTTTGATTTATATTTTTTGTGTCAAGGATGCTTTTATGTACTTTTCAATACATCTGTGTGATTATTTTCTTAAATTATTTTTCTTAAAGTTGCATTTTGGGCCTCAAACAATGAAGAGACCAATATGAGAAGAGTAATAGGCATAGAACACTAGACACTCTGGAAATTTAAATGTTAACACTTTTCCCACAACCCAAATTAATGGGAGCTTTCATTTCTGAGCACTGCCCCAGTTCAGGACAACTGACTCATATTACTAGATAATGTCCACCAAATTAATTTTATTTGGATTTCATGTCATATTAGACAGCTATACTTTGTTATTTTTTTTAGCTACTAAAAGTCTGAATTACCCAGAGCAAACTTTACTTTGCATTACACAGCACTGGTGAAATGGAGACTAGAATTATAGCTCCTGGCACACCCCAGGCATTGAACAGAATCAGTTGAAAGTCTACTGGAAGAGAATATCTGATAAGAGAAGGAAACAGCACTACACAAATTATCAATATGTTAGGATAGGTCCAAAGAAAAGTAGTGGAAATCTAGGCTGAGCTCTAGAAGTGCATATAGGACAGCCACATGGAATTTAGAAGAAAAGATACTGTCTGGAAGTCTTCCAAAAATGACAAAAGCTAAAGGATGAAAAGGGGGAATAGCAGCATGAGTTGGAATAGAACACCTGTAGTATTTGGTAGAAGAAGCAGACAAAAGGCAGCAGAATTCTTGCCTTCTCCATTTACACTCAGTGCTTCGGAAATACAAAGCACCAAACTGACCAGCACCCTCGCCAAACTCAAATGAAGCTCAGCCTCTACTAATAAGGGAAAGATGAGGGACTTCTTGCATCTTGTGCTCAACTCTACCTTCTAGAAGAGCCTTCATGGTTTGGCAGTCTGAGAAAAAGGCTACATAAATGAATCTTTTATCTACTAACTCTTGACTGATATTTGCCTTGAAAGTATCTGCCCTTAGCTGTTGTAAGTAAATGCATCCCTGAAGGAGCCTGTCTCAAAATCAATTGCTGGAATCAGTACAGGTAACTCAGGATAATCTGGGAGATGTAACCTATTCCCTGACAAAAATATCTTTTCCTATCCCAAGAGGATCTTTGAGGAGAAGAAAATCAGAACTAGTACAGCAGCTAAGTAATTGGCTTTTGTAAATATCTAACAAAACAAAAACAAAACAAAAACTCCCAAACTATCCAACCCAAAAAAAAAAACCCCAAACAAAACTTCTCTGAGGATGCTAATAGCATACTAATACTAATGGTTCATGCTAAGATGCCTGATAAGCTTGAGAAGGAAGCCAACACTGTGAATCAGTCACAGGGGAGAGGTGATGACTGAGAAATGACAAGTAGACTGGGCATTGACTCTGCTGGTCCATGCAAGGATGGAGATGTTTATGCTTAGTGTGAAAACAACGTGGAGCCTAACAAGAAGATGCAGAAAACAGAATGACATGGTCAAAGGAAAAGCCTGAGATAATGATCTGATAAGCACACTTCTGAATGGATTTGAGCATGGCTTGGCTATTTTTGTCCAGATTTGAGAAAAAGATGTTGCAGCAATCAAAATGAGAGATGGGAGTCTGGATATGCTTGCAAATTTCACTTAAAGCTCATAGACAGAGTGCCCTGTATAGAGGAGGGTTCTCACTTTAAGGGCCTGGGTAGTGGACAGGCTGTGGATATTGCCCACATTCCCAGTGATTGGGAAGAATGGGGGAAAACAGCTCTTTCTCTCCACATTAAGTTCTAGCTATTTTGTATCTGCAAAGAAATGTGTGGAGAGAGAGGCTTAGATTTTACATTGAACAGAGATAGACTTGTAACAGGGGGATGCAGAAGACATCTAAGACCTTGCAGCTCAACCATAAAGGGATGCTGTTGGTGGGCTGCAAAAAATCCAGTGCTATAAATGCAGAAACTCAGTTGTTTTTTATTTCCTGTAACCATGATAAAGATGAGTTTTGCCATTACAATCAGTTAAAATAAGGAAAAGATGAGCAGATTGCTACAGGAATTGTAGTATTAGCAGTTAAAGAGTGAAACTTCATTGTGTTAGAGGAATGCCACTTCAAGGGTGGGTTGTAGAGCAGGGAAACATTTTTGGGTGAGGCCTAACTTGCTATGTGCTTCTCATGTGGAGTGGAGATTAATGTTTATGACATTTCCTCTCTAATTATGGAAATGGAGGGGGCTGAGAGGGCCATTCTTGGAAGTCTTGCGGGAGGGAGCTCACCTTCAGGCATGCTGAGGTGCCCCTGCTTTCTCATGTGGAGCAGCTGTGAAACAGATCTGCACAATTGTGCTTATGACTCACAGTCTCCATGTGGTGTTCTTTGCACCCTTCCCCTTACCCTTTCATGGATTTTTACTTTTTGTTACTATTTTTAATTTCTGCTATTGTCCTAAATTCAAGTCTGCTGTAGTATCTTTGTGCTGTTTTGTGTCTATTAAGAGATTGTTCAACTTCCCTCTTCCTCGGTTCCTCATTTGCCTCAATGGCTGCTGCTATTGCTCTCTCAGCAATTGAACAATCTAGGTTCTACCAGAGCAGACCGTTTTCTGCCTTTTTATCAATGGTGAGAGTGACTTCTGTCCTTTGGGGCAGTTGACATATTCAAGGAAACATTTCTGCAGGGCAGGACTTCTCCCATTCTTCACTCTTCTGAGCTCCCCTACCCTCTGCTATCTCTCCTTCCTTATTTTCACAACAGTAGTTCAAATGTGCCTGGCAGTGAAGGAACTGCTCCTGCAGCTCTTGGATCTTGATTTTATTTATGTATTTATTTTATTTATTTCATGCTAAATGCGAAACATGAATCTTCATGTCATAGCTTGCCATCGTGACTGGTGAAAATGATCTTGGCTCAAAATACTCCTTCTTTGACAGAAAGTCCTCGGCACAGTTAAGGTACCTTTCATCTCCTCACCTTCTCTGGTGGTTTTTACAAGGAATTTGCTTTCCAAGGCTGGGCTTTTACCAAGCACTCTCACAGTTCCAATGATAATAAGTTTGTGTACGCTATAGGGTGATGCTGAGCTGATCCAGTCGTATTTAGTTCACATTAATCACAGTCTTTTACTCAAAACAGTGTAGCTCTTATCTAAACCAATTAAGCTACTGATGTTTAGACAAGAGATTAATATGGATCAGAAAAGCATAACCTTTGTCCATAGATATATCTTAAGATAATGAGTTTTATCCAGTGGGCTGGATTTATAGAAAGGTGTGTTTTTGATGTAGACATCTAATTGTACATCCTAAACCAACAGGAAAATAAACTTGTGCAGGCAAGTTTCATCTGAATGCATGAAGACGTAAAGAAGGAATTGTCTCACTTTAGGGCTGATACTTGAGAATATATAGGGAATTAAAGACAGAATCCACAAAATGAAGAGATGACTAGATTAACAGGCATTGCATAAAAAACCAAACAGCTTTGCTTGTATTTAAAAATTAATTTTCTCCTTCATGTGTCATGCTGACTTAAAAAAAAGAAAAGGAAATTTTCCTTTAATTTCTCAACTTATATGAAAGACAAATATTCTTATTTATATTTGGAATATTTAAGTTGCAGCCTCACCATGAAAAAATTCCTGAACTGTCTGCATCTCTAAAATACCATTTTTAGTTCAGGGAACATATGAACAAGATGAAATTATTTATAATATTTATACATAATATACTTATGATGCCTGACTACAATTGATATAAGATCAGCTGTGAATTTGTAATTAATTAGAATTTCTGTTAATTTTTGAGTTAATTAGATATAAGTTAGACATTAATACATTAGGTGTTAGATTTGTGTTCCAGTTCAGCTCAAAGAGCCAAGGGGTTCAGAATAAGATCTGCTCTTGATAGAATGTCATACAGTGTTAGGTCATTATTATTTGGAATGATCCTGATTACCTCAGAAATTTACTTTAAAACCAAGCATCTCAGCTCATAGGACCTAGTGTAGTCAACAGGCACAGAAACTGACAGACCACTGTACACCAGTATCTAAGCTCCTGGAAAGGGAGAAAAAATGGAGGAAATTGCACCCACTCAAGCTGAAAGAAAATGAAAAAAAAATTCTGGGTATCCTTACCAGTTTGAGTTTTTCAAGAAAGCTATATCAATCAGACATTTGTAAATGAAAATTCGCCTTAGATGTATATTATCTAATGTGCTTGTCTCCTGTCATAGCCAGTCTGTGCTGATTCAGAACAAGGCAGTTTTCTCCTGCTGCTGAGCACTTGTGAATTTAGAAGAAATAAATCTTTCCTGACCAACCAAAGCCCTGAATATCGGTTTTGATATTATTACCTGTCTGAATGAAGAATTTGTAGCAGTTTAACAGAACTCCTTTATGGATCATGCAGATGTAACACTCAAAATACTCCTTCTTGTATTCTGCATTCTTGTCTGCATCCCGGCTGGGGTCTAAGATCGAGACCATGCACTTTGCTCAGCAATGGGTTACTTCCACTTGAAACCTGCAAGTAGGTCAAACAAAATATTTTCCTCCCATCAGGGACTGAAGAACTCTTCCCCCAGAAAAGAACTCTAGCCCACTCTTCCCTTGGCCCAGGACCCTGTTTAAAACAGCCCCCTGGGGCCAGCAGTCTCTTACGAGCCCTGCCACATCAGGGCTGATCCCCAGCTCCCCACAGCCATGTCCTGACCCAGTCCTACCAAGCCACTTGTGTGCTACATTCCAACCCAGATTTAGTCTGTCGCTGGGGGCATGCCAAATACAGAGTGCTGGTGCTACCCTCTGTGCCCCCTCAGCTGCTCTGCTCCTGCCTGAGGCAGTGGGATGGCTCCCTCAGCTCCGTGATCTGAGGGATCAGTGGGCTTTTACTCTGCTTCCATACACACCATTTTTGGGGCACTTTCTGCTTTGAAAGAAGAGATAAAATACACAACCAGTATTTTGTCTTATGGTAGGATCCCAGTGAAGGCTTTGTTCCATCTGTCCCTTTGTGATGGGGATATTCCTCATTTCAGGATTGCCACGGCTCACATGGAAGTCATTCAGAAACCAATTTCCTCTTTTCCACATCAATAGGCTGTCGTTTCAGTAGGTCCACATGATCAAAAGCAGGGTGTGAAAGATGGCATTTTAAGACTTGAAATTGGGTCTTATCCCATTTTACTTAAAAATCTCTCTATTGTTTCTAGCATCAGACAGAAATCACCAACCTGGCACCTTCTATCCTGCCCTCTGGTGCCACTGCATTCAGAAAACACCTGTTCTCTCATTGCTTCTACTTCTTACTATGAAAAAGGTGCTCTGCTTTACTACATACTGCATACTTCTTCTCCAGTGTTTTGGCATCCAACCACTTCTCATCCAGTGACTTTGTAAAGAAATACCAGCTCAAGGAAGTTGACTGTAACCTATAATTTGTAGTTACATAACCAATGTAAGTAGCAAATGTTCATAGTTTGATACACATCAGCAAATACCTTGGAATACCACTTCCTAAATTCGTTTTGGGCAGATTTCTTCTTGAAGGGCTTTTCTTTCCCCAAAGCTCCTATGAAAAAAGCTCTCTGCCATGCAACATCCATCAGTCCAGGCTGGGCTGGATTGTGCCAGTGTGGAGTTTGGTTAAGTACTTGTCATCTGATTTATATGAACTGTTTAAAGAATAAGTTAATTAGGGCAGAAAAAGAAATTTTCAGCCTTATTTCTATTTGTCCTGTTTGCCTAAAAATTGCCAACTTTGGCCTTTTTTTTGGTTGTAATTCTGTGACTTAGTGGGAGCTGTCTCACTGGCATTATATGGGTTTGATCCACTCAGAAATCTTTTGAATTCCTCACACAGTGCTGATCAGCAAGTCTTACACATAATTCTCTTGGTTATACTACAGGTACTCGGTAAAGGTGCTGTTGACCATCAGGACTAAGTGGTATTCAGTGTGGCCAATAGCAATCCTTTGCTTTAGAAAAGAAAAAGTGGATTTTTGCACATCAGAGGTATTTATTAACTCAGTACTGAGAGTGAAGAGTCCTGTGAATGTCCGCATTTTTTGCAAATGAGCTGTAAGTTGATAAATTTGAATCTGATTTGTGTCTAATGAGTTTAACTCAAGGGAAAACTAAGTGTACTTGAACCTGGTGCTTGAAATAAGAATGTATGCAGCTGGATTCAGTATAAAAATAGTATGAATCCATTTTACATTGCATGTAGAAGTTTTTGCACAACTTTATGCAAAATAACTTTGTATTATACTACAATTCTATGCAGTTCTCTGTAATAGTGTTTTCAGAGGTAAGAACCTAAAATTGGAGGTCATGTTTGCTCCCCATGAATATTAAATATCCCAGGATTATTTTCATAATCATACAGATTCATAGCATGCCCTTGAGCAGAGCTATCTTTCCATCAGGACTGGGTAGTTCCTCAAGTGTGTGCAATCAAATGAGTGTCTATAAGCTGAGAAAAAGCTTTGAAAACAGTCAAATTAGAGGCATGATATTTGTACAAGAGTACATTTGAAGAGTGGAAAATCCATTGCAAAAACAGTTGCACAGCATAAATCTCTCTCCCTACTATTTGCATGCAGAGGAGTTCTGTATCTTTGGACACATCTCTGCTCGTGAACAGGTTATGGAACTACATCACAAAATTCCTTCTCCTCTCACATTCCCAGGAAGGATTATGTGTGCCTCTGTGGTTCCATTTTAGTGAATCTGAGGGTTAAATACTGGGGTTGTATTGGCATATTCTCCCATTCCTTTTGGTTTCATTCTGGGGTTGCTTTCCTTAGGAGCTGAGCTAATGGGGAGCTGAGCTCCATTCTTTCAGCTGGCTAAACTTCTGACTATATAAGCAAATATGCTTGAGATCACACTGTAGAAAAGGAAAATGGGCTTCCCTTCCTCTATTCTACAGGCATTCACAAAAAAGAGGGGTGTGGCTCATACTTAATCTCTTCCTTAAACCTTTGCTTCTATAGTCATTTTTGTTGTTCTTGTCATAGGGCAATTTAAGGAGAGAAACATGGGTCACAAGGATTGGGTCAGGACTGGACTGGTTCTAGAGGCATGGTTTGAAGAATTCTGAGGATACTTTTACATGTAAATAATAATAATAATAAAAGATGCTTCTGGTCCAGATTAAAGTTATTTCTTAGTGAACAGGACAGTTAGGAAAAATGCAGAATTGTTTTTGGTGTAGCAGAAAAAGAAAACCTTTTTGCGGAATGATTTATTTGTAAATTCTGTAGAGACCTATACTATACTGTTTGCTGCTGGAGTAAGCAGGCTGCATTTTCTCCTTTGATACCTTTCCAACATACATTCACAAATACTGTATTTATAAGTATTTGTGAATGTGTCTTAGATATTGCTATGGCTTTAGCTGGGAAAGGGTTTATTTTCTTCATAGTGGTGGGTACAGTGCTGTGTCTTGGACTTGGGTTGAGAATAATACTGATCACATGTTTTAGTCACTGCTGAGCAGCGCTGCTGTTACCTCAACACGTGTGTTTTCCTCCTTTTACCCTTCTGATCCTCTCCCATCCCTCCTGGAAGGAGTGAGTGAGGGGCTGTGTGGTGCTTAGGTGCAGAGCAGGGTTAAACCTCTCCTCTTACCTTGGATAGCACCTTCATCACACCTCTGCATCTCAGGAAATTTTGCAAAACTTTTTGCAAAACTAAAAGCATTTTCTATGATGTATGCATATATTTCTCTCATCTCCTCTCTGCCAACTGAATGTAGGAGTTGCAATATATTAGTATGCATTTGGTTTGTATACAGTCAGCTGCCTGTGGACATATATACACAGAAAGTATTTGGTATCTTTGTGACCTTGAGATATGAGCCATTCCTCATTGACTAGCCTAAGAATACACATCCTGGTATGTTTTATTCATAACCCTATATGTGTGTGTAAATATACACATATATGCAAGTAAATATTCATTTTGTACATATTACACATTATAATGAGTGTGATTTATAATTTGAAAAGTGAAAGCTAGTGGGAAAAAAATCTTAAAAGTGACTACTATTTTCTCCTTTGATACCTTTCCAAATTGATGTTTCCATCTCATTGTTTTTGTATTTGTTTTTAACTTTATCTAAAAGATTTTAAAATGGGGTATTATTTAACAAAGAGGAAAACTTTACCACTTTCTCATGTAAAGTTAATGTGACAATAAAACTGTCAACAAGGAGGCAAGATGCGTCTCACAAAAATCTTGAAACCTCTAAGTGGAATTTGCATAAAATAGTTCTGGTATTATTATTCACTGTTCTTTCAGTGACAGATATGTCAAGGCCTTAAAACCTAAAAGAACAATTATGCCATTGTATCTCTCGGAGGATTCAAGGGGTGTGTCTTTGGTGAAAAAGTGCTATTAGAGCTTTGAAAAGCAGTAAAAAGACAGCCCAAGGGGCTCTTTAGCTAGTCATTTTAAAAAGAATGCCTGGGCTTTAAGTGTCTTAAAGTACATTTATTCAACTCTTACTTTGTGCTTTAAAAAAACTGCTAATAATTAATGGCTGTAACATTTTTTTAACATTTGCATTATCTATAAATAAAAACTCTTGATAAAACCTTTATTGATTAACTTAAACTATGATTCTCTCATGAATGTTTCTGTATTTCTGTCAAGCATATTGCAAAGAATTATATATAAGCTTTTTGGTTAAGCTAATATTGAGGAAATCATTGAACAATTATAGACCAAAACAGGAACTAATCAGTAAATCCATTATGTGAACAAGCTAGCTTAACATAACATGTCTGACATTAAAAATGAGGGATTGATAAGTAAAGTATCATTACAGCTGGATGTGCCATAAAAATCAGCAATCCAAATATAATTTTACATTAAGCATGTTCTTGATTTTAGCTTTAGACTTGTTGGATTTGGTGTAAATATATATATATAGTTATATATTTTGAAGTTTTCAGTAGAGAACAAGCTGGAACAAGCCTGTAAAGTACAAAATCACTAAGCAAAAAACCCCATGTAAAATAAGGATAAAAAATGGATCAGACCTAAGAAAATGGAGAAAAGAAACATCAAAAAGAATTTAAATAGGGAAACTCAAGGCCTGAATTGGCAAACTTTAATTGTTGTCGATACTAGCCAGCTAATAAATGTATTTTAGCGTGAGGCCAAAAATAGCATGAAATTAATTTATTTTGTACCCTTCACTGTAGAACAGTGTAATTATGAACTTGGCAGCCAGGTGTTAGATTGGCCAGAGACCAGGTTAATATACAGTATTTGATTATAAAATGATTCATTATAAATATGGCAGGTCTATCTCTTTCTTATCAGGATTGTCATATATCAATATAAAGTAAATGAGGAAAAAGTGCTTGCCTTAGCCAGCTATTTTTTGTTATAAAAGCATACCTTGCTGTTAGATCTAGAGTACAATGAGCTGCTATTCAGTTTTCACAGTAACAGGCTCTTTACAAGTACTGGTGGTATGTGGAAACTCTTAGAGCAGTCTGTTTAATACTGAGAAAACAAGTTACTACACTGTAAATTTTACAACAGACAGAATACAGAAACTTGCATTTAAACTCTTATAAATAACATTGAAAGTCAGTAACTTTATCTTAATATTCTTTAGATATTCTATACACTAACTGTAGAAAATATCATAAAAGCAGAGTAATGTTAACTATTTGGAAAAATTAAGCTCTAAAGTTTTTAATGGTGACCACTCTAACAGTGGTTAGAAAGTCTGATGAGACATATGGAAGGTCCATATAATTTCAACTTTGTCATAGGTAAAACCAGTAATAGTCAATTTCTGAATCTGGATGTTAATCTAATTTTTATGTGATATTCACTTAGTGTTAGAGTACCTATTCTAATTGAACTCATGAGGAATATTGCGGAATGTCGTATGAAGTTATGTGTGACACGGGTTTTGCACAATGTGGTTCATTTTGCATTTACATGCTGGAAGTTTTGTCATCATACAGACACATAGAATCAAGGTTTTTGCTTTGTGATTTTGGTCACATGTTTCCTGTATGTGTGCAAAAGTGTATTTGTGCATAGATAAGTACAGCTATGCCTCTGTATTAGAATTTAATTTATTGCAGCATTCTGATGCTGACTTTTGAGCCAACATGCATTTTTTCACACCATTAGATGATTTAGGATTCTGCAATTATATATTGTGCAAGTGTGGGTGGATAGCACTTTATAAACATAAGACTGAACTATACCTCTGATCTGTCCTTGAATTTTAGAATTGTCATTGACTTTGCATGAAAAATTCTCCCTAGCTTTCCTCAACGTACAGTAGTGTTGTCTTTTAAAGATTAGGATTTATAAAGCAGAACATAATTGTCAGATTTTAAAATACAGTTGGGCTTTCTTTCCAGCTGCATTCTTTGTTAAAAGCTGCTTAAATTCCCATATATTTAATGATGTCTTTTTTTAATGACTTTTTCTGATTTAAACCCTTTCTCCACAATTTAATTTTTCTTCTCCTTTTCTTTTCATCCCCAGCTAATGTAAGAGCTTTCTGACAGGACCATATTTAATTAAGGAAACAGGCCAAATTCTGCCCTCACTTAAAACCCATTCAACTTCAAATGCGACGGGCAGTATGGAGATGGAGACTGAGCTGGCATTTGTCCTGGCTGAAAGACTTTGTAAAGCTACAGGCAATGAGCTTGGTCAAAATGGGGCAGTGGTCAAGCACAGACCTTGCTCTGCAAATCCTCACTGAGCAGGAAGGAGGGGAAGCACCTGCAGCTTTGGCTCTGAATGCTTTAGGCAAAAGTAGTCTCTCAATCTCAATTCCTTACCCCAGCATTTTTACCAGCCTTCACTGCACTTTTTCATGTGGGCACTTCATGAGAAGAATGTACTCACAAAGAATTTAAAAGAAAAATAGGGCATTTGGCTTTGCTTTTGGCTAAAAAAAGGGTAGCAAAGAACAGACCATTATTAGTTTGACAGAAAATAGGGAGTCAGCTGTCAAACCTGGAACTGGTGCCAGAGTGGTGGGGAGGAGGTTCAATAAGGGCCAACTTGAGTAAATAAGCAGAATAAAGCTCTGAAATAGGGGGAAGGAGCTTAAATGTCATAATCAGAGGATTGATGGATTCAAGGTGTGGGATAGATACACCAGGTCAGACTGAAAGGCAAGGCAGATGTTCCATTTGTACAGGATTGTGGAGAGAAAAAGGTGATATGAATATGTGGGAGGCTAGAAACGAAGAGCTGTAGTGGACAAGGCGTTTAGGGTAAAAGAAAACAAAGACCTGGACAAATGTTTCAGAGACACAGTCTGAAAAAAAACACCTGGCTAGTGAAGACACAAGGAAGGGCAGAATTTGGATACAGGCTGCTTATAGGGGGGAAAAATGAAAGGAAAGAAATCAAAGAACCTATTAAGCTGTGGGACCAACCAAAAGAAAAGGTGATGATTTTATTATACACAGTGAATGATGTCAGCGTGAGAGGCACTCATAATAGCATTTCTCAAATGTGACAGTGCTAATGGGTTTGCAGCTGTGTGACTCAGTGAAGTTGGCCCATTTTTTTTTTTTTTCTGAAAGAAGACGGACTTATCTAGATGACAGAAATAGCTATTGTCCCAGATGTACCATCCTTGCTCCCACACAATTCTATAAGAATTACTCTTTCAGGCAGTCTTCCTTTCTCTAAAAGTCTCTAGAAGTCAACACACACCTTTTGAATGGATATATGTAAGTACAGAATTTTTCCCTGTGTGTGTCAATACAATGGTTTTCTTCTCCAATAGTGTGCTTGCTATTTGTTATAACCTTTCATGTTAGCAATAGAGACACATATGCCAGTTTCTTTTTCTCAGCCCCTCAATATCCAGTCCTCTTAAAAATGAAAGCAAAACTGTGAGAAATATTAGTTTATATTCAGACTGCTGTTTAGATTACTATAGTATGAGACATTGGTTCGTATCTTGTAACATCGTGACGTGAGGGTTTTATGTTGGTACAGAAAGTATTAAATATTATGGTGTGTGTCAGTTTACTGGTTTTGGAGCTTTGGGGACAGGGACTATGCCTTGCTGTTTATCATGAACAACACCAAGTACAAGAGGGTCTTGACCTGCTGGTCCTCTAGGAGCTGCTCTGATAAATAATAGTAGTTAGGAAAGAATCTGTCATTGTAACACATTGCTGTTACTGTTACTGTTGTAGTTTAAAGTGAAATGGAAGGATCATCTTGACAGTACTACAGGTCTTGGTCTTTGGAGGTAGAGATTGTCCTTGTTACAGTGAATTCAGTAAAAGGCAT
This sequence comes from Hylia prasina, assembly GCA_013397195.1. Lineage (NCBI taxonomy): Eukaryota > Metazoa > Chordata > Aves > Passeriformes > Sylviidae > Hylia > Hylia prasina. The sequence continues at coordinate 311,608 of VYXD01014140.1, forward strand.
CCATACTGTGTCAATCCCTGACCCTGGAAGTTGTTGAAAACCCTAAATTTCTAATGAATGCAGGTGTGCTCCAGGTGGTTAGCATCCTTCACCATCAACCCCAATTCAAATACATTCATGCACATATTTCCCTAATGTATATTGGGCACAAAACTTGATCATCAGTTCAGCTGTGAAAAACAATCTGTGGGAAACCTGAACTGTGAGGATACCATCACTCTCAAGAGGTGCAATGGCTAAACAGTAATATCAAAGTGAAACTGAGATTGTTGTGGCACACTAAATGTTGTGCTGTGCTATGCAGGCTTCTGTTCTACCCCTCATGGAATAGATCCACCTCATACTGAGTATCTTGTTGTGCCTCTCTTCAGATGTTCTTTACAGACTTGGGTGATGCACCCTGATCGTGTTTGGTTGATGTGGGAGCTGGAGTTGGATTGTGGTCTCCACAATCTGCCTAAGGGCACTTCTCTTTCTCCCACCAAAATGAGAGAACAAAACAGTGCTGTCCTGACTATGGGCTCAACTGTGGGTCTAAGAACAAGTTGTGCTGCGTTAGCAGTACTGCAGGAGAACCCTGGAATTGGTGCTAACTCCCAAATAAAGTTCAAAAGGAAAGCAAGAAATTAAGAATGAGATGAGAACAGGCCCCCAGATTTACCTTTTTTTAATCCAGATGAGTCCTTGCCCAAGAGGTTTAGTAGCATGTCTTAAACTTGGTGGTATCATAATACTTTCTGGGTGTCAGTACTTTGAATAATTCAGGTGGTGTCACCTGTCATTAATCTATGCCTCCTCTGCCAGTCAGGGCTCTGACATTGTCTGTGGGTGGGATCCAGTACCTGAAAAGTTTCATTGTGTTCCCTGCTGTTTCACATCTGAAGAAGGGCTTGCATGCCTGCAAGCTCATCTGTTCTTTTCTAACTAAGTCAGTTGGTTTAATAAATTCTATTACCCTTCTGTACTAACCCTGCTTCTAGTCCATTGCTCATTCCACAGTGCTTTTTCCTCAATTACCCTTAAATGCAACTCCTTCCTCTTCAGTTTTATACTTTTTCCCTCTTTTCCTATTTTTCCCTCTATCATCCCTCTATTTACATTTATTTCCTGTATCTGTTTAATTTTGAAAGACAGAACATAAAACACATTTAAAATTTAGACTTCTGACTATGCTGCTTATACTCTCTTGGCCTGAGTTGCCTTTCACATATATAAGGCTTTGTCTTTTTTGATCCATTAATCTTTGCTTTTGAAGGCTTCAGCATTCTTCTAGTAGCAGCCTGATTTTAAGAAAAACAGCATTGCAGGACAGACTCAGAAAGGCTAGCTAGAGTAAGATTTGCCTTGACAAAAATGACACTCAGAAGAGGTTTGACCTGAAAGTATTTTCATCTAAAAATTTGTAGGCAAAAGTAGTTTAAAATTTTAAGAGAACAAAAATCATTCAGGTAGGTAAATATTAAAGTATATAATTTTTTAATCCCATCCATTCAGAGAACATTTCATTATGAACCAAAGAGTCCACAAAAATTACGCAGTCCACAGTGACTTGTCTCTCATATTGTTACCATCCACTATGCAATTACTAAACTAAAAAAACATTTCTTCGTCAGGCCTGGAAGATCGAAATATGAAGATAGAAGAGGAAGATAGAAGCATGCAACCATTTTTATAACTGGATACCATTACCTAATTATGAAAATAAAATTTAGAAGTTAAGTTTACATTTGAAATTGCAGAAAACACACTCCAGGAATCTAAACACAATTAACACTTCCTTTTGGTAAATAATATCACTTGTTTTGCCCCCTTTATATTCCTTTAAATCACTATGATGAGAGCTTAGAGAGGTGACTTTTATCCATATCTTTCATCTGTGTTGACACTCTGACCATTAGTTCAAGTAAGTTTTAAATACAAGGCAATTGCATTTTCAATACCTCTTAAAAAACTTTCTGATCATTCTCTTTCTTGTCTCAAAATTGTTCTTACCCTCTCCCAGACATCACAGAGAACTTAATGTAGAAATAATCTGTTGGTAGATTTCTAAGAAGCTGTTGAATCAGGCACATAAGTGAAGGCAAATTTCAAGTATTACTGTAGCCTATCACTTCCTCATCATACTGGAAATATCTCTCAATAGTGTATCAAAAAAGAGGCATTCAAACCAACTTGATGCAGTAAAAAATACTGCAGTAAAAAGAGTATTATAAATTTTTTTGTGATGTTTTGTAAGAACTGTTAATTTTGTGGGGATTTCTAAGAAAAAAAAAAGTGCCAATTTCATGCCAAATCAGGAGAGAAAGGTAGATTGGAAGGTTTTTCTTGGGAGGGATAAAAGATGTAATGATTGTAAAAGATATACAAACCTAATAATCATGAAAGCAACTCTCTTTTACTAGTGTATATTAATCACCTCATATCATGCTGGCAATACGTAGAAACACGATGTTTTACCACAAGTATGATGAAATGCATTTTTGCATTAATTTCCAAACACTTCCAAAAATAGATCGTTAAATCGAAGTCTCATGGAGTTCTCTGGGGTCCCAAATTGTTCTTCCTCCTTACTGAAGCCCAGAAGTATCAAAGCCATCTCGAGTTTAGATGTCTTACCCATGTGACTAAACAAGTGTGGTTGATTGTTTGAGCAGATTATATGAGAATGAGACTGGTTATTTCTCTCCCCCTCTTACTCTGAGGTTTCTAGAGGCACGGGCAGAGCACACTGTATGAAAGCAGAACATGCAGCCACTAGTGGCAGCAGTTTACTGTTGAATTTGAAGTGAATGTAGAATAAAAGGTGAGAAAAATCAGAAGTTTTGTGATTATTTAGTTTTTAGTGATTTACTTATCTGCTATAGTGCAATGAGCGAGAGAGATGAAAGATATACTGTGTCCTTCAAAAGGGTAGAAAATGTGGAATTTGGATTTTTCTATTTTCAAAATTTCATTCAATTCTTCTCAGTAAGTATTGTCTGCTTCTAGTGGAGAATGCTAATAGCCAGACTGAAATTACCAGAGTAATATAGAGATCTTAATATAATTTTCACAAGACAGGTAGTGATAGTTACTCGTATGTGATGTGAGCACTTAACCACCCTTGCAGTTCAACAGCTGATGTTGACTCTGAAGTAATGGTTGGATTTCTGGTATGCTTTGGAAACAGTTTGAGTCCCCTGGTCCAGATTTGAGAAGGATGCAGATCTGTGGGGTCAGCACTCAACTATTAAAATTTCTAAAGTCTTATTCATGATGTTTGTCATCTTGTGATGCAATTGCGTGAGAATGAATGATGTTGCATTTTATTAACTATGCTAAACTAGAACCAGAGACTTTTATTTTAATACAATCAAAATAGTAGAATTACTGAATGAAGGATATTTACCATATCTGAGATGGTATCTTTCTTCCTTTGAAATTTATTTTTACAGTTCCATCATCTGCATTTGCTGATTATTAATCTCTCTGTCAATTGGATTACGAGTTTCTTAAAATAGTCACAAACTAAAAGAGTCTTTGTGGCATTCTAACAGAAGTTTCTCTGGAGTTACAAAAAATAAAAAAGTCACAGTCAAAACATGTGACCTCAGCTATCCCCAAAGCAGTGTAGCAAGTACTTCTAGAAGAATGAGGGGATGTACTCTAACCTGGGGATAGCGTAGAAATAATCTGTATACTGTCTTTCATATAGAGTGCTTAATAGAGAGATGACTCTTTATAGAGTTGTAACTTTAAAAGGCAGCTTTATTGACTCTACAGAATACCTGTAAGTCCAGCAAAAGATTAAATATTATCTCAGGGAAGTCCACTTCAGTTTAGCAAGAGATCAAAGAGTTCCATTAATAGTTCAGTAGGAGGCAAGTATATCTATATATGTAGCAAAGGTTTATATAGATCTGATGAGACTCCTCTAGGGAGCTGGAAGAGACTCAATAGGTGAGAAGGAAATAAGACGGGGGGAGATGGGTGGGAAATTATTGCCAGTCTAGGAGGAGGCAGAACAAATTATTCTAATGGCAGTTTTTAGCAATAAATCTTGAATGCACAAGCTGATAGCAATAATTGAATGTGATAAAATCCTAGACAGTGAACTTTCTTTTAGCACAAACATGTCAAGACAAAAATATCAAGTCACGTAAAGACCCTCCACCCCCTTCCTGACACCATGGTTCAACATTAGTCATGGTTGGCAAACTTACCCTGAACTTACTGAAACAAAATTAAACAAAAAAAGCCATAATGTGAAAAAAAAAAAAAAAAAAATCACCTATTCTTCAACTAGTTGTGGTGGGAAGGACTTCTAGAGGTGAATTTTTTGTAACTCTTTAATGGAAAAATGAAGAGATAACAGTACCACTGGTCTAAAATCCTGGAATTAATGGAGAATATAGGTAAAAAGTCCAGCTGAGGCCATAGATTAACACATAAACACTATAAACTGCCATGCTAAAACTATACAAATAGTTAAAATTAATATGTTTTGCCTTTCATGATTCCTGTTAATGAAATCTGAAAACATTTTGAAACAGAGCAAAGAATATGATCATTCTCTTTGTCTGAAGATGAAAGAATAAAGAGTGCTGAGAAGCCAAAGAAACTCTCCTTGAGTCACACTGAAATTTTGACAGGGCTTTAAAACAGTTCTTGCTTTCTTGCTCAAGTCTTGAGAGCTGGACTGCCCTCTCTGCACCTCTCATACTGCATACTTTCTTCCAGGATCCCAGCACAAATAGTTTCTGGGCCCATGGCTGAGGATGTCTGTGGATTTGAACATAAGAGATAGCAATTACAGAGCATGATTTTGACATGGATGTGACAAAACTGTTATAAAAAATAGCAGGAAAGGACAGAAAAATAAGTAAAACAATTATTACACTAAACTGCATTAAAATTTGGAAGTAATGACTGAGATGACTAACCAGGGAACAAGGACAACCAGGGCCCACTGAGGGGTTTGTAGGCATCTGGGTAATCATTAATTTGCTGTTTGATACAGTGAAACCAAGAGCCACTGGTCACTGCAGCCCTGACATATCAAACTCATGGTAAGCTTACATCTGAGGGGAAAGACCAGACACAACTTTGCTACAGGTCAGTGCTGAAAAAACTCTGTCAAATAGCAGTGAAAAAGGTGAACACCATCAACTGCATTCAGCTCAGGGCAGAAGTGAGCAAACTACACCCACAATACAAGAAGAAAAACATGTTTCCTTTTAAATATGCTATAGACAATTTTTCGGTGCTCACAATATTAAAATGTATGGTATTAACTGAACATTAGGGTGCAAAATCTGTACTTGTTTTCTGTGGCTTTAAAAAGTATATATATGGGAAATTATGCCACTTTAGCCTCCTCCTCCCAACCCTACAGAAAAAAAAAAAGAAAATCCCAGTAGCTTTCTTTCTGTATAACTTCATATACATTGAGTTTTGTTTGTTAGAGAGAATTAGATCCTTTGGCAAATGAATCATCTACCATGCCCCATCTTTTCTTTCTCAAGAGGGTAGAGCCTTAGGCTTTGCATCAAATTGTACAGTACACCATTTTTTAAGTTGTTGGAGTTTATTTCTAGTTCGCAAATTATTTGATTGAGTCAAATGCAGTCATGAGGTGGAAAAGTGGTGATAGATGAGTATGATAAATGCACTTTGAAGAAAAGTGCCTCAAGAAAGCCGTGCAGATGTATTCAGCTGCATAATATCAGATTTCCGTGAAAAGGGTAGCCATTGATATACTAGAAGCACTCCCACTAATGGAATCATAATTAGTGCAAGCTACTTGCATCTTGTGCAAAGTTAACTCTCCCTTGTCACCGATAAGAGAGTAGTGGTATTTTAGTAAATCTTGATGCTTTCCTACTTGCACTTTCAAATGTACTTAAAATTAAATCCTTTCTCAGATGATAATTGGTGATTGGGATTGCCTACTAGAACTGTATTTGGAATTTTCTTGATGTTTATGTCACTTATGAGATGCTGAAATTAAGTTGTGGTATTCAGTGGTACGGATTGTTTAAGGACCCTGGGCTTGGCCTGGTACTACCATGGACTGCAGGTTCAAGTGCTGCTTCTGGATTATTTGCATCAAAGTATCATGGGAACTTCACACTGACATCACTTTCCAATTGCAATCTGGATATACCCACTGAATAATGAAAGCACAGAGGGAAAAAAATAGAAAACTAGTGATGTAAACTATCTATACCGGATTTTTTTTACTTTCAGTCATTTCAGACAATTTTTGTATTAGGTGTTGGCCTAAGAATTTTCCTTGAAATCTAAGGCACTTTAGGGTCTTCAAAAAGTTTAAAAAAACCAAAACAGAACAGTTTACAGTGAGGATGTTATCTCCCACTCTAGAGATTGTTTTCTACCAATAGATGGCTGCGAATGGCTTTGTCCCCATTCAGGGCAAGGACTTCTGAACTCCTTGAAGCACTGTTACAAATCAGCAATCCCTTCTAGAGCACCAAAGGCCTGGTATTTCATATGCTTCAGATCATTCAATTTTTTATGAATATATACTTAGGTCTTAGCTGTACTACTGCTGGTTATAGTATCACAGAAAACTGTATGGGCCACAGTATCAGGGCTGATAGCTAAACAGAGTGGTTGCAACAGATTCAGCAGAGGTCCATGTGCAGCTGCCAGGTGAGAAATGTGTCCTGTTTGTCAATACAGTATGAAGAATACAAATGAAATGGGGTTCTCCAAGCTTGGTATGATGCCAGTGAAAACAGCAGAGCTTCTCTGATTTATAGAAGAGGAGCACCTCCACTGCAATATTTTATTACTGTATTTTAGTGTTTCTTTCTTTTTTGTAACAGCAAAATGGGATTTTACCAAACTTCTAATGAGAAGTAATTTTCAGTGTGTAAATTTCATTATTGTCAGAGGAGGAATGTGTAAAGTATGACTCATTAAAACCCATAGTGTTTATTTTAAACTGTCCTATATTAGTTATCAAAGCATTTTCTGTATTTCACTACCTTGCTCAAGTAGAAGGATTTGTAGAAATATTACTAGGTAAGAAAGGGTTAAAAACCTGAAAGATAAATAGCTCCAAGTGTCATTGTTTTAGTAACAGTAATGTTATGTCTCTGCTACAGTGCAAAAAGAAAAGAAAAAAATGCTGACAAGAAAAGAAATATCACACTTTAAAAAACTTTACTGAGTCTAAGGAAGGCACTTTTAAATTTGTGCCAGTTACAGTAATTAGTAAACTTGTTCTTAATAGTGTTGTTAAAATGTAATTTTTTCACACTTTCTCTGACTTTGACACTGCTGCTTTTTAAACTTCATTTTGCACTTTGTTCCATTGTTCTTTAATCTTCTGCACTTTGCATTTAGTATCACTGAAATTTCGCACTTACTATGTCAATAACATCTGGCAAAATTGCCACCTATTAAGAGTAAGTGTTCTTTTTTCTCCTGTGAGAAATGTGATGGTGTATTATATTGGTTTCCCTTGAGAGGCTAAGGAGACAATTTTAAAGCAGATAAATGCATTAAAGAAATAACCTGAACTACAAGAGAAGGTTAACGAAAGTCAGAAACTTTTTACTTTTTTTTTTCACCCTTTTTTTGCCTTGATAAAAGAATCCTGTACATGTGGGGAGTTCAGTTATGCAATGTTTTGTGCATCTGGATGTATGTTGCATTTTATAATGCTGCTGCAGGATAAGATATGTTCTCATAGGCTCTTAACTACAACTTTTTCTGGCCGTGTTGGATATGTGTCAGTTTAGTGATGTATTGCAGCAAATGTGCTGGTAAGCTGAGCACTGCTGGAGCACTGCAAAAACATGGAAGTGATCTTCCAGAGATGATGTAGTCAGGAGTAGGCCTGGCTTTGAGCTCTCCATCTCCATGGTCAAGCACTATTCCAGTTCACTTGTGCATGGAGGAGCATCAAGTTCCTTCTCACAGCAGAAATATTCTACTGAAGGAGGATGTGATGGGTTGGAGTGAAATCACCATCCTAACTTCCTCTGGATTTACCAGCCCAGACAGAAAGCTCCTGGCCTTTGACATCACCCATAGCCAGAATATTGGCCCACTTTGTATGTGCTGTCTTCAACAAGGCCTTCCTTGTTGAAGTTAGGACATACACATGCATGTCTGCACATAGTCTGGCCTTTAAAGTGTACAACCTTTTCCCAAACTGTATAAATATCTTGAGTATGCATGTGGTACTTATTCATACAGTGCTGGTAAATGAAACTGTATTTAGAGAATGAAGTACAGCCTAAGTGACAGATTTTCCTTTGCCATGGATAATGTCTAGGGGAAACTGAGTCCCTCATACTATACAGATGCTGAAATGATGCTGAACTTCACATGATTGCACACAAGGAAAAGAAGGAAAAAACTTCACAGGAGAAAATTCTGTACCACAGTTTACATTGTGGAGTCAATTTTCATAACACAGTCTCCTATGGCATTGCAGGGATGTGAGCTGTGAATGGCTGAAGAAAATACAGTGTCAAATGTCAAATTCCAGGGCCTGTCAAAGACATGGAGGATCTTTCCTTTGACTTTGGGAGAGCTTTGGCCTGAGTCCTTATTAAAAAAGCAAACTGTATGGTTTGATTGAAAAAGCAGGGGGAATGGGAATACAACGAACTGAGACACAGGGATTTTGGTACTTAGGCGGATTGTGGATGGGCATTCCATATCTGCAAAACCTCATGTCAGGAGTCAGTGTTGCAAACACTGTGATATCTGGCTTTGCATGAGGGATGTGAATTTTGCACCCAGCTACACGCACAGCCCCAGTTAGCGTAATGAGAACTGTGCATATATTGAATCAGAGAGAGACTTGAGCAGAAGAAGGTCTGTCCCCATGGAAAAGTGACTCAACAATTAGACTAAAGAAATAGACTCTTCTAAAATTGGTACACTTGAGCTTTATTCAGCATATTGTTAAAGAATAAATAGATACATTCTTCATCTCTGTACAGATACATGTATGAGACTTAAAACCATAAATGGCTTGAATTTGTATGCTTGAATTTAAAAAGTTTTACTTGAGTAAAACAACGCAGGGATGAGTTCAATGTCTTTGTGACTTTGATATATACAATTGCTATGGAACACATCTAATCTAAAATAATTTGGAACTAATAATATTACAGATTTGCTACAGTCTGACAATAGCACGACGCATATTTCTATGGTTTTCAATTTGCACATAATGTTTGTAATGGCATTTACTAGCTTTTTTCAGTATAAATCTACCCAGGTGATGTGCTGCTGCTTAAACTTTGAATGTACATGTTGGAGGATGTAGAAATAGCAAAATAAAGCATGCTTGAATATTTTCACTGTTTTATTTCTTCCATGTATACAATTAAGGCTCAGATATTTGCATCTCAATTGATCCTGTATTATAATATGAAGTTTACATATCACTGGTTACAAATAATGAGGTGGTGAAGAACAATTGTATTTCTCCTCCCAGATTTTCCTTTTTTTAGATTTCTCTTCTTCATTCTTTATGGACTTCAATTAAAAATCTTTTCCCTGATTCCATTTTCTTCTGACAAAGTGACTCTTCTGATGTTTTTTATTTCAAAATAATTTTATATCCAAAGAATAGTATTCTTAACAATACACAAATAAGACTCCAATGAGCACAAACATGAATCAAGTGCTCGTGTTGTCCACTGTTATTCATCATGATCCTGCAATGCTCATTGTTAGCCTTCTAAAATTGTCACCTTCAATTTCTTAATTTAGAAAAAGTAATTTTTTCCTTATTCTGAAATCCACCAAGAATTTACAGTTGTGATTCATTAGCTTCCAGTTAGAGTCAGAACTGGAGACTCAAGCAAGTTCTTAAGGTGACTGCTTGACTAAACTGGCCCAAAAAATCAGTTGCTTTTTCTTTTTAAAGACACATTGTGATAGATTACATGCAGCTAGCTCATGTGAGCCTTGTTCACACTTTGTAATGATTTTCTTGGTAGGTAGTTCCCATGATTTCCTGGGGAAGATTCAGAGAGTAAGTCAAGGTTTGGCAACTTTTCAAAGTTGAGGTGCCAGATGGTATTTTTCTTTCCCAAATTAGAAGTTAAGCATGCTGTTTGAAACTCAGCAAGAGCTGGGAGATACTGCCTTTCTCAGAAGCAAGATGCTGCCAATCACCTTTTTGGAGGTATCATCTCTCTGCACAAAGCCGTAATTTCTCAGCCCCTGTTGAGTGTGGAAGGTGGGGCAGCCTCTGCCTTTCACAGGTGCCTCTCTAAATATGCGCTTTGTCTCCCAGCTCCTGAGCCTTGCTGTGTGCCCTTAAGAGACTGCCCGTGGGCCATCCTGGCCAACCAAGCTGAAGGTTGATGATCCCTAGGAAAAGAATTTTGTTGAAGGAGCAGAGATGCCTAATCTAACTCTAGTCAGGGAACCGGTTTAGATTGTCACAGTGGTGCCTCCATCTGATAGTTGTTCCTCTGTGTGCTATTTTCATTGTCCCCATGCTGCTGTTTCTGAGGTCGTTTGTTTTTCCTCCAAATTCAATTCTTAATAAGTGACTACAAGGTCAGGCCTTCAGCCTATAGTATATATCTTTAGGCAGTTATGCTCACAGCAGGTACTTCAGGGAAAACAAAATTGTTTCAGGTAGGCAAGTGATTTAGCTGCCAGCACCCATTCTCTGGCACCTAAACATTGGAAAACCTCATAGTCTACTTCCCTGTTCAGCTGCAGCCTGTCAGATGAAAGCTGCTGCATTTTACATTTTTGAACCTCTTTCATGTCACCAGAGGTCACAATCCCTTGTCTGGGAATCTCTGAACTCGTGAATATCCTCATGACACAAAGCCCTTTAAGTCTTCTGCTTTGTGAACTAACAGGAGCAAGAAATGTTAAAAAAAGAAAAAAATGGCACCTTTTATATCCCGTTAAGGTAGAGATTTTCTTGTACTGTTAAACTAGTGCTTCTACTCAGTGAAAGGGTGACACAAAGATACTAAAAAGAGAGGGGGACTTTCTGAAGCAAGTAAACACAGATCCAGAAAGATGGCCTGGCATGTCCTTCACTCAGCTGTTTGCATGAGGTGAGTGTAGCCAAGCTGTGGCTCTTGAGAGGAATCTGAGTTAGTGAATGCATCGTCCCAGTGGCAGAGTCCTCTCGTGCAGCTTGTAGGAGCCCTGCTGTATTATCTGAGTTCACAGTGGCAGGAAGAGCTTTGGAGGACAGCAGCACCGAACTGCTTTGGCACCTGGGCTCTTGTTATGCAGCTCAGTGGCTCACTGGTTTCTTGGGCATGAACGTGGCATTTCCATGAGTGTGAACATCAGCAGATTCATCTCTGACTAGAGGCTGACAAGTCACAGGACTATAAGAAGTCCACAATCTCTTGGCTACTAACCAACGGATAGGTCATCTCCCGCCATATCAGGAAAGAGAAAACCTATGTTGATGATTTCTCCATCAACCTACCAACTTAACACCTCTTTTAAACAAAAAGGAATGCAAACCAACTTGACATTTACCAAGATAGCTTGGAGACAACAAATATGTTGCAAGGCTGAAGACAGGTGCATTACCACTAAGGAGGATTTTGTTATGAATGTTCTCATTACAGAGTGTCATGGATAACTAACAGCATAGAGTTTGTGCCTTGAGGTTCAGCTTTGCTGTTGTTATATTCCTGTCACATGATTTTATGCTAATCTTTTAGATTAAATGGTAAATATAGAAGTCTTTATTCAATTAACAAAGAAGTAGTCATTAAGGGAAGGTGATTGAAATAAAATGGTGAGAAATATTATCCTCTTAAATAAGAAATTACTGCATGAGTGGACACAAGCAGTACAGCAAGGGATGGACTAAAACTGGAAAAGAGCAAAAGCGAAACTGAGACATGCCTCAGCTCTCTGTTTAGAAGGTAAATGTTCAGAATTTGCTCAAGCTGTTTTACCCACTCCACATGATACATGTAATGTATATCCTAAGTTGTGCATGTGAGTCTTCGCACATGTTGTGTTTGGTATTTACAATCTTATTGTTTTCAACTGTTTTAAAGTTTGCTGCTTGCTAGAAATCTCTCACTATCATTTTTATTTGAAGTAAAATAATGGACTATTTTCATGAGATTATCTGTCTTCCTTATAGTAAATATCTGAGTTGAGGGATGTATTTTAGTCCTGGACTTTTGTTTTAACCTATATTCTGATCAGATCTGACTGTAATAGTTATCATTATTATTATTGTTATTTTAAGTGATTTCAATAGACTTCTGACAATTACCTGGAATGATATAGCCTGTGTATGACAGTGCCAGCCAGCAAGGAAGAAGGGAACCTGAGCCAAAAGAGCAAATACCCACCACTCTACTTATTAGACAGCTAAAAAATATCTTCTCTATCCTTATAGCAGGTAGGCAGATATGAAGTGTGGTAATTACCTGTCCCTTATCAATAATTAATAGTTTTCACTTTCATTATGTTATTTTCCTTCTGGTTACTACACCTTGTTCATCACCACACTTGCTGTGTGTCTTGTTCTGTGCATTTCCACAGATGTCACGTGCTAGTTTTCTTGTGCTCTTCTTGGGCAGAAAAGCATATAGAAAATTTTGGATTGATTTTTATAATTAGTATATCTCTACCTATATATGTATAGCTAAATGTTCTGAAAGAAATCAAGATAATGGTCATTATGGAATTGGAGGGGATGGTTTTTTCTGCCTTACTCTGCCAACATCATGTCAGCTGCAAGTAAAAAAACAATAAGTGCTAGAAGCAGAAGTCTGTATTGTTTTGCAGGTGTTTTGGTTATATCGACAATTTCTTTTAATAGTCCTCTGACATATCAACAGTCATACATTGCAGTTGCACTGTGCAGGCATGTGCATTCTTACTGTAAATGCCCAGCAGGGCATTCAACTGAGCATTTTATTTGCCTCATCCCCAGATGTACTGAGGGTCTTTACTTTTATTCTGGCTGTGGTGGCAGGACCAGGACTGATAGAGCTCAGATTTTCTCTCTTTCCATCAGAGATAGAAGCTATTGAGGAACCCCTATGACCAGTGTAACTTAGCATAGCTTGGCAGCAGCTCTGTGCTGCAGTCAGACAGCCTGTTCTGGCTGCAGATGGTACCCTGATTTCTCCCTGCCTAAGCATCCCCTCAGCTCACACCCAGGCTCCTGCTCAAAGTTACTGCCTCCTCGGGTCTGCTGGCATGAGTCACAGAATGACTTTCTAGTCCAAAGCAGCCAAACTGATGCAGGTTAAGGAAATAGTTTTTATTGAATCAGGTTAAGGAGCAGCTAGGTGAGCAGGCAGTGGCAGCTGCGAGGGAATGGGTAAGTGGGGAGCAGGGGGGTTTCATCAGTGAGAAGAGGGTGCCTGAGCACCACATAAGTGATGTCAGAACCCCTGCCTCTCTTCTGACATGAGTAAGGGGCATAAGAGCGACTTTTTGTGCCCTTCCTTCCTTTTTCCTAAACCATGTCTATCTGTCATATAGAAGTGTATCAAACTCAGTGCTAAAACTCATTTATTATTTTAAGGAGTTGAACAGCTGTCACCCCAGTCAGTGAACAGTTTCTCTAATGTTTTAGGCACAGATCAAGTATAGAGACTAGAATAAACTAATTTCTCCCTCTAGCTGCCTTTGTTTGAAGTCTGGTTTTATATACTAGGTTAATTTATTAGCTCTTTTTCATTTTCCTTTAGCTGGTTAGTATCTAAGGCCTAGATGTGTTAGAGACAGCTCACAAAAACTCCATTTTGAGCAGTGATCAGCTCCTATCTCTTATGAAAACTATACATAGGTCTGGTCAGAACTTCAGCAGTAACAGCTTTAGGAAAACAAATTATTATAGGAAGTGATTGATGTACTGACTAAATAGGTTGAAATCTTCCCCTGCAGTAGGTGGTGCTCACTGCTTAAATAAAATTAAATAGTGACAGTGATGGGCATAACAGTTTTTGGTTGAGTCCTAAAACCAAGGATGGACAAATTGTGAGGAAAAAGATTAAAATCTATGAGAGAGCAGAGCCTTGTTTCATGGGATGCATTCTCTCTAGCTAACCTTTCATTTGCAGTTTTGCTTTTAAGTGCTCTTGCTAAAAAAACTCCTCTGCATGCTTTCTTGCTGCAGGGACACCTGGTATATTTTTGCATACAGTATACTTTAGGAAGGTCCCAGAATATCAGAAATATTAAATTTTTATAGAAACAGTCCTGTTTTCAGTGAGAAAAATTGATTGGTAATTTATATAAATGCTTAATTCACCTGTCCAGCAGCTGTTTGTAGGGTCTCAAGGCAAATTGAAGTCAATGAGAATTTGCCCCAAATGCATTTGAAAACACCTATAACTGTCTCTATGTGTTTTAGGCATCAAAACACCTTCAAAAAATGTGTTCTTCTGCCCTGTGTCACTTGTGTGGTGCTGTGGAGATGTAATTTGTTCACAGATCCAGCTGCCTGCACATGCCTCTCTGAGCCCCAGTGCTGAGACAGGGGCCCTGCTTGCAGGTGTTCCCCTGGCTGCTGCTGCAGGGGTCTGCAGGTGCTGGACTCTGCACCTTGCCCTCTCTGCCTTTCTTGTTCCAGCACCTTGACCTTTCAGCACCAGACCTGGGATTTCACCAGCACAGCAAGGACATTGCAGATAATGTGTGCAGACTCTAGCAGGGTGATGTGAATCCTGTTTCCACACTTCTGTGTAGAACAGAGACAGTCATTAGCAGGAACTAAACTGAGCCCCACATGTTCCTTTGTAATAACATTTTGGGATACATGGTGGAGTTTTTGAGTCAGGCTATTGAATTTTTAGGAAACTTTGGACCAAGATATGAATTTTATGATTTATTTCTATAATGGTTTTGAACTGGATGCCAAATTTCTGAGCTCTCCTCTGTCTAAGTACTTGGATATTACTGCCTTATAAACTGAAAAACAAAAAAATCTCAGTAGTAAAAACTTCTATTTTGAGACTTTTTTTCTAAACAGTTGATCTGGTTACCTAAGCAGAATATAAATAGAAAATACACAAAAAATGTATGCTAAAATTTTTGTAGTTTGATTTACCGTTTGTATTTTTGCAGTCTATTATTAATGTTCCATAATAATACTTCACCTGGTAATAATACATATTCATTCATTCATATTTCTAAAGCTCTTTGAGAACCTAAAGAAGTGCAAAGTGTTATTAAATGAGTTTAAAATTCCAGCTGTTTTCCCTGCAATAGATTTCATTTTAAGAATGAATATTAAAGAAAAAATATACATTTTTCTAAAGTGGATCTTCACGGATCACCTGACAAAGTACATTTATTGCCATACTTTTCATGTCTTTTTCTTGGTGATATGTAATTTTAGTTTGATTTAGCTATTACTTCATTACTTTAAGAATCAAAGTTCACTAAAGCTGGCACTTGTCTCAAAAAGTAAACTTCCATTCCAATAAAAGTGAAGTAAACCTCTCCTTTCCAATAATATTATCCTATAATGCCTCTTTCATAAATATTGGTGCAGTGCTTAATAATGTCTTCTGTATAGAAATCATGTCTCTCTGGAGAAATACATTGGTCTAAGAACCCCAGAGACAAAAAAGCAAAATCCTTAGCTCACTACCTTAAACCTGGCATTTTCTAGATGCAGTGTTCTGCATGGCTTGATTTGTTTTGTTTGAAACAACAGTATTTCTATTATGACAGAACCTGTTGAAATGCACACTGTTAGTGTGCTAATGTAAATTCTAAAAGGAAACTAATTTGTACTGTTTTCTTAGGCCACAACCAAGATTACTTTTTGTATTAAAAAAAAGGGAAAAAATACGATGTAAAGGTCCATCAGTTAAACTGCAGCCCTTTGTGTAACAAGGAAAAAAGCCACCTGAAAATATGTGTAAAATGTGTTTTGAGCTGCAACAACGAACTCTTTCAAAACAATGCTGTCACTGTTTCAGTACTTTAAAGTGACAGTGTGATTTTCAAGTATTAATAAGCATCCAGGGGGAGCTAGGGAGTAACATTTTTGCTTTTCCTAATGGTATATAAGGAAATATGAATACAGAGAAAAGTAGTATAAATGACTAATTCGTATTTTGGGTTTGGGGCTTTTTTTACTAGGAACTTTTGATAAGAAACTGGTCAGCCATTCTGAGAGTGGTGGAAAGCCTGTCAAGGTCACTGCCAAGGACAAGAGAGTCAATTAGTATGCAGATCAGAGCCAAGGAGTTCAAAGGTATTGTTCCAATTCAATCACATTAGCCAGGCCAGTAATGAACAAACGGCATGACCTTAATCAGGGAGCCTGAACCACTCATTGAAGGGTAGTCTGTGTGTCTCTGTGTGTATTTGGGGGGGACCAGAAGGAGGGGTTAGGGTGGCAAAAAGGATGTGGTTTCTTTTGTTGTTGTTGTGGTTTGGCTTGGGCTTTTTTTTTCTTTCTTTCTTTCTTT
>VYXD01014140.1:335470-369118 GCA_013397195.1 Hylia prasina
TAATTCCCCCAGATCTTTACTTAATTCCTTGCTGAGATGACTGGGCCTGTATTTTTATTCTTAGGTTCTGTTGTGTCTATTGCTGTCTAACTATTTACATTCTGAAGGAAGAAACAAAATAATTACAAAAAAGGCACTTAAATAACTATGCTTAGGAATTACAAGACGTGTGATGTAGATTTTTACTGGGACAGGCAGCTATAGAAGTAGGTTAAGCAAATGTCACCCAAAACCCTCTTTCCAAACGGCAGAGTTAATTACAGCGGTAAGAGCATGTTGCCCCAAACCCAGCTGCAGTACTGTGGTAAAGGCAGAGCTTGAGACTGCAGCCCTTGCACACAAAAAACTTCTGAAACATGAATTTTTAAAGAAACACCTATTTGTAATGTTGCCAACAGGGGCTGTGTCGCAATGGAAGGAGAATGTGAGCTAAACACAAGCATGTTTAGTAATGTTTCTGCATGACTCTTAATATGGATTCAATACACACCTTATATATGTGTCCAGGAAAAAACCTGTGAACGATAGTGAACATTTGTGTAACATGTATGTTTTCCTATTTCTGAAAGATAGCGCTGAATGCATTGCAACTGCATATGGAAAGTGACTTTCATGCATGTGTTAAGGATGCTTTATAAACCTCAATACCTCAGCCATTTGGTTGGTTCTTCTCATTGTTATTTGTCTCTTTGTAGCACAGAAATAGTCAGTATTCTGGCCTGATGGCCTGCAAAAATTGTTAAAAAGGAGAATGTATTTTTTAGATTTCAGGAGTGAGTGCAGATTAAGGGAAAGAAAAAGAAGTATTTAAATCAGAAAATGTGTGTGTGTGCGCGTGCGCATATTTGGAAATTCACAAATTAACACTTTCAGGCTATGATCTCAGTTTTTATGACTGAATTACGTACCTTAAAAAATTGGTCTTGCTAATATAAATGCTAAGAAACTCTCAACAATTGTGGCACCTACTGTAATAAAATTCCCTGTGAGAGAATGACAGAGATACAAAATGCTAAACATTGATGATTTCCTCGCTATCAATGCAATTGCATAAATTAGGTGTGCATTAAGTTCCCAATGATTTATAGCAGTTGGAACTTACAAAAAATGATTACATTTGATGTTTCTTTATAAAATACAAAAACCCTGAGATTTACTTGCAGAGTGGTTAAAACAAGCAGGAGTTAAATCTAGATTATAGAATCTGTCTTATAGATATTTTTGTATTAGCTTTTATATAATTATTTTTCTGCAAATTTTGCTTAAAGATATATTTCATTAGTCAAACTTGCTTCTACGGTTTTTTAGTTTGGAAATAAAACTCTTTATTTTTTTCTTCTCTTGCCCTCATCATTGCTAGCCTATTAGTGGAAGTGGCATTTTATTGATTAGACATTTAATAACAATATTCTTTTATATTTGCTCAAATGCTTAACTGTTTGCATTGTAGCTGGTGTAAAGGTCCCTAAGAATGGTACAGCTGAAATGGGAGAATGAAGAAATGTATTGGCTATGACAAGAAGAAGTAATTGCTTTTCCTCAAAGGATCAGATGTGGTATAGTTGTTTGAAAAACAATCTAAACAACATTTTGTTCACCATTGATTTTAAAAGCATTAAAATTAGTTTTTATGCAGCTATACTCATTAAGCTTTTATGTATACTGTGTAGGGTGAATAGTTAAGAAGCAATAAAGCATTCTGCAGTAAAATATTCTTTGCCAGTTGTCAGAAGAAATAAAATACATAGATTGGGAATGTTTGTTTCCTGTAGAATATTGCGATATTTGCCATGTTAATTACAATCCAAATAAAGCTATTTTATTTGTGTATTTTAAACAGTGTTGTAGCTGTAGATGGCTAATATAACTGTTATTGAAAGTGTTGTATTTGGGGGTTGTGTGTTCATACTGATGAGAAACAATCATCAGCTACATATATCCCAACAATTCTTGCATTTCAAAAATAAATCATCTTTTAGAAATTGGTGCTCCAAAATCTAATTGTAAATTTTAGCCTCAAAAGCCAAATGAATGTTCCATGCTCTGCAATTCTCTTCTGTACTCCCTTTAGTTTCTCATGTCAGTATCTGCATTCATACACAAACTAGTTCCCCTAATTTCACTGAAGTTGTTAACAATTTATTCAGAAAGGAAATGGTCTTGAAAACAGCAACAGCCTAGTGCCCGAGGAAGGAAACTTATTTGGTTATTACTTGGAAGAGCATAACCTTTTATTTTGTTACTCAAAAATGAAGAGAGAAGTATGTGTACAGTACAACAACATGCCATCAGAGAGAATAATGCATAAAAAAATGAATTCCTGTTATTGTGTTCAGGTATGTTTGTGAATAAAAAATTGAATTTTGAAAAGTCAATTAAAATGCATTTAAATTCTTTAACACCAGAATTCTTTAATGTGAAAAATTTTTCTAGACAGTTTGTCAGTATCACTGTAAGCAGTGTGCTGTGATCAGAACTGGTTTCCTCCACCCATGACTGTAAGATGGCTCAGAAATGCATTACACCTTCCTGTTTCAAATGAGGAGACCATTCTTGAAAACATGGAAGTACTTATAAAATAAATAACCTTTAATTAAATATCATTGTCTAGCATTAATCTTTATAGCTCTGTTCCCTATGGAAATAAAAGTGGATATTCAATTTGTTTTGATTATGCATGAATTTTAACAGAAGCGTTATTTCTATATTGCTGTGTTCTTCAAGAAAGCAGCATATTTGTGTCGGCACAAGCCATTAAGAAGATGGTTCCTCATTAATGTGAAATAAAAGTGACTCATTTCTGTTGTATATAAATAGATTGACATTTAGAAAGATTAATTATTATTTTTAAGAATAAACATCTATTCATATGTGGCTGGTGTAGCCTTCCTATTCAGTCTGAAATCCCAGTTATTTTCAGAGTTAACTGTGAAGTGAAATACAAGGTGTTTCTATTTTTAAATAGGTATTGTTTGTGGTACCTGCTGATTTCAGGGATGTTTAGTTGCACAAGTCAAAATACACTTTTCTCCTAAACTAGGATTTGCGTGATGGTTCTTCATGTACATGCACAAGACAGATCAGATCACTTAACTCCTGCTTCCGTAATGTCTTGGAAACAAACTCCATTCAAAAAGGTATCTTCAGCCTCATACAGTTTCATTCATCTTTTCCATCTTAGGATAATTTTGTGACAGCCAGGCCAGGAAAGTCCACCAAATTCTATCTCAGTGCTAGGTCACAGTGCCAAGGTGCATCCCCCCTTCATCAGACACTTGCAGCACTCACCAGCAGGTCTCCTGCTTTCTGGCAAACAGAAGTTAGTCTACTCCTGGTGAAAAAACACCCTTCAGTGCTGAACTAATGCTGTCTCCTGTGCTAACCATGGATGAGGGATAAACAAAGAGGAAAAGGGTGTCTTTCCTACTCTTCAGTACAGGAGTACAGTTTTTTTCTAACAGTGAAGTGAAGAAGGCAAGATTCATGGTGAATGAGGAAGTAAACCATAATCTCTGTAATAATGCTCTGCCTGACATGGTCTGAGGATGCTTGTCCTCAGTGCAGTAAATACTGGATTTTTTTGTAGCTGTGCAGCAAGACACACTTTGCCACTCCACTGTGGTTATGTATTTGCAGGAGATGTCAGAGAGTGTTTAAATAATGTGTAATGGCGTGTTGCTCTTTCATCATTTAGGGAAGTGGCTCTCCCCTGTGACAGTCATTATATGCTCAGTGCTGAACCTTGGAAAACACTTTTAATCTTGCCTGTTGTGCCCACACAGCTAGGCAAATGCATACATCCAGCACAGAAGCATTATCCCAATGTATAACACGATGTTTAGTGATGAAGCCTGAACAAACTGAACGAATGGAGACCCTGGGAAAACATCCACTGCAGAGGCAGAGCTGTGGGCAGATCCATCAGGGTAGAAAATAGCCCCAGGAGCAGAATTCTCTGCACTAGGCAGGGATCCCAGCAATTCCTCTCATGGCCTGCCTTTTTACTCTGCAAACAAGGTGAAGAGATAGAAATAAACAAGAGAAGTGAAACAACACATAAAACGAAGGTCACAGCAGAATGTGTGATTTTGAGGAGAAAACAGAGAAGCAGCATTCCTCTCATTCTTGCACATATAACCTCCATTCTGGTTATAGGAAAGGGCTAGAGGCTGCAAAGACAGAATGCTTTTGGATGGCTGTCCTGCTATCCCACTATGTTTAATCAGGATCCCAGAATTCATGTACAGCCAACAGAAAGACACAGGTTTTAAATGCTGCTGTTTTGAATTATAATTCAGAAGCTCTTCTGACTACATAGGAATCCTTGACACTGCCAGAAGAGAGACAACACTGGGTCTTACTGCATTCAACAATTCCATTCTCCTGAGAGTCCTTCCCTTTCTTTCACTTAATGAGAAGTAGAAAGCTGTTGTTGGGGATGTAGGCTGTGCAGTGACTAGGCTGGGAGTGTCACAACCAAAGGGCACAAGTGTGCTCTTCCACAAGTGTGGGAAGAACTGAAACAATTCTTTTTAGAAACAAGGTAGACCAAATTAAAAATTTTATCTGCATATCTCAGGCCTTCTCTGGATCAACTCTTGCTTTGAATCTAATAGCTGTTGTTGTATAAATATAACCTTTTTCAACTATCCAGTAACACATTTGATAGTTGCAGTGGGGGATAATCACTCTAAACCTCACTTAAAGGTTTCAATACTACTAACACTGAGCATCTGGAATACAACTTTAGTATTTAGCTGTTGATTTTTGCAATTTTGTAAAAATTTTAACTTCTTTTTCCTTCTGGATGAAGATTCCCCTAGTATTAATTTCTTATATATCTCTAGAGACATGCTTAAACCATAATCAAGTTATGCTTTGCATTATTCTAAACAAAATATATAGAATTATTTATGTCTTTCACTCTAAGTCCTCCTCCAATTTCATCTCTGAAGTCTCACCCGCTCCAAAGACTTTCCAACCCTTGTAGGACTGGTCCCACTGCTGTTAAAAACATATGTAACTTTTCTACTTCTAGTCTGTATTCCCCTGTTTATTCGTCTAAGGACCAAGATAGTCCTTTTAGCTACAATGTCACACATTAAGCTCCTGAGAAGGAGATGAAGGGGATTAATGGATCTAGAAGTCAATTTTTAAAAGTTTACACCAGAGTGAATGCTATTATAAAAGCCTTTAATGAGAATGAACCTGTGCAAATATCACTGACTGCACCTATTCAGCATTTGTTTTACAGTAGAGATGGTTGCACATTAAATGTCTTTTGGCAAGGGAGTTAAGGATTCTATTGGGAGCAATATAACATCCACTTTTTGGTACTCTATTCCTCGGGAGATCATATTGTTTCCTACTTGAGTAAGTCTATCAAAACCTGCCCTTGCTCTGGAGAGCAGCATTTTGTTAACACTCATTTTCAATCTTTCTGAACTTGCCAGTAAAATATATTTCAATGGGCTTGTTCAATGTGGTATGAACACAGACAAGAAGATAATTGGCTGTGGCTGGAAAAAAAAAAAAAAAAAAGAGTAGAAACAGAAGTTGAAAGTTGCCCTGAAAATATTCTGATGTAAAACTCAAAAGGTTGATTATTTGCCATAATTTCTTCTCTAAATTATAACCAACTGGTTCTATTACAGATGCTACTTCTCAGTGTACATGAAACTCTCTGAGGAGTAGTGATAAGTCAGTGAAAGTGTGTGGAGGAGGGGGTGAAAGAAGCACAGTCAAGAGGATGTGGTGAGAGGAAATGATGAAAGGGCATATTAACATAGCAGGAAACAGCAGAACATGTGGCAAACACACTGAGGACTGCATGCATTTTATGTGTCAAATTACCTCCAAAGAGGTTTTTTTGGAATGTAAAGCATAGTAAGAAAGTATATTGCAAAGCTCTCAGGACCTAATTATGTGGGACAAATTAGTCTGCAAGACCTTCATAATCTGTCTAAAGATGTGGGTGTAGAAGTAAGTTAACAAGCAGGTTATTTGGAGTAAGCGTCTGAAACTCCAGTTCTGCTACATGTAAAAGAGCTTATGTGCAATAAATAGAAAACTGCAGGAGGTTTTAATGCACACCTGAAACAGCAGAGTGACGTAAGGGAGATAAGACAAGAGGAAAGAGCTCACAGTGGCTCATTTGGGCAAAATGGGCTCAAATGTCTTTGAAGACTGGTAACGAATACTATAAAACTATAGTTTAAGAAAGAACAATCTCCATATCTTCATAATGAAACACACCATGGCTTAGATGACTCATCTTCTACCTCTAAATACCTCAAGGTATTTAAAGACCACAACAAAATGAAGATTTGAGAGAAGCTAAAACGGACACCATACCTACAAATTTAGCCTTCAGTTGGGAATCAAGTGAAAGCGAAAGTTTGTCTTTTGCCAGAAATTTCACATGAACAGGAATAATGGTGTCTGTAAAACAGACTTAGCAGGGACCCTTACAGCACAGACAACATGGCTGAGGGCATATGATAGAAGCTGTTAAAAAAATCAGATTAGGTGTATTAGTGCTTATTTCGGTTATATGTTAGGAAATCTGATTCTTACCTCAAGCTAAAAGGTGTTAATAGCAAACTTTGATTCATGAGACCTTAGATTAGTGATCAAGCCAATCATTTGTGTGGAATATTTAGTGTGTTTGAAGTAATCTTTATTTTGAAAGACAGTGAAAGAGAGTTGAAAACTTCTGTTCTCATTGTGTCTGTCTTTTTATTCATTACCTATTTTTACTGTTTCCTTTAGTTTTTGCACTTAGAGATGTGGCTGAAATGTGATCCTTCTGTTAATCCAAGAAATTTTTATCTGCTGGGTCAAGATGTTTAGCCAGTTTGATCTAAATTACAGTTTTTAATTCAGCCTGACACATTTTTGCATCTCCAGAAAAGTTCAGATGACACAGTTTTTGAAGAAAAAGTTTCATAAATACAGGGATTAATCCCAAGCATCAGTTTCTTTCTGGCTGGAAACACAATAATGAATATAGTCCTTTTTCTAATTAGGAAAATGTCTTCTTTAATAACAAATTATAGGTTTATATGAAGCAGTAGTGTCCAAAGAAGAAGCTACATCTTGAGAGGTGGACTGTAGTAATCTTTTTTCCCTATAATTTTTCTCTGTTTTAAATACACAGCTATTCATAATTGCCTTAGAAACAATTTGTACAGTGTGCAACAATGTTCCACTGGTTCAGAAAAATGAGAACAAAATGTTCTTTGCTGAAACAAACAAAGTGTTAATCTTTGGTCTATCTATTGATCCTCCTCAGTGACTGCCCTTCGGTTCATGGCCAGAGAACTGCCTGTCAGCTGGGGAGGCATGATTTTAAGCTTTTTTATCTGGTTTTAAAATTAATGTTTATAAGGAGCGTACTTGCAATCAAAATGTAAATAGAAATTTTTACTGCAGCTCTTAAACCCTTACAATGTCACCATATTTGTACACTGTGCACCTGTAGTTACAGGTATCAGCATTTCTGTTGTAAGGCCTTGTATTGAGGAGAGATTTGGTTTAAGATAGACAGTAAGTATTTTTGCATTGTCATATTAACTCTAAAATACTAAAATGTGCCGAAAATATTTGGACACTTTTACCATGTGGGAAAACAAATATATATATCAAGTTGCTTGTCTTTAATTTCTTAAAGTTTCATTAGTTTGGATGTCAACCTAGAAAGATATTACATGTTGAATTTTTACTTCAAAGTAAAAAAAAATATGGGATATAAAATGATGGATTTAATGTATTTGTGAATTTCTACAAAGCAGGATCTCCAGTAATTCTGATAGTCATATGAATGTACTTCAGGCAATTGCACAAGAAAGTTAGTAAATAAAAATGGAAGCTGGTTTTATGAGTGAATATTGAAAATGATGCTCTCTTGTGCAGAGAGCACTAGTGCATGTGAAACCCTATGTGCTTTTTACATAATATGCCTCTCTAGTTAACATATAACATAGAGTGTCACAGATCTTTTAGAGCTTGATTCACTATGAAAGAAACACAGCCATCTGTAGTGTGAAAGTTTATGACTCAATTGTCCACACCTTACAAAGTGATTCAGCAAAGACATATCTGGGCCGTGGAAACTTTTCTTTCCCTTATTCCATTAGTTCTTGCTTTGAAAGAATAAAAAAGATCTTTGAGATGCAGTATGCATTTTAATTGTTGCATAGTAAGACAGTGTGCAGATTTAAGCATGTGCTTTTACTTATTATTTTTGTTTCATAAGGCCATTTCCTGCTTCTGAATCATATTTTGAATTTTCAAAGGTGAATTAATAAAATGTGAAAAATGGCAAGTCATTTTCAAAGTGATAGGCATATGGATAGATTAGATTAGACAGAAATCTGGACAGATCATTGGAGAAATGTAAGACAAAATGGGACTTCTGCAATTACTTCTAGTCCAGTTGTGACCCATTTTGTAGAGGTTATGCAGTGCTATTTTTCAGCTTTCTTTTTCTTACAAATGCAAAAAACCCTATGTAGAGCCTTAGTTAATATCCCATCCTCATGTCCTCATACAATCTGTAGGGCAGTGTCCAAAAATAATTGTGTGATATTATAAATAACATTATCTTCTTTCTTTCTTTCTTTCTTTCTTTCTTTCTTTCTTTCTTTCTTTCTTTCTTTCTTTCTTTCTTTCTTTCTTTCTTTCTTTCTTTCTTTCTTTCTTTCTCTCTCTCTCTCTCTCTCTCTGTTTTTCTCTTTCTCTCTCTTCTCTCACACACATACACTGTATAAAATGCAAAGCTCCCTTTTTATGTTTGGCACAGACAAACAGAATTCATGTGCCTAGGGTCCAATAGATCAGCTGATACACAGTAACTGCAAGGACTTCTGCATTTTCCCTCTTTATTTAGTGTTCTGCTAATCTTGATTGTGTGAAGAACTTCCCTTTAGGACTCCCTGCAATATTTCCTTCTTTGTATCTTTTATTTTGATTGGAGTGGATCCACACCTGACATTGTGAACAAATGAGCTTCAGTAACTTCTAAATCCCACTTCAAGTCTTACTGCGTTCTAACACTTCCTGACAGATTGGGGCAACCCTGTTATATACCCTCTGAAGAAATGGTAAATCTTTTTGCCCTTCGTGATAGCTGCCAAGTAGAAGAAGCTGAATGCACATCTAGCCTCACTTTGGAAATCACCTTGCTTCAGGAACATGCTATTTCTCTCATTTGATATTAAATCTTTGCCAGAAACCAACAGTTTCAGAGCCAAGTTTTTGAGATGGAAGAGCAACAAAAAGTCAAAGGTATCCCTCTTCCCCCCCGCCCTTTTTTTNTGTTTTTAATCTTGGCATTCTGTTCATGGAGCGATCTTTGTTGCCAACATGTCTGCTGCTTCTCCATCTCTCACCCTTCAGGTTTCTTAAAATAGCTAAGAACACAGAGTTTCTAAGCCCGAAAAACACACTTACTGGGAAAAGGGGTATGCATGAAGTTAAAAAAAATATATATTTATACTGTAAGCCGTGCAACCTGGCTTCCTGCCCACGTTTGGGCATCTGTGCTGTCTCTGGATACCTCAAGTGACACATGCCAGATCCAAAGAGGAAGAAATAAAGGGCACTGCTGGTTCAGTGCTGAGCCCATGAACACAGTGCAGTATCTTTGAGAGGTGGGGTTTGCCACCATTAGTCTGCTCATTATCACAGGCCTCTGGAGAGTAGGGTTCAGTCTTTATTATCTGAAATTAAAACTTCTTTCATAATACATACTGTTACTTCAAGCAGAATTCATTTATTCATTCTTTTCATTATTTCACTGCAGAATTGGAGTATATTTTCAGGTGAGTGCATCTTCAAGTGCAAATCCAAAGGAAGGCATACAGGGCAAGGCAAAAGGCAGATGATAATTTAACACATCAGATAATTTAACACATTAGATGATAATTTAACACATCAAAAGTTCACGTATCTATAGTTAGTACTGAATTCATGGAAATAGAAACAAAAGTTTTAGAAGGAAGCGTAGCAATTCCTCAGGTCTTGGCACAGAAATCAAATTCTCCTCTGACGAAGGGGGTGGGCTTTTAGAAGGAAAAATTTAAATTGGAACAAAAAATCCTGGCATACAAATGAAGAGGAAAGACAGAAGGAAAAATTCTTGATACATATAAGCTTCAGAAAAGCATAGGGAATTCAGAGGGTTGAAGGAGGAGTAACTGAATTCAGGATCCAAGATGTATGCTATTTAATTTCTCCAAACTATTTCTAGTTTCACCTTTTGAAATTTTCATGGATTTGACAAAAGATTTTATTTATGGTCAACAGAGATGAATATATAGAGAGAAGCAAAATGATGGAAGAGTATGACTAACCCTCTTTGTTGCCCTAAAAGACAGTCCTTAAGCCCCCAACAGCAAATTACAGTGTCAAAAAGATTTCCAGTAGTACTGCTTGCCCTTGGCCCATCTGTTACTACCTGGAAACACTTGGCTACCAAGGTTTTTTGCCTTCACAGGGTTTATGCAACAAAGAACTGTAAAAAAATAAAGACTGTCAGCTCCAAAGATATTTTTTATCCCCTCTGCAGGATTCAAGGATATGCAAAGAGAAGTTGGCAGATTTATGGTACTGAGTTAGGAACTGGTTCTGCACTGGCTGAAGAGCTTGTTGAACTTGCACAATGCATAGGGTACAGGCTGGGTGGGTTGTGCCATCTGCTTAGAAACAAAAAGCAAGGGAGAATTTCAACAGCTGTTTGTTGAGTCAGATACTCATCCCTGATTGTTTGTGCCACAGTGGCAGATTACTGCCAAAGAAATGCATCCCCTGTTGCTTAATACACCTGACCTGGATGTTATAAAGTTACACCTGCTGGAAACAAGTCTTATGATGTAGTGCTCATAAAATGCCAGTGATTCTACTAGAGAAATGTTCTGAAATCAGCATGTCGAGTTCATCCTTGATTCTTTGTAGGTAATAGATAAAGCAGGGGGCAGTAGGGATTTATCCCAGCTGATTCTACAAGGTGATGAGCGTGGTGCTTTTATTATATTCAGGTTTTCCCCGAGTATGCTCAGTTTTGTTGGGTATGACATACTGCATGTGAGTCACTCATATTCTGCATGAGTCATATGCTGAAGTGTGAAAGCAATGCTGTATCTCTGCCGTTGTTACCCGCTGCTCAGCTGCTGCCATACCACACAGCCCAAGCCAATTGAGCTCACCTTCCCAGTTTGAGCCAGCTCTCATCAGCTGCCTGAGCCCTATAAATGTGATCCATAGAGTTGTCCAACATATAACTAATGCAAATGCCATATGTGTTTGGGATTGGTCTTTGAGTTACGATGGAACTTCCAAGAGTTCTTCTGAAAGGATTGTAAAATGTCCAGAAAACATGTTGGCATCTATAAAATGTATTTTTAAAAGGGAAATAATTTATGTAGTCTTTTAAAGTGCACTTGTCTATAGTACTAAGTAGATGTGTTTGGTTTCCTCACAAACCTGTCATTTTAAGACTGCAAACCTACTGTATGTTTGATGGATTTCTTAAAGATCAGGTGAACCAAGAATGCTTCAAAGTCTGAGAAATTCTGGTGTGGTCACACACCCTGGAGGTCAAGCATTATTCAAACATGGCACATCCATTATGGACTACTGAAGTGATTTTACTTCTTTTTTCACAGATGAAGAAATAGACCTTCAGTTTATTGGTGAGTGTCAAGAAGTTGCAGAATTTGTTTTGGCTGCACCATCAAGCTGCTCTCTGCTGTGGCTGTGGTCACCACATAGAGCCCCTTTTTATTTGTGGCATATACATTTTCTTCCAGTTAGATGGTAACGAATACCTCTGGATTAAAGCTGCTTAATAAAGGATATAAAGAAGAGCACAGTTATATTATACCTGTCATTTGTAAGTGTCCAGTGATTCTCCAATGCTGTGTGATTCATGAAGCTGAAAGAAATGATTTGCCTAAAAAAATATTAGTGCTGATTCTGCCTGTAGAACCCCTTAATTCCTGTTACACATGTCAGCATATTATGACTGTGAGCTGTCAAATTCTAATGACTAAAATTTCATTTTTCTGTCTTTTCATGCTGTGTTTGAGAACTATAGGTTGGAAATAATTCCCTAGCTAAATTCTTCAAATGGTAAACTCAACTGTTTTTGTTCTCCCTCACTTTGTCTCTGTTACTTTCTAAATTTGTGTTTACATTAGTGACTTTCTCTTTTGTTATGTTTCTCTAAGAGAAAAAAAATTGATTTTCTTCCCAGAACAACTGTCCATTTTAAAGAACATAATCTTAGTTGACAGCACACAGATTTGATGTAAAAATATTTTTTTATCCACTGATTTGATCAACACATGGATTATTTAAAAGAAGAAGAAGGCAGAGGCAAGGTTAGAAGGAAACAAAAAACTCTTACCTTTCATGTGGTTAAATAACCTTGACACTGGAAAATATTTTTGCCATCCTCCTTGAAACAGGAATTTGTTGACACAATGTTCAATAATAGAGATACAGGACTAATGCTAACATGCTTCAAATACTGCATCAAGTAGCATCTATTGATCCACCTGTTATTATGCTTGTTACTGAAATGCTGTATGTAAAGCAAAGGAAACCAGTTTCCAATTTAAGTCATTAATAGATTGGTTTTGAAATTTATGTTATACATGTCCAACAAATCAAGAATAAAAGCATGTGAAAGGCTGTGTAGTCCGTATTGAATTACTTATTTTTTTCACAGTAAAAGCCTTTAGCTAGAGATTGACCAAAGAATTTTAAATATCTCATTATATATATGTCATTGTTCAAAGTGTCCCTAAATGGGATTAAACAATATTCACTCAAGAGTTTCCTGTGATGCCTATTCCCCTCCTCTCGCCCCCCTTCCTCCCCTCACCTTGACTTAAATTGAGGCTAATGATATGTTTTCAGTGTAAGGTAAAAGAAGGATTTTCCTTGAATGACTTTCCAACATTTTTAAATCTAATTCATTATAAGTACTTCTATCAAATGATTACTTATTTCATCTCGTTGTCTTAGAGGGTTTAACTCTAAAACACACGTTTGATATGGATTTAATGACCGTGTTATAAACTGAAGCAAACTGAAGCAGTATTCACCTACAAATTTCTGTTTGTGCACAGATTAAAAATAATGCTGGGACAATTTTTCAAATAACAGATTTTTCCCTAACTTCTGTTTTTCCCCTTGTGTGTACTAGCTTGTCTTGGTTGCTGATTCTTCAATAAAAGGTAGGAGACAGCATGAGCTTCCAAGGAGAGGGAGGAAAGGGCAAAGCAGAAGGAACAGTGGAAAGAGGCTATTTTTGTATAAAAGTCTACTTTGGAGTACCAACCCAATGACCCCACACATTTTTAAACAAAAGACCTATTTCAAAAACCATTCCCCTTTTCTAATCCTGTGTTAAAAATATTTCCATAACCATAGGCATAGTAACACTAAATATCTTTATAAGGAGGGAAGAAGCAAATAGTTTTGGTTTCTCACCAAAAAAAAAAAGTTGATATAATTAAGGTAGCGAACATATTGCGCTGCTATATTGGTTCAGTCACCTGATCTGTCTCTCCGATCACTATTTGCACGATATACATGGTTTTGACGGGCTTGTGATAGACTGCTGTCTGAAATTCTTTAATCTGGGTCTCCTGTTTGGCAGTGCAGCAGACTTTGCTATTTTGGGTTTTTGAAACAGAGCCATACTCTGGGAAGGATAAGAGATAGCTGTGACTCTGTACTGACTCATCAGTATGAAGGAAAACCAGGTAAACTCAAACCCAACAGTGGTCCTGTTTGTGCTGCTGCGGGGCAGATGTGCAGCAGAAGTGATCCCACTGCAATCTGTGCTGTTACACCTTTGTGCATGCCTGGGTATACCTGAGAATCAGGCCCAAATAGTTTTAGGTTAAGAATATAATAAGAATAAAATAAGCATTTAAGCCTGCAGGATGTATGCGGGAAAATCCAAACTTTCTGAGACTTTGTTTCAGGAGGTGCAACTGCTCAAGTCCCCCTTTGAGGACAGACTGTGCTATTGCATCAAGGGATGGCTTTGGCACAGGACAGTAGATACTGCTGAGCCTGTCTTTGGCCTGTGTAGAAGAGAAATTGATTAGCCACTGACAAATAGCTCAAATCTCTCAACTCCCAGATTACAAAAGATAGCAAGAAAGACTGAATTATGATATAAAACTAAAAAAAAACCAACAAATTCTCTGATTTTGTATGAGGAACAAGGATGTGAAGAACAGTTCAGATACAAAATAAAAAAAATCTACTTAATCTTTTTATAAATCTATATTTTACTGTAATTACTTGTATTTTTACTTCAAATCAGGTTGAATGTGAATTTGGTCTTAGTGACCCAAGGGTCTGTTTAACTCTTCAGAGCTCAGTCAGGACTGAGGGACAGAAGTGCAAAAAGTGGAAGAACTCAGGGCAGAATGTCCTTGACCCCTTGGCCTTTTTAGCTGGTTTTGTAGATATTTCCTCAATTATTTTTTTTTTCTATGTAGCTTAAGGAAGAAAATTGAGTAGCTGGTATTTTATGCATGGGTTTGAAGAGTTGTATTGCTGAAGGCAGGTAGCATTTAGGAGGTGGGAGCTCCCATTTCCTGATTTCTTTTGTTTGCAGGGACTTATCAGGCCTTTCCTCTATACTGGGGGTGTTTTTTCATCCAGAAATTACAAGAGTGTTTTAAAACCTTAACTTAGCAAGGATTTATTTTCAGGAAATGAAGAATGAATCTGTAGCTAAAAAGGCAAGTGGAGTCTGCAAAGTTTATACAAATATGCTATCAACAAGGAAAATCTCCAAAGCAGTCTGAAAATTAACTAAACACTGTTTTCCTTACTTTGGTTTGGAGTCTGTTGTGGTTATCTCCTGATTGTGTGCACAAGGTATATAAAGCGGCTCACTTCTTTTAAAGGGCAGGGTGCAACTGAAATCCTCAAGGCAGATCTTTTTCTTCAGCACTTACACTGGATCTCTCTGAAGTTTAGCTCATGGTGCAGCAACCTGAACATTGTTTTGATGGCAGAATCCATTTATGACATTCCCCATTCCTGCTCAGTAGTTTGTTGTATTTTATATTGAACAAGACCAATTGTGACACTGGCTGCGAAGTGACTCTTTGGCATAGCCTGTCTTTAATCCACATCTGCCACCAAAGAAAAGATCATATTGTCAAGGCCAGCTTCTTGCTCACATCAGAGAAGCTTGAAAGCAATCAAAGTAGGCTTCCTTCCCCTCTTAAGCAGAAATCACAAAATTTGATGCAGGATTTTTGTTACTGTTGTTATCAAACAGGAATGAAAGGTTTTCAAAGGCTGTTCCTGTAAAACAGGGTTACTCAATACTCTTAACGTTTTAGACTCCATGGGATTTCCTTCGCAAGTTAGGAAGAAAGGTATAGATCCCCAACCAGATAACACAGATTGTTATCAAAACAAAAACAATGGGAAAGAAAAAAACACACACAGATTTTGTACTGTGTATGCCCCAAATCATCTGTGAATAAAACTGCCGATTTTCTTTTGTTGGAGGCAGGATTTGCTAGCAGTGAATGTGTAGGACAACTGCCTTGTGTTTCTGAAAGTGCCTGCAAAAATGGAAAGATTCACAGACTTTGCAATGAATGTTTCTCAAAATTTTCATGAAGTGTGTAATTTGCCTCTTGCTAATAGTTATTTTCCTTCTTAAAATATTTCAGTCGAGTAACAGCAATGATAGTATGACGTGGGTTAGCTTTACAAATTTGTTTACATTTAGTATTTATATTGCAGTCAAGCGTAGCAGCTCTCCTCAGGGACTCATCTCTATTCACTGCTGCCAGTGCAAACTGCTGAGTGCTTTTGTCCTGCTCTGGTTCTTACAGCAGTGCTCTCTCACACCTGGGATTCTCTGATGGATGGGAGCACAGATGACCAGGTCTGGGGCTCCTTACCTCAAAGACTTTATTGGAGCTGGTCCTCAAAGGCTGCAGTGCAGCAAAGATTTACATGTGTTCTGAACAACCCATCCAAGTTCAAGTTAATCTTTTCAGGATTAAAATCCTGAAATTTAAATGGAAAACTCATGCAGCAGGAACAGCCAATAATCTGTATTACCAGTCTGTAAACCTACAGGCTGAAAGCTTTCTTCTGGCCTACGAATGAAGAGAAGAGAGAAGAAGATTTGCTTTGCTTAGCAAAGAATGATCCACTAATTATAAACAAAATGGGGGCAAAAGAGGACAGGATGGTGATGAGGACAAGGAAAAACAAATCCTTAAATAGTTACATTTGGTCCAATATTTCTTTGTTGTCAGGATGTAATTTAATGGCATGGCATTCCAAGTTGTTGAGAGGATGTGCTACAGAGGAAAATGAACACATGTGAGCTCTGAGGGAACTACGCTAATCTGTGAAGAAATCATAGCCCCAGTGCAAAATTTATAGGATCCTACTTCCAAGTAGGTAATAATGCACAAATTCGTCACAACCAAAGATGAGTTAAAGGAAGATGTCATGCAGGAGCAAACTGCAGAAAACCCATCAGCTGCTACCCCACGTGACTGCCAGAGGCAGCTCCAGAGCCATTAACACAACTGCCTAGGGAGTTTGACAAGGAAAAAGATTCTGACACTGGAATAATATCTGCCAGCACTTGGCATCTGTGTCTTGTGATGGTCAACCATCCTACATGGGTACTGACTCCATTGCTGGAAAAAGTAGGAAAAGGAGTGCAGTAGCAAAGAATTATAATTTCTCATATGAACTCATAATATTCACAGAAATTTAGAAATGGGAGCTGGAAGGGCAAACCATTTTTTCTATGTTCATTTGCAATTTTTATTCACACAAAAAGAAAGTATCAAAAATATGTATTTGAAAAATATTCTGAGAACATTTCATTTTATAGGTATGACATAGTGAGTGACAATAAACATTGAAATAGTATTTTTGCATTCCCAGGCTTCCCAAAGCTGACCCTTGTCTAGCACTAGTTGCTGATTTCTAAGGTGAAAATTATTCTTATTTAACTCAAGTGTTTGGTTTTCTTACACATTTTTTCCTGTTTGCAACCAAATCAATAATCTGAAGATCAGAAAAAAAATGTAGTAATAAGTAAGAATTGAACGTGGCAGTTCCCATGCAAGCATCACTGGTATACTGGCTATTTGAAACCTTGGTCCAGCACTTAATTCCAAGGGTAAATATTTTCTGAATACTTTTTATACTGCTAGCAAATCAAGGGCCCTACGAATCCCCTGAGGACTAACACCCGTGGTTTCCCGTGCCCGAGTGACAGACTGGTCCTGCAGGTCCAGCCCGTACAGACATTCATTCTGTTGAGCATGTACTTTTGTAACCTTGTTTCACTGTTTGTGAAAAACTGCAAAAATGCCTGCAAATATTCTTTGAGCCAATATGCAGTTTTTATCTGAATTCACATATGGATGCCTCTGCAGCAGCAGCATTTGCCCACCTCTCGTCACGCCAGCAGGGTACAGCCTGAAGGAAGGGAGCCTGCAGTATCCGTCCTCGCTTCAACCAGCGTCCTCGTTGCACCTTATGTGTTGGAAATGGCCCCCACCTCTGCTCCCAAACCATTTGTTTTATTTGTTGCTCTTGTGGTTCTGAAAGAGCTCCCCGCTCATCATGGCTGCAATGACGAACCCCCAGTACTGGAAGTAAGAGTCCGGCCCTGGAGAATAGAAGGCTATAGCCTCTAGCATGTTGTTCCAGTCCACTGGCATCTTAACTAGACAGCATTAGCTTTAGCATGAAATCCATATTCCTAGCCTTGTGGAGAAGCAAGGCAGGTTCTGTTTTCTTTTTCCTTTCACTGCAAACATCAAGCAGCCAGACACAAAGTTCAGGAGACAAAAGACTGTTTTTCTGTCGGCTTTTTGTCTCCGCATATCTGCCGGTTACCTGTACCCTGAGAAGGGTGTGGTTCACTCTGTAACAGCAAGAGGTAGTGAGAGAATAACCCTATCCTGAGAATAATCTGAATAATTTATTATTTAAATGAGATTTTGTGAGGTAAAACGATGTATCCAGTGCAGCCCCCTTCTGAGTTTTAGGCATTGTTTCTTCGAAGGCATAAATTTGCTTTGCAAAGGTTTCTTGATCTACTGTAGATGGTATTCCTACTTATGCTGCATGGTGACAAAACCTAAAGAGGGAGTCAGATGTGTGCTCTACAGTACTTGAGAATTTAAGTTAAATCTGTAATTTTCCCCCCTGCATTTCCTCAGAGAAATTAGCTATTCTATTCACTGCATAAATTTTCAGGTTTTGCTAGCACGACACTCAGGGTGTTGAATTTTTTATGACAAAAATGCTGTAATAATTGTTGAACAGATGTAAGTGTTGGAGAGTGGGCTCTGGCAGACCTCATGAAACCTCTATTAGCAATTTAACCCTGTCGTTACTTGAGTGAAATGGAAGTGGAAAAGGACAGAGTTTTGAACTGTTTCATTCAGACCTGCACAAGGGGGTCCCAGGTGGGGGATTAATGACCTTTAATTAGATGTATCCCTAATGAAAGTAGGGATTAAAAAAAATCTGAATGAGCACTAACTCTATACAACAGCACTGTTAGGACTTTCTGCTGTGATGTGTGGAGCTAAGAACAATTCTGGATGGAGATATCCCAGTCCAGTGATCTGTGCTGTCTGAAATATTCATAGGACCTAATCCTCCAATTTTAGGTCAGTCTCTGTAATAACCTCTCCTTCACTGCAGCTGAGTTAGCAAATGATGACAAGACAAAAAGTTTATGTCCAAGAAACCAGAGGTGCTTTAGATTTTCCACACCTGCCATATTAAATAAATGGCTTTTGAAGCCTCCAAGCCTTCAGGAAAGGAGCTGAAAGAAAATGGCAGCCCAAGAGCAGTGTAACTGAGTACCCATGGGAACGGCCTCTACATGTAGGTGATGTTAAAAGGAGGTGTTTTGCTGTAGCTTTGTACCTGAAACAGAGATTTTGTGTATTTGTAGAATACACAGAAATTAAACGTGCAGATAAACAGTCATACAGGCATAAACATAAACTCACACGCATAAACACACCTATCCTAAAAATATGCCTGCATTTGAAACAGGTACATATAGAAGAATTACCTTGATATAATCACTTATATTTGATGGAAGACAGTAATAAGTATTAATTATGGAGTCCTAAGACCATGTTATCTGTGTGCTTGGTGGGGAGAACCATACATACATACAACTGCATCCAACAAGGGCAACATAGAAGTATAGGATTGTTTTGAGATACCTTGATACCTAGATATATTCTGATTTTTGCAAGTGAATGAAAATGTTTCCTATGGTAAATCTCACTTTGCTATTGTAATTTCAGTTAGTAAAGGAGCTTAAGGAAAGACATATGTTTGATTCTAGAACAGAAGTAAAGATGCAGAAGCTTATCCTGAGTGATGCTGTTTATATCATAAATTAAGTTACTTTGCTTGGTTTTGGCTTGGTGTACTAAAGGCCAAAACTTGTTTGGGGTTTCTTTTGTGTATTAATATATGTAAAATCTATGTTTGTGCTTGCTCCATCTGCTTTTGTTTTACATGCCCCTGTGGTGCTTACTGAGGCGTGGGGAACTTCAGTGCAGTGGCTCAGAAGTTTTATGGATAAAACCAGGCAAATTCTAGCTCTAATTTATGACACACACAATAGCATGCATCTATAGCACAAGTTACTAAAAATCAAAAATACCTAATTTTTTCCAAATCTGTGTGTGCATGAGATGTGCTAACTGAACTCTGGGATGGCAATGTTTGCAAAGGCTGGAAAGATGTTTGAACACCTGGCTATTTCGTATATACACACTTATTCAACTAGCTATGTTAGTGAGTAAAAACAGAGGTATTTCTAGTGTATCTACATATTCAAGAACATATTCAAACATTTGTAGATGGACTGCTGCAGAGACATGCTTTCACAGCCCTTCCCTGTAGCTTATTTGCAACTTGGCATTTTTTCTGCTTCTCTTTGTTGTGCTCTCAGAACCTTATAAGTGAAACAATCTTTATATAGACAGTGATGTCCAGTAGAAGCGCAGCAGGAATAAGATAATAGTCTAGAGAAAATATCACTTATGGATTTGATTAGCATTTAAACTTGTCTGCTGCCTATTACCTATATAGATGTAGCAACTCAATGAGTTTGTTTTGAATGATTTATTCTTATTCCTAGAACACAGTATTTATAGTTACATCTTCATTTCAGATTTCATTAAAGAACTGCTGTACTTTGCAAGTTGCTCAAAGTCTAAATGGGGACTGTCTGTAGAGTGTCACTCTGTAAAACTGGTGTGATGATGCCATAATTTATGAAGAACACATGCAAAATTTACTCCACCGTTGAATTCTCCTCCCTCGAAACAAAACCCAACCCCAAAATGTGACTTCTGACGTTGCAAAATATCTTGTGGCTTTTGCAAATTTGGATGTTCAGCTCTTCTTAGTAAGTACTCTACTTTTTTTTTAAAAAAAAAGTCAGTTCATCAGTCAGTACTGATCTGCTCGTATTTCCCAAGCTTGAGAGAATGTTATCTCACCCAGGCCTTGCACATATTACAGCTATTTACACTGCTTGAATAGGAAGAATATTTGAGAAAGCATGAGCTGGATAAAGCTGAAAAGAAGTGGGATACCTGAAGAACGGACTTGCAAGTTTGAAGTTAAAAACACAGTGTCGCTTATACACACATTCCAACCATGTAAAAAAGAGATGTCTTCAGTAGTGATCCTGACAGCAGAGACTATTGTCCTTTAGAAGCCCATATAGAAGGCTTTTATTACTTAGTGCTGCACTAGAAGAGATAGAAGGAATTGACTTTATAGAAATATTTTAATAAATTTTGTTGTCTTGTTTTGTTGACTAAATATTAGTCAAACATAATCAATGTATATTGATAGGAAAGAGCTGAAAAAAGTAAAATTAACCTGCTGTTTATTACCTGTATATTAAGGTCACCCTAAAATCACAGTTGGAAACTGAAAAACTACAGGAAAGCTAGTGAGTAAGCATACTTGCTGCTGTGGCAAGGGCTGTATAAATATACTGCAGATGCTGTATGAGCTTCTGATATGAACAGATGAAGAATGACTTAGTTTTACTCAAAACAGTGTCACACAGATGCAAACCCAAAACTCTACCTCATGCTTCCTAAAGAGGCTTCCAGGTAACTTCTGTTTCCTAAAACACAGTACTGCACTTGGGCCCCTGGATGCCAAAGCAGCTTGTTTGTGGTGGGTTGGCAGTCTGGAAATGAATCTTTAGTTAACAGTAGTGTGAAGTGATGGGCAACATGATCTCTGTAAGGAAAGGTGTGCTCCGAGAATGAGGAGTTATTAAAAGCTGGATGAAGACTTTTCACCCATACTGAAACCTGAAGTCTTGCTAAGCAGCTAAGAGGACTGCAGCTGTGGATTCACCCTAATGAACTCACAGGAGCAAAATGCAATGTCTCATGTGCTCATAAACTGGACGCCAAAGTGAGGCAGGCCTTTCCTTTTTTGAAAAGCCTGTATGCCCCTTGCTTGAGGACTGAGGGAAAGGAAATATAGCATAATATGTTCCTGAGACCAGGTCATTACAGAACTGTAGATTAGAAACTGTAGAAATAAGAGTCCTAAGGAAATGGCACTTAAGTTAATGAAAACTAGAAGGCTCTTGTCATAAGTCAGAGAATTAATTTACAGAAAA
Source organism: Hylia prasina (assembly GCA_013397195.1). NCBI lineage: Eukaryota > Metazoa > Chordata > Aves > Passeriformes > Sylviidae > Hylia > Hylia prasina. The sequence goes on from VYXD01014140.1 coordinate 357,195, forward strand.
TGTTCAAACTTCATTTTAATCATGTCATCTGCTTATAAAGGTTGACTGAGTGGTTAATGCAGAAAAAGAATATATTCCCAGAATTTCAGCTGCAATTCAGTCCAGCCTAACTGGAAACCAATCTGCATTTCGAAAGTAATCACTGTTTTTCAATGTTTATCTTTGACCTGCAGGAATCAAATCCAAGTGGGATTTTCTCACAAAAATCAAGGAGGGTAGAATAAAAGGACTTCAAAACAAAGCCCATGCCTCAAAGAATATTGTCAGAGAAGCCGTATACTACAATGAAGCCTGACATGGGAAAACCCCAAGATAAGCCCTTTCATTTGAGAGTTTTGGTTCAGTACTCAGGTATGAGATCTACTGTCAAACTCAGCATCTGCATTGCTGTTTGTAGCGTTATGGTCAAAGAAAAGAACATATAAGTAAAATTCATTGATTTTTGGTTTGGAATTTTAGGTTTTACTAAATTATTCTTATTGTCACTTGTGGTGAGTTTACCATCTCTTTCTTTTGCCACGTTAGAAGGCTTGGCTTGTGATCTTGAACTTTGACTGTTGGCACTGCTTCTCACCGGTCATGCACTGACTTTTTCCCCAGGCAAAACGGTTCAGTTGATCTGGGCTCAAGGGCAAAAAAGAGCTAATTTTTCTTCAGGGTATATGAATCATGCTTTGCCTAAGCTCAGTGTAAAGCTGGGGGTCGATTATATGTGTAAAGCTCTCTTTATACCATTGGAGCGTATCTGCATTAGAAGTTTATATTGCTGTAGTTACAACAGAGCAACTTCACTGGTGCAGGAGTTGGTGTAATTAATGCAGGGAACACAATGGCCCCACTGCCGTTACTTGTAATGAAGACTAAAGATGGAGCTTTCAAAAGTGCTAAAGTGACTTAAAAACGCAACTTTCGTCGTGCCACAGGTCATGGATTCATTAATCACTCTTAAACCATGTCTACACAAGGAGATTTTATCCTCACCAGCCATAGTACTTGTAGTAATGCGTATTGTATTCACAGTACCAAAGTGGATCCACAATTTCAGGTAAGAAACTCTATCAGAACTTATTTTTATGGGACTTATTTATATAACATATGCATCCACATTGCAGCAGTTGCACCTCTTGAAGTGAAACAGCGCAACCCTCCATATCAACCAGCACTTGAGGATTTTGATAATCCCACACTTTAGCATTGTTGTTCCTCTGACCACACAGTCAGAGGTTAATATCTGATCACATTTTGTTAGTGTTTATTCAGAGGAAAGAGGAAGGAAACTATAAAACACTAGTTTATGAAAGAAGAGGTGAAATCACATGGCTTACTGGTTTCCTTTAAATATTAGCATGCAGTTGGCCGGCTCTGTCCTCATCAGCAAATGTCACTTGAATTACAGGGAATCCATATCCGGTTTCAAAGAAAGGGAGAGTTTTTGAAAGAAGATAATTTTATTTCTACACGTTACTTTATTTCTGCTAACAGTGCTAAAAAAACAAGTTTATGGGGGTTGTATGTTTAATACAAAAAAGTAGATTTGCTGATATAACTGTCATTTGCACTGTTTATATTTAAATGTCCTTAAAAAAATCATCAAAATTTACAGATAGTAAGAGTGTGCAAATCAGAACACTTATCTTCTTTTTATAGACTAAAATCAAATTATTCTTCACATTTTTCTCAGTTACAGAATATTAGATTGCAGTGTCTGGAAGCTACTTGCTTTCTTGAAGAAGGTATATTCCCAAACTAAAATTGAATACTACATCAAGGCTTTTTGATTTTTTTTTAAATTCTCATCAATTATTATTTTTCCTAGTGCATTAACATTGTACCATTCCTAAACCGACTCATGGTAACAGAGAGCAGCTCATTTCCCAATCAGATTCTTAATTAATTACCTTGTATTCTGCTATCTTAAAAAATACAGGTCGAAAAATGGTATGTTAACCTTTTAATTTTTTTTAACCTAATAAAATAACTAACTTGTGTTGTGACCTGTAATTCTGAATCTGATTGAGTTTTCAATATACTGTAATTCACAGATTTTCTCCCCTCTAGCACTAGGTTTGTATCTGTCACATGGTTTTCAGTGTTCCTAATGAGCTGTTAACAAGCTGTCAATTACTTATGCAAATGAGGCAAGCAGAAATGGAGGGGTTGCTATACCTAGAGTTAAAGTGTGCTACCTCAGATTGTTACGAAATAAATCATTTCAGTTTTAATAGCTGTCTGTGCCCATGCGGCTTGTGTCATGTAGGCACTTTTTCATTATATTATTTACCCAGCAATAAAATGCTGCAGGGGACTTTGGGGTGATTAAAAATTTGAGGGGGAGGGGAAATCACTCAAGTGACTTCATTCTTTGCTGCTTTGCACCTTCTGCTCTTCTTGGGTCGGGGCTATGAGGCTACAAGCTGTCAGGTGCCCTTAGCCCTGTGGAAATAAATGACAATTCAAGACTTTAAGTCTGGTCCTGGCAGACTATCTAACGAAGGGCCTTGCCAAGATATGTAATGGAGTCTCACAAATATATAAATAGTGGAACTAGGAGCTGAAATCTTGAGTTTTGGAGAGAAAGACAGGATTTTTGCATGCATTCTCATGCTCTGAAGAGCTTTCCTCACAAGGTTCAGACAGAAGAAATTTTGGACTTTTACTTGTGTAATTTGTAAAAAGAATCTCTCCCTCTTGCTAGTCACTGAAATTTTGCCTTCAAATTCTCTTTCCCTTTGCTTTAGCTTTCAATTGATACTTACTGTAAAACATTTTGTGATATTTTGCATGAAGCATGTTATATAAAGTGAAATTGCATTGTTTTTATGTCCAGCACTATAATAACAGTCTATCAGTGTTTCCATTACAAACCCCTATTGTTGAGAGCTTTAAAACTCACCCATAAAAATTCACTCAGCATTGCAACATGGCCTACAAATGCTCAACAAATCCTTTTGCCTATTTTTGAGTTAGAATATGTGAAATCAAGATTGAAAAAAGAATGGGAGGTTTCCTCTCATTTAGATATGTCCATGTGTGTATATATGTATACATTCTAAAAGATGGGTCAGAAGCATTTTTCCATTATTTAAGAAAATATTATCAAAAAGCTCTAGGAAAGTGAATGTATCCCATTGTTCTGCTCCAGCCCATACCTAATCAATTGGTGCTTGTTAAATTTGCTGGCAGGATCAGACTCAGACTCCTGAACTGACACTAATTTCACCAGGGTAGGGACATGAGTGGGAGCCTTGTAGCCAGTCCATACCCAAGAGCAGAAGGTGCAAACCATAAATAAAGTCGCCTATGTGAATTCCCCTCCCCTTCAACTTTTTAATCACCCCAAAGTCCCCTGCAGCATTTTATTGCTGGGTAAATTTGCACATTCATCTAAATCAGATGAAAGGTCATTGGCATAGGTACTTTTTTCTGTCCTTATGTCCATTATGTTTAAGGTTCAGGGACCTGAATTTGTGCATACTGAAGCCAGGAAACCTGGTGTGCAGCAGAGAGAAGTGTTCTGGTAGGAAGCCAGGAGAAGAATTTGAGAGATATAATGACATGAAAACCAGCAAACAGAAGTGAATTAAATAAAAATCAAGAATGTCTTTTCAGATGGGAGAAACCCCAAAGAAACAGTCTGTGAGAGAATTAGTAGGCTAAGTCTTTCACTGATCTATCCCGATGGAAGCTTTTTGGTCAAAATGTCAGTGGTAACTTTATTTTCTGCTGGTATGTACAATAATCCTTTTGTTCCATCTGCAAACACTAGGGGGTAAATTTTTAGCGCGATGCTTAGGGATTTAGCTGTAGGACTCCCATTAACGATAATGGGAATCATGTAGCTTGAGCACTCTGCATCGTGCTGAATATTTACCCCTCAGTTCAGAGCACTCTCTCGTTGAATTTTTAATTATATTTACAGATAAATTCCATAACCAAATATCATCAGCTCTCAAGCAGATTGTTTTATTAAAAGGTGCAGATTTCCAACTTCATTTTGAGCTACAACCTACAGTGATTGGTTTAGAAGCTGAGTAATTTTTTTAAAGTGTCTATTTAATAATGCTTGATTTGTCAGCCTCAGAGCATTTGGGAGAAAATAAATATTAGAAAGCATACCACCCTGCATACATGTGCCAGAGAAATGCAAAATATGAATACTCTACCTTGTACTGAGCTTTCAAAAGGTGTGTCATGATGCAGCAAGCTCTTTCTGGGAAATATTGCTTCTGCATAAATCTGTGGTTAAAATCAGTAGTAGTATGCAAACACTCAGCACTAATATGACATAGGTGGTATAGTTTTATTTGCATTTGTGAAGGTAAACAATAGGAGTCAAAAAAAGTTAGGAAATTTGCCCAAGGCTGAAAGGGTTCATGTAACAAAGGATATTAGAATTCAAAAGTCCCTTGCTTCTATACTTACATCCAAATCTAACACCAGTCTAAACAGGCATAGAGGAGATGGTGTACCCATGCTGATCTGCTTAGCTCCTCTCTGAGACATGCTTCCACTTGCTTTTGCAGCTCATAATTCCTGAAGTAGCCACATCCAGCTCTGTTGTGACCCTGTTGAAATGTCCTGTGAAGTAAAAATGTTTCTGCTGGTTTATTTCATGATTGTCTAGCACCGACATTAGAGATATTATTCTTTGTTTTAAGATATGGGTGAGATTAATCTCTTTTTAGGTATTTTCCAAAAGAAATTTAGTGATGGAGGGCTGAGGTGTTGCTGTTTTGCTGGTGCAGCTAGAGGCCCTCATGCCAGGCTTCAGCTGCTGTCAGCAGAGGTGTTATGAATAACAGCACAAATTGTAGCATCATTTTAGTGCCACTCATGACTGATACATGTCACTTTGGTTTGTACCAGAGGACTAGGCTGACACACAGGAATCCTGAGATCAAAAAAACTAAGACATTTTGACTGAGCCTTGTTGTCCACTCCAGTTTCTCTCCACACAGTATTTAGGTGTCAGCTGAAACAAAATTTTAAAGTGTGTGACCATAAAACTTGCCTGCATAAGAGGTTGCCTTTGAAGATGTTTTTGTTATTCTGTAAATGGACCCAAGAAATCCATAAACTGAAAATTTCTGCATCAATCAATGCACAGGAACTGTCCTGATGTGAAAATGCATGCTTTGACTCCTTGGGGAGTGTGGTGATTTCTGCCTTTGAGCAAGGGGCTTGAGAGCACAGACCCTCCCAGGGCATGCTCATACTTAATCCTTTCAATTCACAGTACAACTACCAAAGTTCGGATAAAAAACCACATGGTGCTTCCTCATCCTTTCCAGTAACCTACCAGTGAGGGAAGCAGAGCTGCTGTGCCTCTGTGTGCCCCTAGAGTTCGAGTCCCTACTAGAGTCGGACTGCTGCAGTGTTCATTTGACTTTGGTAGAACATACCTGAATGCCCATCTCCATTCATGGCAGCCTTCTAAATCAGGATTGATTCCCTCTCAAAGTCAGTGGAAATCCCTATTATGGTTGATAGCCTAAGATAAAACCAGAATATTCTTTGGGGAAAAAAAAAAAAAAGAATAGTGATCAGTCTCTCTTCCCACTGCTAGTGATTGACAGGGCAAGAAAATAGCAGAACCTCCACAAAATTTTTCCCAGGAAAACTTATTTTTTGTATGCTAATCTTATATCTGAATATATACCCTAATTGTAGTATTCATATCTCTGCCCTTGGTAATCATCAGCCCATCCCTAATGTTTCTTTTGTTCAGAAAAGGTAAACTCTTCTCACTTTTCAGTAGCAGATTATACAAAGGAAACTTTATGGTATATATTACACTCACAAAGCAGTTTTCTCCATCTTGCAATCACTTAAAAAAAAAAAAAAAGAACTTTCTTATCTCATCTTCCTTCCTGCATGAATGTCTGAGATAATCAATGAAGTTCCTGTGTAGAGAATAAATTGAGCTCGAATGGCTCCTCTTAAACTGTACAATCAAAGAAAGAGGAGGTTTTTGCTGATGATTTTGATATTCAGTTTAACTTTCCTCACAAGGCTGTCAGCTTAGTGAAAGTGAGGTCAATCTGACCACACTCTTCCTAAAGGATCCTCTTCTGAGCCATCTACTTGAGTATACATCTCCTGACAAATCAATGGCAGAATCGAGAGGCATGTACTTTGCCCAGAAACCTGGGGGCTGATTGTCCTTTGTTGTGCATCTTATGTAGTCATTTAGGTGAGTTCAGCATTGGGTGTGAGACAGTGCCTGATAGCAGTAGTGCTGTTTAGCATCTGCATCCCAGTGATTTAAATGCTTGCCTGAAGATGCAGGACAATAGAGATGCAGGCATGAGTCCTACAACACAAAAAAAATTCAGGTCATTGCAAGTACAGGGGAATTGTTACTCACATGCACAGACATGCACAGAAACCATTTCAGTGGTAAATGAGTGACAATTTTAAATTAAGTTTCTGAAGTTGCTGAGACAGAAGTCCGAGTTTTTTACAGGACAGATGTTAGGAAGCAAGCACTAAGCAAATTATAGGAAGTTACAGAGACCAAGAATCCTACCCGTCCTTGTTTCAGTGTAATTTTGCGTATCTTGACCACGAGCACTTGCTGAAAGTTCTGGAAGAGGGGCTATTGGTTTCCTGTGAAGTTATAGCATAGTGGGACTGCTGCACAACAGCAACACAAGTAAGTATAATGAATGGGACTGGGAGTGCCCCCAGATGTTCTCTTGCTAAATTATCTAAATGCAGACCATTTTCTCAGGAGTGAAAAATAGTTGTTTGAACCAGTTCAAATCTGTCTCTAGGGTTACCGCCCTCAGACATTTGCCATCACAAGCCTTTCCTGCTCAAGATGAGAAGGGAGCTGTAGAGAAGGAAGAAAACCCAAGAGCAGGTCTGGAGAGCTGGAAAACTTGTCAGCTTTAGAGTGTTTCTTAAAATTCTTACCTGGTGTTGCTGAATCTGTGCCTTGCACTTAGGCTTTGTTGGTGAATCAGATTCATCTGTTCATGGACAAACCCTCGGCCCTCATCCTCCCCCTTTCCTCCCACAAGTTTTCTTCTGAGCTTGTCTGCATCCTGACGTGAAATGAAGTGATGTGTATGAGAATAAGGATATTACATCCTGGGTAATATCCATTATGTTGCTCTCTATTAGCTCTCAATCCTTGGGAGTGCATTACTGCATTATTTCTTTTGTGCCATTGCTATTCCATCAAGGCCAATGCTGGTTTAGTCAGTTGTATCAATGATTTCTTCTAAGGTGGCCTAGACAATATACTGTAATAAATATAATACTATGTGATTTTTAAATCAGCCTTGCAAATGTGTTCTAAAATTTTTTCAGATCTTCAGTCAAATCCTATTGTCCATCATTCCTAACGATAATTACTGGTTAGCAGAAAACAAATAAAGAAGTGACTTTTATACACAAAAAAGATAAACTAAGTGAACACAATTCTTGAGGAAGCCTAGGAAAAAGAATTTTGCTTTGACCCATACTGTAGAAAGCTTTTCTCTTGTTTTATAAAAGGGGAATCAAAATACATTACATAATTTTGCAATTGTATATGTTACAATACAAAAGTGTTAGAGTTGCATTGAAGAGTGAATTGAAAAACACATTTCCATTTACTCTAAATTATACTGTATTCAAACCTTTTTTATCTGAACAAATGAATTAAAGTTTATTCCTTCAGTTTTAAGAGCGTTAAAACAATGTTACTTTTCTGCTTCATGAACACAATTTTAGACAGCTAAGATCACATTTCTGTTTTAGAAATGCTACAACATTTTAAAATAATGTTGATATTTAGAAGAATTTCAAAGCTCTATTAAAGAAACAATAAAAGTTGTCTCTCCAAGCTTATATTCTTCCCAGGAAAAGTTGTTTTTGCTGCAGTGCTCTTGAAATTTCTTTGTATTCCATATTAACAGTGAAAAATGCTAATTTACAGTTGTTTTTCATAGCAGTGTGTATTTTCTAGTCAAACTTTCCCTGAATGGGGAGTGATACTTGTTAACCTAAAAAGTCTCAAGCCATATTCCGGGGACAGCCTGATGCCAACGGTGTGTGTAGCCAATCTGTCACTCAGAAGCAGAGAGGGCAAGGCCGTTTTGTTACTCAGCACAACTTGGAGGGGAGTGGAGCACTCTCAGGTCTGTTTGCATCATTTCCAGCTGCCTGGGGGTTGCTCTGGTTTGTGATAAAAAACCTGGAGTGTGTTTTGTGGTTCCTGGGCAGAGCACATTTGACATTCCTAGAGAGAAAAGGTCCCTGGCACTCTGTGGCCAGGAGTGCTCTGTCTCAGCTGAGTTTCCTTCTCTGGGTTTTCTTACCTCTGGTCAAGGCACCTGGACAGTGAGTGCAAGGGGCAGGCACACGAGAGGCAGTATTTCTGTTTAGCATGGCTGTTTAACAGCCATGTTAAACAGGCTGAATTTAGGATGTGCAGAACTCAGGCTTTGTTCCCTGTTGCTGTCCACCCTCCACCCCGCAGGCCTGAGAGGGTGAAGTTTAGGAAGCTCCCTGCAGTCAAAGGGCTGCATGTTTATTTGAGCAATTAAGCCTAAGAATAGAAGCATAGTAAGACAAAAGACAAAAGAGGGGTGGAAGAAGAGGGGACTGATGCTCGTAGGGATAGGGGCAGGGCAGGAGGGATGCAGGATATTTATCAGAAAAACCAAGCTGAAAAGCATGTAAATCCAGTTAACAGATTGAAAACAGGTAGCCACATTAAAGGAAGTGGAAATAAAGTCAGTTAGTGGCAGGAGGCATTTGTTGAGGGTGTCAGCTGGTGAATGGCAACTAATTCTATGTAGTCTAATCACAGAGCTTGGCTATTTGATTACCAAATTGAGATCCAACCAGTGCTTCTTCCAGGGCAGTCACTTCAGAAAAGAGAATAGCTGGAATTATCATGAAATCTGATCCATTCCTTAATTGAAATTAGTTTTAAATAACTGTATCAGATGTGATCTAAAATCAAGAAGCAAATAGTTGCTGAAATGCAGTGTGAAATGTGGCTATTCAGGGAAGCTGAGGATGCATGAACAAGGACCAGGGATTAAACTCAACTGTGAAGGTGCACATGGAGGTTCACATGCCTGTGCACCAGGAGTGAGCCCGTAGAGACATTTCACTGTCTCTGTGCTCTTAATCTCTCTCTCTCTCTCTTATTGACACTCACTTTCTATTGACAGTTGCTCCCATTTGGATGAAATGTGTTGTGAATGCCAAGAATCTGCTCTCTTTTTAGTGACCAGCTGGTAGAAACACATTGATACATGTCAGAAGGTTGTATGCGCCTTGTACACCTTTGTAAGAGGCTGGACTGCCTCTCTAGCACTGTTTACTATCTGGCATTAACAGGAGTGCATGGTTAGGGGAAAACAAGAGGAAAGAGGAGACATATAAAGCGATTTTTTTTTACTGAAAATCAATGGTTCAGCAATTTCCTGAATCAGAGATTATATCCAGATTTAGAAAGCTATGCTGTACAAATTTATCAATCTTTTCAAATCTATTTGTTTTTTTGGTGTCTTATAATCATGTTGCAGCTGAAAATTTAGCCAGTTTTGTGCTCTGGGGAATAATGGCTTTGTCTGTTGTCAATGTGGTTCTTGCTCACTTCATTGGGTGTTCAAAGGAACAAGTGAAGGATAGAACCTATGTAGTTTTTGCGAAGAATTTTTTCTTTGGGTTGGTCTGGGGATCATCAGGATTGGATCCCAGCAACCTCCAGCAGACTGCAATGGCTCTGCCTTTAATACATTTCCACTTCTGCGTGTTATACAGCTGAACACAGGAGGCAGACAGATGCCCGCAGGCATTCGCCGTAAAAACTTTCATATCACAATGGAACTGAATGTACCGTTATAACACCACGTCTCCTCTTCTTCATGGTAAGATTTTTTCTGAAAACCAGGAAATGTCATAGAAATGTTATAATAGACACATCCAGAATAGAGTGAGTTAGAAAAAAAAAAAAAAGGGTGAGTTAGTTGTCCCCAGAGATATATTTAAGCTGTTCTTTCTACTGTACATACAGCAGGTTAAATGTAATTAACATTGGTCAAAGAGTCCTTTTGCTTTACATAGTTTATGAATGTATTACCTCAATTATCAGGAAGAAAAAAAAGGAAAAGCATATTTCTTAATATCTGCTGGTACAAACTCCTCTAAGTAATTTCCATCACAACATGCATTTTGCTCTCTAAGAAACATGAACATTTTCTCTGTCCTTAAATCCCATAATTGTTTTATTGCTACATTAAAAAGTGTAAATAATCATTCCCCCACCCTGTAATAAATTAGATGCAACCTGTCTAGATCTGAAAATTAACATTTCAATATCTTCAGTCACACAATGACATCATATCAATATTTAAAATCATTTTATGCATGTATTCCAGGTTGTCCAACTTCATTAGGGGCATTCATCAGCCCTCCAGCTACAGTGTATTCCCACTGGAGTTGTAGGCCTCAGGCCCTACCAAACAGAAATTTAAACTAACTTGCCTTTTTAATTCACATTATTCTCAAATATTCTCTTTTTTAACCCCCTGCCATGACTAAGGTGTTTAGACCTGGCTATGATTTTGTTCACATCAGCATTTAACAGAAAAAAAAATCCCCTTTTTTATGTCAGAATTAGAGTACATGTAAATAATAGTCTTTTTCCTTTAGTTTCCCTCCTCTTTCCCCATTCATCTCTATTTCCTGGGTGCAGTAATAATTGTACTTCTTTTAATATTCTAAAATTTTATAATAATTTGAGATACAGGTTAATAAGGATATGAGCTTGTTGGTGTTTTATGTTTAAAAATGTACAAGTATTTCAATTGTAAGTTTCATTATTTTTCATTCTTTTTCATTCTTTCTCTTTCCAAAATAGTAAAAAAACCCCTCACTTGATCTATTTTTTATACATCTAAGTATGCACGGCATGGATACATTTCCCTGCTAGGGCATCAAACATTGTTTTATTAGTATAAAACTTTTCTCCCCCAGAAGAACTCTCCAACAAACAAGCCAGCCTTCCCATTGTTCGAATCTATAGGATGACTGTGGATCTGCTCCCTAGGATGTTTAGTGACCTTCAAAATTCCTGGGTAAAAGTCACACACACTACATAGAACAGGAAAGAGAATTATAATATGAAAGAAATTTCTTTACTGCTGTCCAGAGAGTGTAGCTTTGGCTGAAGCCTCTCGTTTATCCTCCCATATATGTTTGGAAAGTCTATAAATAGCCATCATTTGATACAAAAAAGACAGAAGCATGTGGAAGCAGCCAAGTTAATATGAAGTGCATCTGAAGATGGAAGAAGCCTGTGAAAGATACTGGTGACTGAAAAGAAAAAAGTTGGGTTAAATATATGTCAGTGTTATTAGCTCTTCTGGCCAAAAAGTTCTAACCAGGTCGTAACCAAGCACGTGGCCAGAGACCTGACAAGCTCACACTGATGTGTTATGTTCCATTTGCCTTCAAAAAGTAAAGATGAAAGAATCAGAAATTAAAAGAAGAGGATAAAAACAGTAACTGCAAGACCTGTTTTCAGACCTCTTTTTCCATAAGTAACATTTTTTTTTAAACAACCGTGCTTCTTTCAATTTCCTTCTGCTCTCTGCATCTTTCCTCCCTCTCCCTCCCTGCCTAGCTTCAGTGTTCAGCAGCCATGTTTTTTCTTATGTCACTCCAAACTTTCACAGCCCTCTGGATTGAAAGTCTCTCATAATTTTGGCAAAAATTGCAGTTCATCAAAGTAAAGGAGTTTCAATCTGTCCAAGTCCCTTTAGTGGTGGTACAACTAGTCATCATCTACATTTTATCCTTCTGGAAAGAAAGCAGGTGTTGTCTCTTCTGTTGAAGTCCTGTATACCTTACCCATCCAGCAAAACTCTGAGGCTCAGTTTCTCAAAAACATAGAAACCCACCAAAAAAAAAAAAAA
>VYXD01014140.1:369799-410343 GCA_013397195.1 Hylia prasina
AAAAAAAAAAAAAAAAAAAAAAATCACCTCCTAAAACCACTATTCAGCGAGTTGGGGGCTTCCATGAAACTGTACCTTACCACAGGGAAGCAGCTTGAAGTACTCCTGCTGCAACCCAGAAAGCTCCCCAGTGTTTTGTTTAGAGTTTTCTGTGATTTTTTTTAAATTTTATTTTTATTATTTTTGGTGGGGGTGGGGGTGTGTGTGTGTGTATGTGTGTGTGTATGTGTTTTTGCGTTTTTTGTTTTTATTGGGGTTTTTTTTGGTTTTGGTTTTTTGTTTGGTTTTGGTTTTGGTTTTTGGTTTTCCTTTTTTTTTAAAAAACCTAATTATTATCAGATTACCTTTCAAAAGCACCAAGAACATGTCTCACTTTCCATCTGTGAGGTGGTCTCAGTCATTCTGTTTCCTGTTCTAACTGGATTATCCTTATGAAAAGTCTGCTGTGCCAGGTGTGCCCAAGTATCTGCACTTATGATCTTTACCTCCAGGGCAATTCTAGAGAAGAGAGAAGAGTGACTGCTGATGACAGCCACCCAGGCTGTGAAGACAGTCTGGACTCTGCTTGTTTTCTATTTACAGTTACCTGACAGCCTGACCATGGAAGACTTGGACCTGCAGAAGGAGTTTGTGTCCTTTGGAACTCCTGGCAGGTACTTTGCAATAAATGAGTTGGATTTTTTCCTGTAGACCATGTCATGGTGTGGCCCCTTCCTTGCAGACTCCAGGACAGACTGCCATGGACACAAAACGCATTCTCCCAATGTCCTGAAAGGACAAGCTAATACTCAGATTTCTATTACTATTCAGGCCCTATCCACAGATGTAAAAACGGGCACTGGGAAATGCCCCTGACTGTTTAAACAGAATGCTGAGAAGGCTGATGGTGATGGTGGTGAAAACAGACAAGATTAGATCTCTGGGTAATTAGAGGAAGAAAAAAGGGAAAGGGGCATGTGAAATGATCACAGTAAGGAACAGGGTGTCAGAAGAACACTGAGAACCGAGGTGGGAGGGAAAGGAATCACCATCACCGGGGATTAAGAAAGAAAACAGTGCATAAAGAGAAAGAGATAAAGAGGAAAAGGCAAAGAATAGAAAGACTAGAAAGGAGACTACAGAAAGACTAGAAAGACCACAAAAATACAAAGTAATGAAAAGAGGTAGAATATTAGAAAAAACTGGAGAGATACTTAAACTACAAAAAGTCCAAAACTGAAGCTAAGTGAGAATAGAGGAGGGAAAAGAAAAAGTAATAAAATAAAAAGAAGACCTAGTAAAGAAATAAATGTAGCAAATATATTTAAAATTAAAACAAAAAAAATTAAAAAGAGAAAGTGATTCTGTGGAGATACAGAATATGAGTGAGAAATTAAGATTAGTTTTCTAATTTGTAAAGTACTGCTGATAAAAAGGGCTGTATAAAAACTTGTCATTATTGTTTGTTATTTATTGCTCCTTTCTTATCAGGCAAGCTACACTGATGTAGCTATATCCAGGACTTGGAAGAGGACAGTGCCACTTTTTAAACAAGTTGAACTAATAGACCTCTTTATTTTCAGACAGATTCTGATTTTTCTTTATGGCTGTGGCATCCTTGTAACTGAGACCTGCGTAATGCAGATCAAAGGATTTTCCAGGACTAATGGAACAATGCTTTCCTCTAGGTCTTTGGCTCCATGGCCCCTCCCTGCCAGGACAGGTGTATCTCACACATATAAGATGTGTATGCATCACTGATAATCCTCTGCATCTGTGAGGTCATAGATACCATGGGGAGTAGTGCTTTGGGTCAGGTTGGAAGTACACTGGGAGAGGAAGACGTGTGGGGAAGGATGCAAAGTGCTAGACTATGCTGAGCCTGGCTATGGCCAAGGCTTTTTGCTCTCTCATTTTCATGAACACAGCATACATTCATAAATTTTTAAAGGGGAAAGAATCATTGTTTAATGAACTTTTGTGAAGAAAACTGAGCAAGGGAAAAAAGAAGAGAAACACCATGAGCTCCTTACTCCCTAGACTTATGACCTGCATAACTCCAACCATTGTGTTATTTAGACAGCCTTCATCTTTAGCCGACATTAAATTTGTATGCTCCCACATGGTTGACTTGCTACTTTTTTTTTATCCATGCAGCTGGGATTCTCTGAGGAAGCATGATGGGTCAGGAGGAGGAGGGGAGGTGAGGACAGCCATCTCCAAAATGCAGTAGATGTGCCTTTCTGGCTCTACACTGGTTGCACTCAGGCAAGCTGACGAGAATCGGCGGTGGCAGCCATGCGAACGAGGTCAGAGTTGGTTCCTCCGTGGCTTTTTTATTCTTCTGAGCACTCTGAAAATGTGGGTGTGCATGTTAAAACTGCCCTGTGAAGCAGCTCTGACATGTGGGGCTGCCTGGCACAAACACAGCACATAATAACACAAAGTATTTGGCAGCGTTACAGGGCTAATCTTTACGTAACTGTTCCCGAACAACTTCTCTAGTGTGCTGAGCACAAACAAGCTTTCCATCAGCCTTCAGCTGCATGCAGATTGTCTTGTGTCACCTGCTTCTCTGCTGAGCAAATACTGGCTGTGGTCATGGCAAGGAAAACCTCCTTTTGCATTTGGAACTGACTCTCTCTATATTTTCTCCTTGTTTTCCAAGACTCTTCATGAACCATAGGCATGTCTGTCAAGAATGTCCACTTTTATAGAACTTTTCCTCTTAAGCAAAAAGGTATGCTGGAAATTATGTTGTGGTCTGTTTTCAGAAGAGTAGTAGGAAAACAGGGCCTGTTTTTCAATTGTTGCCCCCCTGTAAGCTCAATCCATAGGAGGAGGGATGTCTTTTATAGTTGAGCCACTGGAGTGGGACTTTGGCAACCTGAGACTGGAATTAAATTGTTTCATTCCTTCTACCCTTTGCCCCTCTCATCAGATTCTGATGTAAGGTCTTTATGATTATTTCTTCTGTTTTTGTTGCCTGGATCAATGGAGTGGTCTCCTTGAAGGCTTTTGTACTACAGGCGGCACCACCAGGACGCACATTGACAATAACAAAATCAGGGAAAGAAAATAAGGGCTAGATCTTCCCTCGCATCTTTGATCAGTGCTGGTAATGGTCTCCTGCTCTTGCATGAAGTCAGTCAGGTGCAAACCTTTTCTCTGGCTGTCAGAAGATGAGTGCTTTTTGCTTTCTTTCCCAACCTCAGGTACCACCATCCATCTGCCCAGTACCACCCAGTGCCACCTCCCCACCCACAACACTCCTTGATTTGGGTGCTCTTTTCACTCAGCGCAGCGCAGCCACAACACATGTGCTGCTGCGCAGCAAAGCCATGTGGCAAATATATAAAAGTATGTACGTTTCTGAATGCTGGAAGGGAGCCCTAATTCTGTTGGCAGCGAGGCTCCCTCTCCTCCTTTCCTCAGAGTGGGGCCCGCTGCATTCCTCAGTCCCACAGACATAAACCCTCCCTGGATTTCTCCCAGCGCGGGGCAGGCTGCCAGCCTGCAGCTTCACCCTCGGCATTTGCTGCAGGAGGGGCAACGCCTCTGCCTCGAAGCTCAGGGAGCCCAAACTGCCTGCTCCAGGTTCATCTCACTCTCTCCGGTCTGGCTTCAGTCTATCCAGAGCTCCTGTCCTGGTTCTTGGTTTAATCTTCTCTGGTGAGGAAGGGTTCCATACCAGGAGGGAGGCAGAGCAAAAGGAGATTGCCAGACCCAAATGTTCCCCACTTGCAAAGACGGTTTCTAAATACTGAACTTTAAAAATAATTTGGCTTGCATGTGGAGTGGTGAGAAAGGGGAGATCTTTCTATTTGCCTGCTGGGATTTGGAGTCTGTAGTTTTCTGGGGACATATTTCCAAGTTTTTATCACCAGCTATAGGGGCTAGAAAACACTCTCTCATGTTAAATGAAAGCTGAAATTCCCCCTCGTCCTACACACTGACGATCTGGAGCTTTAACCCTGACTAAATCACAACATCATCTTTAGAATCAGCCCATGCAAGATGTCTCTCACCAAAGAAAGAAAAATCCATACAGAAAGAGTTGTTAAGGAGTCCTTAGCAAGTGCAGCTGTTAAGGGAGCAGTCACTGAGATACAACCAGGAAGGAGGAGAGGCATTTTCTGTGATGTGAAGGGAGTTTGTGCAGCCAAAGGTGAGGAGATAGGGTCACCACGGTCTATTCCCAAGACCACCCTATTGCTCCAGCAGTGTATTGATTTGTGGATCTCTGCAAAGCACGCAGACCAGGTCAGAGATGTCCCTACGATTCTTTTTGCTCCCTTGAAGGTATGGATTTTTTCTTCTCTCACCTTTTTTCTCTATTTCCCTTTCACTTTTACTGTGTTTCAAGGCAGGACGTTGTTAGTGTTATTTTAATTATTATCCTTTTGTTTTAAATAGGCCTTAATTTTTAGATCATTTGTGAGTTTGCCTACAGTGATAAAATGCTTTTCTATTTGCTTCCAAAAATAAATATTTGCTAAAAAAAAAAAGAAACTGAAGTGCTCCATCCTTTCCAAATGCAATGCTTCACTTTTTTTTTTTTTNTTTTTTTTTTTTTTTTTTTTTTTTTTAATAAAAGCACTTCATTTTGGAAGTCAGTGGGTTGCTCTGGGCATGAGCACTGCAGACCAATTTAGATTTCCTAGATTGCTTCAATAATCTGAAGAGTACTCCAGTAATTTTTAACTATTCTCCACCACATGCCTTCAAACCCATTCATTTTTTAACTGAAGTGACTATACTTAGGACAAACTCTGCTGTTTGAAATAGTTTTATTCTGCATATCCATAGACTTCAAATTCCAATACAGAAACTGAATACAATATTTTGCTGTAAGACTGTGTTACCACTTAATGCCATAACATTATTAGTCAACATTTTTTATGCATTACTCCCTGTCTGAAGCAGGGCCATGTCACCACAGCCAGTCGGATGCAGGAGACAAACCCATAATTAGGAAAGACAGTCTTTACAATTTGGATTTTTTCATCCCAGTTTTTCTCCTGCATTCAGCCTTGAGATTCAGTTTCTTTTATGGTTTTTTAATCTGAAGATCAAAATGTTTTTGCCTATAGTTAAAACACACAGTACCTTTATGGCACACATATTTTCAGTTGGGTAGGAAGCGAGGTGCATCACTAAAGATCTCACAGAGCATCATCAGTGGCACAGGCAGGAAATAGTAAAACATGAGCAGTTTTAATCCTTTTCTTCCTTCCTGTTGCACACACTCCACTTGTGTCATATAGGGCACAGCCCTTCCTGGAACTTTTACTACTGTATCTTGACTGTTTTTGCTGTTCTTCAGGGAGTAGTTATATTTCAAACACCACCCTGAAGAGAAAGCTCATGAGCTGTCTGTTGAGGATTTCACGCCCTAATTCCTCCCACTTTTACCTTGCATATAATAAATAGTTATTCTAGTTCATATTTTTATAAAAGCATGTCTGCATTTCTAAGAAATACTAGCATATTGTTCCAGGGAGGCTCTATGCTGCCTTAACTATTTCAAGCTGCACTGCAGGGCAGTGCTGTGTATTTTGCAGTCCACCTAATGTCTTATTCAACCATGATCAAGCATTAAAGTTATTGTAAGGCAGCAGTTTACATTGATCTGCTGCTGGCACGTCTTTTTGCTAAATGAGTGCCCATCTTTCACAAAAGGTATTAAGAGGATGCAGAGGATGCAGGGACATGCCCTGGACTGTGACCTCTGTGGCAGTCCCGAGGTGCTCCTGGGGAAACAGCTGCCTTAAGGCTGTTTTTGCAGTCTCTTTATGCCTGCAGGGAGTAGTTTGGTGATGCATTAGCAACAATGTTGCTGAGACACTTAAGCCAAAACCAGGGCTTTTTCTCTTGTCTTGCCATTTTTAAATGGGTGTGGAGAACACTATGTACATGTAGCCTTAGAGGCCAAAGCTTGTGGTATGACTCAAGGGCCTTTTGGGATTGCCATGGTATAACCCTAATGGCAACCTAGACTTGAGACTTAGACTCCAGAATATATCCCAAGTAATTTTGAATGTATTTTGCCCAGCTGAATTTTGCAGTTTTCAGCTGCTACTGAGAATTTCAATTTTAAAAAAGACTATTAGAATATGATAAGCAAAGAAAAATATTGTTAACATAAATATTCTGTTGCCATTTAATAATTACTAATGCAGTCTGTATGGGAAACTCATGCTGTTTTCAGGACTCTCATAGACATACATTTGTGTCACACTAGATATTTTCTGTTCTTGTATTAAAAGATTTTTTTTCTAAATTTAATTTTTCAAGGAAAGAAAGAGCTGTAGAGGAAAGATAGATTGAGAATACTGAACTTGAAGTTGTGTGGTATCAGGATTTCAGCTGCATATTTCCTCTGTATGACTATCCCTCCTTGTTGGGAAGGCTGTACTGTTGTCGGTACAGCACTTCTTGAATGAAATGCTAACTTGGTCCTGTCCACTTACAAAAATTAAAGATCTCCCAGCTTAAAGATCTTAATCAATTTCTGTCTGAGAGATTGCATTCTCCGTACTTAGATTCCCTGAAATTTCAATTGGATTCAATCTTTTTCTTCACTTAGAGCCATCCTTTTTTTTAAGTGTTAAGTGCTTGCTCTGTTTCAACTCTGATGGAGCTGATTTTCAAGAACAGAAATTTCATCATCTGCACAGACTTTTGTGCTCTTTTGAAAAAAATCTCATGTCTATTAAAGCTGTATTCTCACTTATTTACTACAATATTTTGGCATTAATAAGAGAGAGACAGAACAATGATTTCACATAATTCAATTAATTTTGAAGAATAAATCAAGCACATTTTTCTTTCCCAAATAATGGTTCTTATGTTAGGGTTTGGGTTATAGTAATTCAGTCAATTCCTCATATAAATATTAAGATAATATTATTGTTAAATTATATTTCCTATCCATCTTATTCTAGGATTGAAGGCATAGATTCAGAAAACAAAACACAGTATTTTTCCCATATGATTAGCTCTGCAGAACTTGATTTTCTTTTAATTTGGCTTTTTTTTTTCTTTTTTTAGTAATGTACCTCAATGGACATCAGTGAAGCACCATGTATAACTCCAAAGTAAATGAAGCAACTTATAGGCCAGAGTTTCCTTCTGAGAGTTATATATGGAGGCAGCATTTGCTAACATAATGCTGTATTATAATTCATCCTTGCACCTGTCCAGTTAGCCATAGTTCCATCCAAGCATGCAATATAGTGTAGGAGGATTCCATTCTGCTAGATTAAATCTTCAGTTAAATGAACTAAAGTGTCTTAGGGTGTATATGGCAAGATATCTCACTGAGAATAACTTGAGGAGAAGAGAGGAGGTGGGGATGAGCAGGTCTACAACCTAGAGACAACTCTGTGTATTTCATACTGTTTGCCTTGTACTTCTAAGTCATAGGTATATTTTTTAATTTGATATATAAAATAGGAATAACCTCTGTCTATTCTGTAGAAATACATGACTCTATATGTCAAATGCAAACTAAGAGTCAGCCCTTCTTTCTAGACACATTCATGTACCCCGAAGTATCAGTAGATTCAAAATTATTAGGGGTCAGGTAGCAACTTCAATACAAAGAAACAGAGGACGCTGTCTTCCAATTTCTCAAAAATAGGTAGAAAGATAGAGAAACTAATGAAAATTAATCAACTTTAGCTCCCCAAATGATGCCTGAGTTTTAAATGTATGCTCTGTCTTCAACTGCCTCTCTGCCAGTTACAGGGTATTGGAACTAAATGAGAAAAACATGATAGAGGCTGTGCAGACTTTGAGATGTTTTCCATAAGGGAATAGTTTAAATGATACAGGTTCCAGCATGGATTTCCTCTTTGCTTCCATCTTTGAAAATACTCCAAACCTGACTGGACAAGCTCCTAAGCAACCTGCTCCAGTTGGCTCTGCTTTGACCACGGGGTTGGACTAGTTGATCTCCAGAGGTCCTTATCAAATCAATTATCCTGAGATTTGGTGACTGTCAGTGGTGAGAATGGTGAAACTAAAGGGTAAAATGGAAAGCCTTTCCTTGCTTTCATTTTGTTTTCATTTTGACAGGCCGGTCAGAAATGGTCCCATAAAGAGAAGGAAACATATGAGGTGGGAGGGAAAGAGTGGGGGCAGAGAAAAAGTGCCTCAGAGATAGGAAGAGGGACACCAGGTGAAATTAAAGCTCAGTTTGGGGGAAGTAACCTGGTTGCAGAGAACTATTAGACATGGCCAATTTTGTCCAGCAAGGATTGTTACAGAAAATTTGGGAATCACTGGTCCATAGCACACAGGCTTTGTTGTCTGAGTTGTACCAGCAGAAAAAATATACATTGGCAAAAGGAGCCTTTTTTCTTCAACTACCTTTTTGAGTGGCATAAGCCATGCCAGCAAAGAGATTCTTGCATGTATACAGAGGGTGTTGCTTGCATATCTATATCAATTAAGGGTGTGATTTTTTTTCATGCCTGTGACTGAAGCAGCTTTGTCAACAACACTTTATAATTTAGACCTGGCTTGAGCGCTGTCCTGGCTCTCAAGCAACTGCAGAATGTTGGGAATTTTAGATTGAACTCCCATATTGTTGGCAAAGAAATAAAAGGACACAAATGCA
This sequence comes from Hylia prasina, assembly GCA_013397195.1. Taxonomy (NCBI): domain Eukaryota; kingdom Metazoa; phylum Chordata; class Aves; order Passeriformes; family Sylviidae; genus Hylia; species Hylia prasina. Next base: position 378,405 of record VYXD01014140.1, read on the forward strand.
GCAGAGTAATTTTGAATAGATTTTTTTTTTATTGTTATTCACAGCACACAGAGAATTTCTTTTTTGTTTGGAAAGGTGGTGACTGAAGAAGCAAAAATAGCAGCTGTGCAGCTTCATGGCAGGACATCCACTGAAATATAGGCTTTCTTTGTAATCAAAAGCTGAAAGGTTTCTGTTATGACCATATCCTAGCTAGAAAGGGCTTGTGATATAGCTGGACTGTCAGACACTTCCATTGGAAGCTAAGTTTACAGTGTTACAAAAAGCTGATAAACTGATACAACTTTCTGAACAAGATAAGCATAGACCATAAATGCTCTTTTGTAGATAAAATGGCATGTAAGTCAGGGGAGCTGCAGCCATAGCAGTGCTGGTTAGGAAAGGAAAGTGTGGTTTCTTGCTCTTTGTCTTCTTCACAATCTTAATCAACTGCCAAAGCTGGTGCATGTCTCTGTGTAATTTATTCCACCCTGAAAAAAAACCCCAACTGTATTTGTGAAAGTCTTGTCATTTATTCTTACCAGAGATCCCTGTATTTTGGTCAGAACAATAGCTCTGGCATGGCCAAAGTGATAACTCCAACTACAGTGACACAACTGTGTTTAAAGGCTTGATTTCCCCAGAGCACAATCCTAAAATCCTGCTGATACAGAGAAGAAACAACCTTCTTTCCTCCCTCCTTCTCACGCTGGCTCTGGAACTTGTTTGATGCCCCAGCAAGCTGCTTCAGCTTACTAAACAGACAGAAAATGAATGCAGCAAATACCAATGCAGCATTTTCTGCCAGTTTAGTGAAATAAATTGCTTAGCTTAGAGATCAGGTGAACACTCAGTGTCTCTGCAGAGCAAGAAGCAGCATTGTATAGCTGTAAGCAGAGGAAATTATTGGAAAAATTCTATTTTTTTTCTCAGTATTAGACTGATTTAACTGTCTTGCCAAACTTCATAATGTTGGTGAGGTCACAAAATGATTAACCAGTTCAAGAATGTCCATCCACACTGAAGTATGCATTTGTTTAGCTGATTCTGAATATCAGAGCTCTAAGGCTTGTCTGCACTTGAAAGTATTTCACAGTGTGGTTTGAATGGCACTCTCCCATTCCTCTGAAGAGATGCAGTTTATGAGAGTCACTTGCTGAGGCAGCTCAACCCAGTTCCAGGAAAAGGCCTTCCTTTTGATATCAGCATTACCAAGTCTGCCTTAGGCTCCTTGTCGCCACAGCCATTTTGATCAGAAAAGGCTTTTTTTTTTCCAGGCTTGTAATCAACAGAAATGCTTATCACACTGGTAAAACAGTGAAATGGAAACCAAGTTAAAAGCAGTGTATTGGAGTTCTGCTGGATAAAAAAATAAGCATTTCATTGATCACACAAGGAGCTGTCTTTCAGATGGGATGCTTAGCATTTAGCAGCGGACTGGTTACTTTCAGAAATTGATGCAAGTTATATTCTTTTTGAAAAGCTATTAACTTTTTTTTGTAAACTGATGTATTGTCAACCTTCAGATTAGTGAATATTTTGGGATTTTTTTTAATTGCATGCATTGCTTCATTGCTACCTTGTATGTTATGTAGCAAAAACAAACCTCCTTAAATTTTAATCTAAGAAAAAAATATGTTTGGCTAGATATCCAAATCTGGGTAAAAGAAACCCGAACAAAAAACAGTTTGGGGAATAAATGCTGGAAGATTGTTTCTTTTGTGAGTCACAAGAAGGTCTTTAGTAGGAAATATTCAGAGCGATGTCCCATATCAGGATAATATTTGTTAGTGCTGAAAGTTGCACAGATATTAATACAAAGCCATATGAGGAGGGGCTGAGGTCACTTGGTCTGTCCAGCCTGAATAAAAAAGAGATTGAGAGGAGACTTCAGCAGTCTACAGCATTGTCTTGAGGTGCAGGCACTGACCCCTTCTCTCCTATGACAGTGACAGCGCCCATGGAAATGGCCTGGAGTTGTGTCAGAGGAGGTTTAGGTTGGATATCAGTAAAAGGTTTCTCAGTCAGAGGTTGGTTGGACTGGAACAGGCTCCCCAGAGCAGTGGTCATAGCACCAAGCCTGCAGAGCTCAAGAATTATTTGCACAATATTCTTGGGCACACTCTTGGGGATGGTGCTGTGCAGGGCCAGGAGCTGGAATCAGTGATCCTTGTGGATATTTTTAAACTCAGGGTGTTCTATGATTCCATGATTCACTGCACATCAGCAAATTTCTCCCTAACAATACAGTCCATTGCTCATTATTAGTTGCTATGTAGTATTCATGCATCTAAAATCATCCAGCACAAGAGAGTTTGATCAATTTCTCTGCAACAGCAGTGACTAAATTTAGTGGATACTGTGCCTGCTATGGAGCAGAGGTTGGGATATTTCTTACCTTTACCTGAGGGGCTCTTTTAGCATTACTTTGTGTGTCATAAATACCATGTGCTTAGAGAATAGGAGTCACTAGTGAAAAGCTGAAGCAAACAACCCACAAGCTGAAATGGTTGGATGAACTATTCAACAAATACCTATGAAAAATAAAAACAAAATCCATTTGAAAATTATTTGTTAATCAAAATAACCTGAATCTTTAACTGGTATAATTTGTAGCTAATAGTTTGTGAAGCTGTAATGGGCAAAAATGCTTAAAAGGAATGAAATACCACGGCTGATTTTAATTACTTTTTTTTTTTTTACTATTAATGCACACAGAAATATTAATTTAGTTCTCATTATGAGTGAATTAGATGAAAAAATATTAGGCAGTGGAACTATATATATGTGTATTTATATATATATTTATATATATATATATGAACTTCTATGTGTTGTTTAGATACTTTCAAACCTAATGGCCCCATTAGCTGGAACAGCAGAGATTTGTGGTTCCCAGGCACTTAGAGCACCTCCCAAAGCCCCTCAGAGATAATTTGTGATCACACTTCTCAAAGACCTTTTTCTCTATCAAACTGGCAGATTGTCACTGATTCATCTACCAGGGCAAAACCACCCTCTGCCTTTACCTTCACCCATGTGCATCCCAAAACAGCAGTTCCCAGGCTGTTGTCATCCCCCAGGAGTTTTGTACAAGGCTATAGCAAGAAGTCTGCAGGGAGTAGCTGAAGATTATCAGCTTACTACATCTGAGTGGTTACTCTGAAGGCTAGAAACTTGAGCTCACAAGTTTGGGGAACACTAGATAGAGACTTATTTCTCAGCCTTCCTGAAATTGGAAGAATGCTATCACAACCGCCCAGTATGCGTGTGCATTTAAATGCTTGTATTGTGAATCTTATAGATATGCTAAGGAGACAAAAATGCCTTTAATAATATCAACTGTAGGTGCCATTTAAGCAAATATTTACGTGGTTGTCTGGTAGATGAGATCTTTAAAAGTATAATTGTCTACTGGCTGTGAAAGCAGAACTTTTATTGAGGTTGGGATGTTAGGATGAGAACACACTCATTCAAGGTTTATTAAATAGTCTGTGAATCACTGTATTCCAGTCTTTAAGATTTGGCCTGAACCACTATTGAAGTAATCACCAAAATGGAGTAAGCCTCACTGTAAGATGAAATTGTTTGATTTTTCAGTCTCTTCAGTTTCATTTAATCTGTGTTTGTCTGTTTGGTGTAAACCCCTACTGTCTTTCTAAGACAAGGATGGGAACTGCAGACAAAACTAAGCACACTTTTTTTTTTTTTTTCCCCCCCTCTTAGGGCGGCTGTGAAGTTATATAAAGTTGCAATATAAAGATGACAAGAAGTTCAAGACAAGATAAAGGACCCCAGTGAGATTGGACACTGAGAGGTGCACCAGACTTCCTCCTTTTGCTTGGCACTTCTCTTTTTATTCTTTGATTAAAGTCTTTTTCCTTTACTTACATCCTCCATTAAGATGTCTCAGTGTCATTTAGGGTGTTAATTGAGAGGAGGTTTAAGCTCATCAAGGCGATTATAAGTGATAGTTAAAAATTTCTATATATGGCCTATGCTGGAATCAGCACAGTAGGATGCCATTTTTCTTTTATCTAAGTGACATTGGTAATAATAGATGAAATTATTACTAAATCGCAGCTGCAGAGATGATATCATGATTTTTTTGTGTAATCTTTGATGAAAAATTAATTTTTGAGAGGGATAATTTAAAATGATTTAAATAGTATTATACTGAAGTCCTTACTGGTAATTAACACCAATCTTGTCAGAAGTGAATCCACTTTTGCAGCTGTTTCTAAAGATACCTACAGTATTTGTAACTTTTCTGGGAGTGAAATTATAGTGTTTGGACTTTATTTTTACTGCATAAGGACCATTAAGAGAAAAGGATGTTAATAGAGAAGGCTTTGTTCCCCAGCAGGGCCAAAGTCTATTTCGCATTTTCAGTGTTTCTCTATGTGTGTATTTAATTAGCTATGCTCAGCATGTAAGCAGAGTTCAGTGTATGCAAAGTAGACTTTACATGCTATTTATATGTATGTATTCATATGCCAGTGTACACACAGATATGTATATCTTTATGGGTTAGCTATATAAGTATACACAACTTTATTTGCGAGGGTTTTAATTGGTTGAACAGATGGCTGATCAGAAATGCTTCTTCATCTTCATCAGTGACTCGTCTTTCTTTCTTTGCATCGACTTTCATCACAGTGGCAAAAAAGTGCTCTAACGAGAAACAGCTGAAAATAGATTTTTCTTTGGTACTTTCATCATGCTTTAAATGACAGAAGTGGATTTTTTTGTCCTATATATAAAGACCTGCAGGAGAAGGTTAAAAAAGGAAATATAGTGAAATCTAAATAGAAAAATTTGAATGAGAATATGGGAGAGCCTCAGATTATTCCTCTTATCTTCATATTTTACTTTCTTCTTTTTTAAAGTACATGCTGATTTTTGACAAGATATATAGTCGTGGTTATTCACGCCAGCTACAGTACCTGCCAATCAGTTTTTCTTTTCCACGAGTTTGGTGCAGAAAGGGGGAGGGAGGGACAGGAGTTGAAAGATGACACAATGGCTTAGAGGACTGTTACTTTAGGTATTCATTAAAAAAGGAGTTACATGGCCAGCTTCTGCTGTTTCTGCAATTTTATTATATTCAAATCAAAGTCTGACTTCTGTAGGCTTTATAAAGGAAACAATGTGCCTTATAAACAGAGTGCAGGGTTCATGTAGGAGTGGTTCACTTACAAGCAGATTCATGGTTTGAGTTTATGTATAGATATGTGAATAATCTATCCCATTTTTAATTTGAAAGAATAAGTTATCTGCTTCTTTTTTTTTTCTGTCAGTGTTGAAGTCTTTTGCAAACAGCTGCTTTTATTCTCTGAATTCCTGTGGATATATCGCTGTTGTATCCATTTTGCAAATTGGTAAACTGAGGAATGCCTTGACTGAGGAAACTGAGAAAATCATACAGCTAGCTGAGTGTCAAAAGCAGAAGTAGAACTCAGGGATTCTGCTCTCCTCTCCTTTTTCTCCTGAAGCAGACCAAAACCCCTGGAAATGGTTTACAAAGGAAAAATTACTCTTTGCATATTTAGCTCTGTTTGAACTGAATGTGAAAGAATTACTCTATGGTTTCAATGCAATAAACTGACTTTTTTTCTTAGTAGAGAGTAGTTTTTATAGGCTTTCTCCTCATAAATGCAGTCAGCAATCCAGCCTTGTGCCCAGTGCAGCTGTGGAAGGACCATAGTCCTTGCCAAGTGTACGGGGGGGCCCAGAGGAACAAAGATGTGGTGAAGCCTGAGGCTGCATGCAGAGGTTTTTCATCTGAGGGAATAGCAATAGAGGAAGACGAACATTCTTCAGTACTTCTGGGTCAATCTAATTCAGATTCTTTAGAAATGAAAGGAAAAGTATGTAAAGAAGACATTTCTGGAAGTTAAAGATGTATACTGTGTGGTAAGTACCTCACAAGCATGCGATATGGCAGCTTGTAAATTCTATTATTAAAAGACCTTATGAGAGGGAGATTGAAACTAGAATTCAAGGATAAGTATACATGAGCACCATCTGGCTCTTTAGTTTCTGTTCTTTAGACTCGGACAGTCTGGAGATAGAGAAGACATTATTAGGATGATCTCCTCACAGTTTTGATGCAGCTGCTCATGTGATTAAAACAGCAGTTAAAAGTTGTACTGGAATTTTCTTTTTCTCCCAGAAAAATTACTGCAAGATAAGGATGATGTTTGTGTGCTGGAAGGAGAAAGAAAAGATACTGGGAATAAGAACAGCAGCTTCAGATTTTTTGAACCATTCTTTTCAAATTGTGACCCCTTGTTTGCAGGCTTTGAAACCCTGATAGAAATGTTGTGGGTTTGGGAGGAGGTAATCTTGGCTCAGGAGGTCCAGCAGATGGTGTTGGCAAATGGCACTGCAGGCTCCTGCAGCGTGGTGCAACACTCTGGAGGTGGGTAGGGGAGCAACGAGGTTGTGGGAAGCAGCTGGTGGCAAATACACTCAAGATGGCTCCAGTGAGCAACCCCAAACAGCCTGGTAGGGTGGAGAAGGACAGAGTAAAGCTCAGAGCAAAAGAACCAGCACTGTGGTTGTGTCCCTCTTCAGGAGGATGTGTGTGAGGTGAAGGTCAGTAGCTGATGGAAACGTGGGTAAGGCAGTGCTGTCCTTCTTGCCCTCTCCCTTTGTGGGATAAACCTTTCTTTACAGAAGCTGAAGGTCTTAGAACCCAGAAAGGCTGCCATTAAAAATATCTATCTTCATTACTAGAGGTACTCCATTCCCTTCTATAGCGTAAATCCATAGGTTTCCACTGGAGACTATGACAGACACATCCTTACAAACCAAGGGTACTTGGGAGGTGGTCAGACGACTGAACTGCCTTTCTGCTCTCCTTCTCTTCCTATTTCCCTCTTTTAATATTGAAAAATGATGAAAATAATCCAAGAAATTAATATCAATCTCTTCTGTCTCCAAAGAGATTAGTAGTATGGAGGAGGTAGTTCTTTCTAATCTATTGATGCTGATAGTTTTCAGCTAGAGAAGATTTTAGGTACTTTGGGATAAAGCAATAACATAAAACTAAAAGCCAAGAAACTTAAGCTTGCATTCTGATTTGTTCAAAGCACCAAGGGAGGTAAGCAGAAGAGATCTGCAGCATTTACACATCAGGTAGCACCAGCTCAGAGCTCAACTATTATGGGTGTGAGTTTGTGCAAAACAGCTTCACACAGCTTTGCCCATGCATATTCATCCAGAGCTGTAGTATTTTTCAGAGCTGTGGACCTTTATCTGCAAAGCTTTAAAAACATGATTAACTTAGTTTTATAAATATTGCAAAAAGATTTTCTACAACAGTGAAAACAAGCAAGAAGAATGACACTACTCTCCGTGTGCATTTCTATAAGCCCGCGATATCTCTTGTTAGTATTTACTTGGCCTCTCTATCTCATCATTATTTTCTTTTAGTACATAAGTGCATCATCTTAAGAAGTGGCTACAGAGCAAGTGGCTAGTAGATATTCAGGCTAGACATGGGGAAAGTACTCAAAAAAGCACTCTTGGTTGGCTCAATAGGACATCCTCATTGCAGTCCTTCAACTGGAGTCCATGCCAAACATTCTATGCTGTTGCTTCCAAGATGGACAGATGGAGGCCTTACAAAATAAGACAAGATTCTCCTTCCTTGCCAGTGTCTAAACATCCTGCCTCCATACCTATTCCAGGTGTTGATGTAAAGGAGCAAGGTGACTCTTGCACATCATGCATAACATGCTCAGTTAAACAGAATTGAATATAAATTGTCACATCTTTTGCTGTTGCAAATCAATGCTACAATTATTCAGTCCACTTATAATTAGAAAGATGGGCTATTGGTTAGAAAACTCCTTAAAACTGTACTTCTTGAGATCATATTTCCATATATTAGGAGGGTTTGGGGGGCAAGGGTGTTTAAAGAGTGATTTAAATATAAACAAAGAAAATGTGAATGTGAGTATAGATAATGCTTTTGATATTTTATTAAATGTAAGAAGGCTTGACAACTGTGGGTTGGGTCCTCCCCCTTTTTTTCCTTCTCTTTCGTGTTATATATCTAACTCCATTTACTATGATCTATGCCTGAATTGCTGGTGAAATTATGATATCATAACAGTCAAAAAGATAAAGAGAGGAATGAATCAAGGAAAGTAAAGGAGTTTTAGTGGTAATTCATGGTACATTTTGTATTTTTCTTTTGTTAACACTACTGAGTAGTACTGCAGTATAGTAGCATAACCTTTTGGAGAGGATAAGTTTAAAATCTTCTTTCCCCAACCTCTTCAACTATGCTATGTATTTTATATCATTAATCAGTTCAGTAATTAAAATACAGGAAAAACAAACTGAAATTTAAAAATAGCTAAAAAAAAAAATCCCCTAAACCTCACTCAAGTAACAAGAATAAAATGAACTTTTTGGCATTCTTCCTTCATTCACCATGAGGGATATTCTTTATAAAACTATCACCTGGTAAATTATTTGTAGGTCACTTTTGAAAAGCTCCTGAGATAGTAATGTATACCCTGAAATGAAGAGAGCATAGTTTTTCTATTCTTTATATGAGACATGCTTATACGTTAAAAATATTTTTGCAGTGGGTTTAAAGAATGATAAAGATGTTTAGGTATGTTTGGAGCTATAGCACTTTCCAGTGATCTGAGCTGCAGACACAGAAAAGTGCAAAAACAACCTTGAAAATGCTTTGGCAGACTTCACATGTTAATCACTGCAGAATGACTTCAAAATTAATGAACAGAGTGCAATTGTTTCTGTATAAGTGCCTCACTCTGGGATGTAAGTGAAACAGAAATTTAGTGTAGTAGTTTTCAAGACAATGATTAACATTTACATTTATCAACTGAAAAGCCCCAAAATGTTATAAAAAGGTAACTTTTACAAGTACTTGCTTCCCTGCTAATAGACAGCTCTTAGCCATCTAAAGTCAGTCTCTTTTCTCTCCTCTTCCTTACCAGAACAATTGTAAGGCTGACAGTAATGCCAAATTCATGTATGTTTTTCTTGTTATTCCATTAAGATGAATAATTTGCGGTTACACTATATTGCTTCTTGCTTTTTAAATATATTTTTTATTTCACAGTTGTACTCTACTTTTTAACATGCTTTATTTATATATTTTTTAACTTCAGACATGGTGCTGAAAATCTTATTTATTCTAAGGAGTTCAAGAAGAGAATTTAAATGCATCACAGGATAGGTAGATGTACCTGAACACTCATTGCCAGCTACAGTCCAAAATATTGTTGTTCATTGTTCCCTTCTACATATTCAAGAGATATTTGATCAAAATGTATAACAAACATGAAAACATATAAAAGCTTTGAATTTTCTATGAGGAAAAGAAAATATGGAAAAATAGTATGATATTGTACTCTGCTTAGGGGTACTGGTTAGGGCATTTATACTGGAGAAAATAGCAAAATGCAGAGAGTCTGGGTAGTTTCTTGGAATCTTATGTTTAATACTTCTTCAGTATGGAAATCATGCAAAATTACTTGAAAATGGCTGTCAAGTGTTTGATCATAGCAGTATAGAATCCCCAAGAAGAAAAGAAAAAAATCCCAGAAAAGTTTTGAGAAGGTTTGAATATCAAGTAACAGACTGGGCTGCTGTCTTCATACTTCTGGTGCGTTTTTAACTAGGCTACCTTGTGTTCTTTTCTTTCCTTTCCAAACCCAGTATTTAAAAGTCCCATATGGCAATAGATATTGCTGGAATAGAATGCATACTGTTCTGGAATCAATTTTATCTGAGTTAACTTTCTGTATTTTAAAATGCAGATGAAATATTTTTCCTTCTCTACATTTTCTTTTGACCTGGTCCTTGTACCCTCTCCGTTGTCTTGCCTGCAGCCCTCTCAATGGTGTTTATGTAATATACAGAACTTTGTCAGTCCTGTACAAATGTAGAAGGGGCAGGAAGGAGGGGAGTAGTATAAGAGTCATTCTGCCCAGTGGCATATATGCTTAGATAACAGACAAAGGAGGATTGAAGGTGACATATTCTGTGTGATAACGCCAGAGCAGACACATTGGGTATGTACTCTTCATTAACAGGACAAGGATGGGAAAGAATGTGAATAGAAAAAGCAGAATCTTGTTTGGAACTTGTTGATGCTGGAAGCATCATTTAACTTTTGAAGAATGAAGCTAATGTTTAAACTTAATTTTCCCTTGTGATCTGAACTGATGACTCTGCCTTTTATTCACAGACCCTTAACATAAGAGTCTACTTGTGCTCAAGGTCAAGGAAAAAATATGAACAGGGATATTATCAGGGAATAATCCAAAAACGTGCTTGTTCTACTTCATATCCTGCTTAGCAGAGACTCCACCACTTGTGACTGACAGCTCTTTTCAACCATTAGAGATTTTGTGTCAATAGGTCAATGGATTTAATATCCTGGGGATATCCCCTTCAGATTGCTGATCGGCACCTTACAACAGGCAAAGGCCTGACCTCAGACCATTTTCAGATTTAAACTGAACCAACTGGATGTCAAACTAGGGCTTTGGGAGACTAATCAGAACAAGGTGCATAGTCTGGTAGTATAACCATGACCCGAACTGGGCAGATGTTCAGTTCACCTTCTGCAATAAAACTACAGACAAAATAAATTCTTGAGCTGTTCTTTGCTGAGCAAAGGTGTTTGCAAATCTACACTGATATCTACAATTGTGCTAAAGCTACATACATTTGGAAAACAATTGTGAGAAATTACTTATTTGTTTCTTAATGTATTTTTAATAGTGGTTTTGATTGATATGGAACATATGCCATATGAATACTCTCTTCTTGTACCTGGTGTCATACAGAAAGTAAATGTAATAATATTAGTGACTAATGAATCATAGAAGTCTGAAATTTTCTTCCTAGCAATAGTTATTTCAAAATATTTAAGACATTATTATAATTTCCAGTTTTCTTGAGAAATCTTTAGTCTAGCCAGATTTTAACTGGAATCAACACACAAATACAGACCATTGTCACATTCCCTTTAGTATGGTTTGTTTATTGCTTTGCTTGAAATTTTTTTTAGGTTTGGTTTGGGTTGGGTTTTGGCTTTTTTCTCCAAGGTGACATTTGTATTTCTGGCTTCTTACTGTAAGACAGCTGATGGTGATTTTGAAATTGCATTTCCACAAGTTTTAGGAAAATAAGTGGAAAATTGGAGAGTGGTTACCCATATCAGTTCCCTGCTGAGAAAGATATATTTTGGTAAGTTAAAGTACATTATTAGCAAACTGAGAGTTCACATAGATTGAGACATTACCAATGTCCCAGCTACAGTAATGGCTTCAGACAGCTAGAACTCCACTAGATATAGATAATACCATCATGAGTCAGGAAGCCATAAACTTCATGAGTTGTATATCACACTGTTTCCTTTCCTGAGTCCAAAGGAAGGTCTTGTGCAGGGTCACCAGAAGCTCAAGGGTGTGTCACTAACAGCTTGATGGGAATTGGAGCTCTTAGAATGAGTAGCACTGTCACAGGAGGATGCTTTTTTCCTGTTCCCAGTGGATCTCCAGAGCTTCCATACACTAATTAATGATGGAGGCTGCTGTTGTGGGAAAATAATATAAAGGCCCAGATTTTCTGCTGCAGGCAAGGAGCAAGGAGTGCTAATTGGGAGGGAGGTGTGAGCAAAGATGCCACCTTGCACTGACTGATCATTAGCCAGCTTTTGTCCCTTGCCATGAGTTAGAACAATCTGAGGGTGACTGTAAATTATTGCACTGATAGTGGCACCAAAGGGCCATTGTGCTGGCTGGGCCATACTGCTGTGTCACATATACTTGCCAAAGTCTGTATTTTATATGCTAGGGAGCAGAAGTGGAGAACATCATACTTTGATTTTGAGAAAGGGCTAAGTCCTTACTAGTTTGGATGAGTGGGAGGAAGCACTAGGTGAAAACCTACGCTCTTAACTGGGATTTCTGTATTAACTTAAATCTTCAAATGTTCAGGTGCTTACAAACTAAAGACGCTTTGCAGAAGGAAGTGAATGGAAAAGAAGCTCTCTCTGAATATATATTAGTGCTTCAACTTCTGCTACTACCTCTAGAACATCCTATGCAATCCATTAGGCTGCAGCCCCAGAGCAAAATCAAACTTCTCAGATGATTTGCTGTAGAAAATCTCTTTTCAGTATCTACAGTGTCCTTTTGACAAGCTCCTTTATACACTGGTCTTCCTCCCCTTTAGCTTTCTTACAGGAGTGACAGGGTTTGCCCAATGTATATGACCAATACATGTAGGTCAAAGATAATATGAAGAGGTAAAAGGCAAAAAAGGGGGGGAAAAAAGGCCAGTTAAAGATTTGGAGTTCTCCCTTTGAGTATGATTTATGAGACCTAACAGAAATGTGAGCTGTCCTGTCAGCTTTGAATTTTATTTTTTCCTGATTATATTTTATTGCAGAGAGTCAGTGCAGAAACAGAGTTGTTACTGTTCCTGCACGTTATGGTACTTTGGCACTAGGCCACTCCATGCATGCATGCCAAGATGCTTTTATAAAACCATTAAAAAAAGCAGTACTAATTAGATATTTAGAGGACTAAAAATCCTGAAGATTAAAATCTTCAGTAAAGCAGTTATGACCACAAGTGTGTTTTACATAAGTAAGCTCATAAAGGGTTCTTTCACTGGTGAAAGCAAAAATTATGAACCCCATGTTTCTTTCATAGTAGAACAGGTTAGGCTATTAAATGCTTTTTATGTGTACTACTATTCAATTTTTTTTTTGTTTGTTTATTATCTTCTCTCACAGTCATATTTAAAGGCTCCACCATCATACTTGTTACTGTACACACAAAAATATAATCTCTACCTTAAATTGCTTGCAATCTCTTAACCTTTCAGTTTAAAAACATGTTGCGAGGTACATTTTAAGGAAGCAGATAAATACTGTCAAAGAACTAGCAGAGAATGAATTTGGGCATGATCTGAAAAGTTTCATTTAAAATTGTTTGTTTTCATGGAAGCTTCCATATACTGCAAACTTCAAAGTTCCCTAGGCTTCTTAGCTGAACAAAAGAACATGTCCAAGGTGAGGAAGCCTCCTGTGCCATAAATGGCTTGGAGAAGATAAAGGCGGAAGAAACATTTGAAGAGGAACTAGGGGTCAGTCAATGAAAGGAGTGGGGAGCAATTTAAAAACAAAGAGAGGACAGCTGCTGGTACCTCCTCACAAAATTTTGACTGAGTGCTAGAGAATTTTGTGGGAACCAATAGGAAAAATAGCTTCAAAAAGGAATAGACAAAGTCATACATGTCGAGATGGACTTACCGTGTCCTCTTTTTAGGATTATGAAACAAGTTGACCTGGTGCAATGGCCTAAAAGGATCTGTAAGTTGCCAAATAGATACAGGGAGAGAAATTTGGGGAGCAACTATTCCATTAAATTTCATCCCTAAACATCTGATACCATCAATAGTCAAAGGCAGGATACACAGGCCTTTTGTTTGGTTCAGTTTCGTAGCTCTTAGAAATAAGATACACACAATATGCTGATCTCAAGAATTGTTATGGCTGAAGTGAATAGTTGCAATAAAGTTTGGTCCCTTTGTGCACTCTGGATGCATTTTAGAGACTCTAGTCCGAAGCTGAGCAGTGGTCTGAGAATAGAAGTGCTGACCTTTCATTGCAAATATGAGGCACAGCAAACAGTCCTGCCACATGACATGAGGATTTAGTCATGGACCTGTGCCATCTATCTTCCTTTCCCCATTTAAAATTTTTCTATATCCACACCTACCTTCTCTGCTTCAGAGTAAATGTGACTTCCTTCTGAAACATGGCAATGAATCCAGGAAACCGAACAAAGCATTTCCTTGCAGCAACTTTTGGCCACAATCTGTATTAGATCAGTCTTATACCTTTGTGTAGAATTAACAGGTCCAGCAGGTCCAAGATTGGTAGTGGATCATCTCTTGGATGTTTTGGACTGTACTTATTGTATATTACCAACTAGCTCATGCTTTGTTTTCAGAAGGTGATGAAAAGAGAGGCTGATTTTCCAGTTGAGTCCAGAGTACAGCAAAGAAACAAAGGTGAGTATATTTCTGTTATGAGTCCCGATTTGCTGCTATCCTGTTTGATATTCATCTAAAAAAACAAAATGCAGGGTATAATTTTTGTCTGGGCTGTGGTGATTCAGCCTTGCTGTATTTGCACTTCCACACTAGCAGGTGCACATGGACACAGCCACACAGAGACACACATACAGGCACAGAAATGGCAGGGGGAAAGGAGGGAAATTACATAATTATGAGAGTGACAGAAAACAAAACAATGGGGTTGTGCTATTTTACTTACAGTGGTGTCTGATTCAGACACTCTTTGCCTTAAATGATATTTATCATCAATGCTATCCTGTGTGGGTATCTCTCCATTTTTGTTCCCTAGATTTTGTAATCCTCTTTCAGTTTTATACCTTGTTTTCTGTAGCTGCAGGGTATTATATAATAAAAATGATATGCATCCTTCTGTAAGTTGCACTTAAGATGATATGTTCACTGTGTGTACATATACATAATATTTTTAGATAATATATAAATGTGATACATAGGCATATATATATGCATATAGAAATTAATACTTTGATGTATTTAGCATCTTCAACTAATTATACCTTGCAGTCTCATGTTAATTCCCATTTGAAACATTTGGCACTATTCCTCCTAATTCATTTATATTAATGAGGGGAGGATCCTCTGAGCAATAATCAGTTAAAAATCATGACTAGCTTTGTTAATAAATACCAGATTGGTACATGATACTGTATTGGCTTGTCCTTAATTAGGAAGCACTGGAAGGAGTACCAAGAGGGAAATACTCATAAATTTTTCTTTTAAAGTCTAACTGCTCTCTTTCTGGTATTTGCATCTTTGAAACAGAGAGAAAAATGATAACTTTGAAATTTTTTTAATTTTCCTGCACTTAAAACAGCTTATATTTAATTAAGATATACATTTGATATAGAAATTTTTCCATGTGAGGTCCATGTGAGGAAAGAAAAGTCAAGAAAAACATCAGCAACATTGCTAAGTATTAGGTAATTGAAATACTTAATTTAAATATAGAAAACTGGAAGTTTTATGAAGCATTTGGGGAGGCTGGCTGGCTCAGGGAACCAGTAATGAACTAGTGAACTCTTCATTTCTAGGAGATTGATGGCAATAGCATCTAGGAAAGGCGAGAAAGTTGCTCCTGTAAGCCTGTGTGCAGCAGTGGCTCTGCTATCAAAGCCAGGTCTTACCCTCAGCCTGAACGCCAGGAGCGAATGGACAGATGTTAGCCAGGACAGGCATGCAATATCTGTGGAGTCTGAATTTTCTGGAATGGTAGTGGGTAAGTTTCTCATATAGTCAATGAATTTTCCCTGAATTTTTAATGGCAGAGTCCTTTAAAGTGGCAACTTTTTTTCTGGCATCGCTTACAGTGATTTTTTCCCCTCATGTCCTCTAAATACTTAACATCATGGTAGGCTTGCCAGTGTGCAGTCCACTGGTGCTTGTTTATGCCAAGTACCTCCAGCATATGTATGCTTATTTTATCAGTAATCAGTATTATGAGTTGTTAATACAAGAAAAGCGTAATTAGAGATGCTTAGTTTTTGAGATCTACTACCAACAGATTGGGACTGACAGCCCTGTGCTATGCAATGGTGAAAACTGAAGTCATCTCTTCTTCTTATCAGAATCTTTTGAATAGGTTAGTGCTTTGAAGCCTGAATCATGACTGTGCTGATCTAACTGCAGCAGCACTGACTATGCTCCTGCCAGGACAGTGCTGCTGGAGAGAATGTGGCTGGAGAGAATATGGCATGTTATTTGTTGCTTCAAGGTGACCTAACAGGGAATTATGCTAATATTACTTATAAACTGACCTGATCTTTCCCAGTCCACCTGTGGCTTACCCGTGCAGCCCTTCTTTCCTCCACCCATTTGTTCATGTCTGTAATTCCAGAAGAGAAGCCCCTGCACTCTGACATTCATGGGGGTGGGAGCAGTGGGAGGGTTAGTTGAGGGCAGGCATTTGGAGCAGTGTTTACCTTGGCTAGGCACTTCTGGTCTGGAAGGCAAGCGATCACCCTGTAGTAGGGCTGCCCTTTTGTGAAGCTGTGGCTTCTTTTTCCCCTCCAACATTGGTTTTCCCAGTCTGTTTATCCTGGAAGCAGCCCGGGGCAGACATTTGTTCTTACAGCGTATTCACACAGCTTCTGACACAGCGAAATGGAGCTTCCTTTGGACCCCAAAGAACTGCTGAACAGCAAAAGGTCCTGACTTGGCAACAAGAGGAGCAAAACCTCGTGGGCAGCGAGGGAAAGGGCACCGTGGGAGGCACAGCACTTCCCGTGGGGGTGAGAAAAATGACCTCCAGTAGCAAGTCCATTGAGAGGGATGGGTGGGAACAATGTCTTCTGGTGTAGCTGTACTTAATCAGGACGGACCAAGCCCTTGGTTGGTGGCATGGGATGGCAGGCAGGTGCTGCAGGAATAAGTGGAGGGCTGTGATGACAAGGCAGAATTGATATGCAGTGAAATAGATCTGTTTTGAGAAACTGGTTTACCAGTTTACCTATATCAAAGTTTCTGCAAATATTTCTTAGCCTCCACTACACCTTCTCCTGTTATGTCTTTTCAACCTCTGTTATCTTTACTCACCCTCTCTTTTCTTTTTAATGATTTCCTATCTCTTGAATCAATAGTTTAAAAAGGCTGTTCTGTTTAAGATCAGAGAAGTTTGAGGAGATTTTTGAAAGCAAAAGAGACTTTTTATAGGAATGGGTTTTGTCTCCTGATCTAACCAAATCTGATGTCCTGCTTGTCTCCTCTTTCACTGGTGTGGAGACACAACATCAGTTTTCTTTCAGGTTGTGAAGAAAGACTGGGAGAGAGAGAAGTGCCAAAGGGTGAGGGAGTAGAGCAATTGTTGGAGCTGGACTGTGTAGGATAGTTGTTCCTCTCAGCACTTCCCAGCCTAAGGACCTACCTGAATAATCAGCAGTGTTATGACTAAAGGAATAAACTTCAATACAGGCCCAATTTCAAACTCTTTTTATCAATCCTCAGCAAAAAGTCTTACTGTTTGTCAAAAAAGTGTAAAAAAACCTGGGAAATTAATTAACTTTTACTATCTTTTAATTGCTCATACAAATGATAAAATATATCTAAAATAATAACCTCAAAACTGTTTGAAAAATCCCTTGACAGGATCCTTTTAAATTTACCAGCGACAGAATAATTGCAAATGTATATAAAACAGCTGCTTTCAGATGCAGGTAAGCTCCTATTGAAAAGAAATAAAATCCTAACTGTTTATGCCTGTGTTTGATGATAGAGCAGTTGAGTATTGTGTTATTTAATAATGTATTCAAGCACCTGTTTAGAGAAGGTATATTCCACTATGGTCCAAAATTAAAACAACCCCATTACTTGTTGGGGTTTCATTCATAATTCTTGTATCATGCTCTGATTAGAGTATACATTGAACCTCAGATGAGCATTACCTAAGGCACATTGAGTTAAATGCACTCTATAAACTAGGCACAAATCACAAAGCTACCTTTAACTTGCACAAAACAGCAAGTGGAAATTGATTAAAATATGCATTCAACTAATATAACGGCTGGTCTCAGTATAAAAATTAATTAATGCTAATAGTACACAATCAAAACTGCTTTTAGAAATCTTCTTAGAACATTAACTAAAATGTTCATCTTTTTAATGCATTTGACTGAACCTCTGAGACTAAAAGCTTTGCTTCCTCCATGCAAATGTGAAAAAAAATCACAGCCTGAATTTTCAAGTGGTTATTTTATAGCAACCTCCCCCAGCCATTTGCTTTTGGATTTCTTGTTAACCTGAGCCTGGTCCCAGGCCATGTGTGAGGTTGTACTATTAGCTACTACAGATTAAGGTGGCAGCCCTGGGAATCGAGGCCAATAACATATGCAGATTGAGCCACAGAGCAGAGAAGGAGATAACTAAATGAAAAAAGGGGAAAGGGCACTGTGTTTAAAGAGGCAGTGCAGCAATATTCAGCTCGCAGTTATTTTGAACATAAGGAGTGAATATTTTAAAAAACCAAAACAAAACAAACCCAAAAAAACCCCAAAACAGTCAACCTCCAGGACACTCTCTTCCACTTAGTTTATTTGGTTGGTTTTTATATTTTGGTAAGATATTTCACTTCACTGAGATGAATTTTCCTCAGCTGGTTTCATTATATTTCAAAATATAAAACTTTAAAGAGTCAGTTCTGTGGGCATAGCAAGGGTCTGATCCTCTGGCTCTCACAGGATCTTGAGTTATGAGACGTGCTTTGGTATGGCCTCAGACTCTGAGCCTCCAACTCAGGAATTCCCTTTGGATAGTAACAAATATGTCTGTATCATTGGTGCATATCTTCAAGAAAAATGCTTTTATATAAGTTTTGAGTTATTTAATAATAGAGATGGGTTTGATACATCCTTTTTATATATATAAACATAAACATACACACACACCCACTGGCACATGCATAAGCCTAACTACATTTTTATATATAAACTTAAATTTATTCATGCGTACTGAGTTGTTACCTTTCTTTTGTTTGTCCCCTATCCTCCCTATTCCATCTGACCTTGCTCTCTATTTTTTTTCCGTTTCCCCAGATCCCCCTCAAACCTTTCTGGATTATAGATCTGCTTTTCCCTCATTTCTCCAGATACCTCTGCATCTTTCTAAAGGTGACTAAAACCAAAAAATCTGACCTTAAAGACATGCTACCAAAACCTACAGGAACATCAGCAGTCTATATTGTAATATATATTTGTCTGGACCTTATTTGCCAAGAGCTTCAACAAGAGTTCTTAAAAACCTAGAACATTGACAGACATGGCTTTTCACAGTTGCATCACCCATCAGATTTTTCCATTTATGTTTTTAGCAATGGCTGGAATGAAATTTGATGGCATCACTAAAAAAATACAGCCAAACAAAAAAGAATCTTCCTTTTAATGATGCAGACATAAGTAATCTTCTCTCCTTGTAGATGCATTTAGCAATCTGGGCAAACACGAATCGTAGATTCAGCTGCCAGCTCCTATGTAAGTGGGAGAAGGTTGCTTGGACTCCTCATTTGTCAGTTTATTATCTTCAGAGGAAGGAACCACAACTCTTTTTTTCTTTGCTCCTTCTCTGTTTTGTGGAACTAGTTTTGGTTAAGTTTTACATTTCCCTGGGGAAACTTAGGGAAGTGCATTGAGAACAAATCACCTCCTGTCAACATCTGCTCCCTTCTCCATCTGTGTCAGCTTCACAGTGGCCAATTTGCCATCTTCTCTGTTTTGCTTTGGGTACATATTTCATTGCCCTTTACTTTCTTTACAGGTACAGCATATTGTCTTTGTTCTCTTCTAGGCTTACTGTGACCTGGGCCATCTGAGCCACAAATATCTGTCACTGCTGTCACAGAGATCCAAAGTGCTGCTCCTCTATGGAAGGATACTCTGAAGGCAATCACTGATGCTGTCTGTTCCAGGCTTTTTTCCACTCCTTATACATTTTAATAACCAAACCATTAACATACAGAAACATTTCATCATAAGCCAGGTGAGAAGTAGCTAGACTTTTTTTTTTTAATTTGCATTTATTCTATGTTTCAAAGAAAACTTAAAATTACAAAATCTCAGCAGATGACTTAAGGAGACATTAATGGGAATATTAAACAATTAAAACCGTTAGTGTAATTGCACAAAGTATTCATCCATCCTTCTAAATAGAGTGAGTAGTTATAAGTTTTGAGAGTACAGATGGATGTGTTCTAAGCCATCTAGCTTCCTGGGTAGCTCAAGAAATCAGTAAGCTACCTGGAAAGACACAGATAACTGGACCTGTAGGATATTCAGAGCTAAGTGATCCTAAAAGGAAGGCAACTTTTTTTCTACAGTATTTGCAGTCACACATTAGAGAAATTGATAATCACGAAAGAATTATCCTTAAAGAGAAAATACAATCCATGGTTACATACTTTACAATTTCTCTCTGGGGATGATGCATTATTGGTAGTCGTGAGAAAGACTCTTTAATTTTCATTTTTTCAAAGCCACAGAGATGAAGTTGTAGGTGATGAATGTGGCTAAAAGACTGGTGAAAGCCCACTGTGACGGGGTGAGCAGCAAGGGTAGCTTGAACCTATTTGAGAACAGCTAAGACACTCACTGGCTGTTCCAACTACATTAAGCAAGATTGCTAATAAGTACCTCAACTTAAGAAAAAACTCTGCTTTAACAGAAGTGCTTACTACAGCACAGGTTCAATGGAACAAACATTTGATTCAGGGAAACCCTGTACAATGTGGATTTTATTTGAAAGTTTTCCTTGATCATATCACAACAAATTACATAAAATCTAAAGTAGGAGTAGATTACCAGGGAAAATCATAGGTCCATCTAGTATACTGTCTTTTAGAAATAGCTTGTAATGGATACTTAAAGAATTTCAGAAGAAATCAAATACAGACTCTTTCTTAGTATAATATTCCAGTTTCTGGTAATGTGATGTACAAGGGGATTCTGAGCTGAATGGGACACCTGAAGTTGAGAGATGGACTTTTCCTTCATGGTTTCCAACTATTCTCTGAAACTATTTATGTTAGTAACATCCAAAACATATTCTGCAAGGACCTCCACTGTTCCCTCCTTCCCTTAGATTATTCTAAATCTGACATTTGATATTTCACTTTGGATAGTTAATCCAAATATATATATATATATATTTAACATGATTAGTTATCCTAGCTTCAAGGTTTTTCCTTTGTACAGATTTGCATTTTATGTCACCTGCCCTTTCATTGCTCAAAGAAAAGAAATAA
Organism: Hylia prasina; assembly: GCA_013397195.1. NCBI lineage: Eukaryota > Metazoa > Chordata > Aves > Passeriformes > Sylviidae > Hylia > Hylia prasina. The sequence goes on from VYXD01014140.1 coordinate 399,277, forward strand.
ACAAAAATAAATATTTCATCATAGATTGACTATCCCAGGAGGACACCATTTGGTGAAAAGTATTGTTTCTTTCTAAAAAAATATTGAGATTATAAATAAGAGCTGAACACACTTCTTATTTAACTGTGTTTTCCAAGTTTTTGTTTGAAAAACACATAACTTCCTTGACAGGAAGTAAAGATTTTTGTGTTATAGTGCAGAAAGATGTGCAGATGGTAGGGAAAGGTGCCAGCTAAGGTGACACTGCAGTTCACATGATGTGGTCATAGCCACACAGCTGTTCAGAACCCTGCATCCAGAAAGCATCAGGATCTTGGTCTGAGAGAGACCAAGGGTGTTAGTATTTTTTCATGCTAAAAACAAATAAAAGGAGGAGAAGTAGTCATAATTTTCTTCTTTGCTTCCAACTTTTAAAATTATACATTCACAGTTTGTGGTCAGATGTATTGAAGTACCTATAGATGCTTCTGTCCTCACCTGGAACTGTGGGTGCTTTTTGACATGGCAAAACAGAGCTTTTTCAGTTTAGTGTTTGCAGTATATTTAAGCAATTAGACAATAGATTTCATATCAGCAAGAATATGCTCTTGATTTTATTACTTTATTTTGCTTGAGAAAGCAATTGATCTGTTGGAAAAGCAGACTAAGTATATAGAGTATATTGTTGTTATTGGCCCTATACTGTATAAAGTTCTAGAGAACACTTTATTTTCAATTTTGCTGAATATGTTTCCATATAACATAGAATGTTACTTGTGCTGCAGTGCACAATGTCAGGAGTAGTAAACTGGTGGATTCTATACCATAATATTTGTTTTGATACTTCATCTCAGACAAAAAGAACTGTTTACAGGCATCTTAACTTGGCATTCTACAGATAGCTGTTTCTCATGTTTACAAACAAGTTACATTAATGTAATGATTGTGCAATTACATAAAAAAGATTACTAGACCACTTGAAAATCCCCTACTAGCATTCTCATTTATATTAGTGTACTGTTCTCAATTAGAGAAATATATTTCTGATGATTCACTTTACTGCAAAACTTAATTTGGATTTCTTGTTAATTCACATTGTGTCAGTGTTTAACACCAAATATTAATAAATGTCTCTGATTTTGTTTTGCCAGAAATAAAAAAATGAAATTAATAAGTCTGTTTTGTCAAACAACTTTTATGTATCAAAGCTTATTATCTGATTGCTGCAAAATAGCCCACCTTCAGCAGGCTCAGCACATCTGGTTGATTTTCTGAGAGAGGATGAATAAATTTCTCTGAGTCAATGGGTAACAGTGCTGGTGACAGAGACATCAGTGGTATACAGACAGTGATCATCTCATTGCAGAGGAGAAACTAAAGAAGAGAAGAAAATTAAAAGCTGCCCTCATTTGCCAAAAGTTATCTTTTCAAGATGAACATTAGCTTGCACTCAGGACAAGTTTTTCATCTGCCCTCATCTACAAAGCCAAGTTATTATAATGGAAGCCACCAAGAGGCTAAACAGGGAAGGAATTTAAAAGTTTGCGAGAAATGTATGTTAAAAATCTGTTTAAGACAATATGAAAAACTACTCACGTACATAAAAATAGGTGAAAATTCTTTTTCAGCTTTATTTACCTGAGAATGAATTTCAGTTTGAAGAGGCCTTTATGTCGTTTCAGGCAAAGCACCTAAGATATAAGCAATTTTCAACAAGAGTACTACACATTTGTCTTTATAACAATTTGTATGTAACAGCTTTTATGCAAATGATGCTAAAGTGGCACCTTTTTTCTAAATTGGACATTTTTATGGTTATAATTTTCTTCTATAATAACAGCAAAAAAATGGTTGTCCCAGTGGAGTTGAGCATTTCATCTCTAGTGCTGTTTTGTGAAGTTGGAATGACAAGTTTCTTTCATTTGCACAAAGAATGACAAAAAGAAGTATTTTTTATCATTCTTGTCTGACTTGGTTGAGGCAGTTACACTTGGAAGCAGCATCAGTCCCCTGACACCAACCTTTTCTCTGCCATCAAGAATGGTATCATAAAGTCATAATAAAACTTAAACGAACTAAAAAATATTGCATTCTCTGTGTTTCTGCTCTTTGAAGGACATAAATCACTTTGTTAGTTTAAGTAGTTGCTGCTTTGGTGTGGTCTTTGGCATTGATTCACACTCATTCTCCAGAGGTCAGACAGGTGACTTTTACAGACCATGGGTTTAGATTTAATTAACTATGATACAAGAGAATTTATGTATTTCATGCAAACATTCCAAGGCATTAGTATAATAAACCAAGTAAAATAGGCAGGTTCGTGTTGCTTAATTGACTATGCAGTTCTGCAACAGTGATGTGAGAAATTCTGGGTCTTTAACAACGATTAAATTCTATCCCAGCTACCAATTAATTAGTGATCTGTAACCAGGAAACTTTATGATGGATGATTTTACCTCCATAAAGTGATATATTGGTAGACTTTGAGACGTACAATAAGGTTAACAAAATCTAATTGAAATCTGATATTTCATCTCATAAAGTAGAATCTCATAAAATATAATTAAATGTACTATTTAGTAAAAAACCCACAAATGTTTATTTGAATGTGAACAGTCAATAAATGCTGAAGCCCCTTGTAGGATCTATGTAGGTCATGTCTATATACCTTCTATATATAAACTATAAATTCAAAGTCTATTTTTAATCAATCTCCCGTTAGTACTGATTTTTATTTCTGCTACTCAAAGATTACCTGTAGTGCTCCTTGGCATTCTGCCCATTGGCCTAGTGTGCTATGTTTGCTGGGACAGAGTTGATTTTCTTCACAGCAACTAGCATGGGACTATATTTTAGATTTGTACTGAAAACAGGGTTTAGAATACCAAAATGTTTGTGTTATTGCTGAGTTCTGTCTACACATCAATGCCTTTTCTGCTCCACATCCCACCCCACCAGTGGTGTGGCAGCACAAGGACATGGAATGGGACACAGCTGGGACAGATAACCCCAATTTACCACAAAGGGATTCTGTGCCACATGACACAGATGCTCAGCATATTAAGCTGGGGAAAGAAGGAGGAAGGAGAGGACCATTGTAGGGGTGGTGTTTGTCTTCCCAAGCCACAGCTATGTGTAATGGAACTCAGGTTTCCCAGTGATGGTTGAATGCCTGCCTGCCCATGGGAAGCGGTGACCGAACCTCAGCCTGTCTGTGTATCCGGGATTACTCCACGCCAGGTGCAGAATCTAACATTTGTCTTTGTTAAACTTCATATAGCTCACGACTGCCCAGTCCTCTAATTTGTTAAAAGTCTCTCTGCAGGGCCCCTCGGCCTTCAAGGGAGTCAAGAGCCCCTCCCAGTTTTGTATCATTGACAAACTCACCTGGTGTACCTTTGAGTCCTGTGTCCAAGTTGTTTATGAAGAAGTTGAACAGAGTGCTTATTCAAACGAAGCCCTGCAGAACGCCAGTAGTGACCTGTTGCCAGCCTGATGCCACCCCACTCATGCTTGGGGCATGTCATAGAGCTAACCTTTATTATTGTAGTAAGGAACTGAAAGGTTAAGTTCAGCCCTTCTTTTTTTTCTCAGAGTGCTTATTCTCTAGAATGGTTTTCTAGAGAAATACAATGTATTCTCTCTCTGCTCAACAATTTCAGTCTTTGAAGTTCTTATGCCTTGCATTGTACCTTCCATTTCAGCTATACAGTATCTATACATATAATTGCTGAACTTGCAGAGGAAACCATGACTTGAGGCATCCTAGAATTTCAGCCAAGGCAAAGCTTCAAAGCAATTAAAGCCATAACTGTGTATGCAAAAGGAATTTCTGGAAAACAATGACTATAGGAGGAGTTGACTATATTGATAAGTATATTAGAATATTAACACTGACATTTTGCTTCTAAATTTCCAGAATAAAAGTCTGGTCAGTCATTAACGTTCCTATATTGGGAACCTGCATCCTCCTATCCCTGAAAAAGAAAAAAAGCAGTGGATAGAGCTGAGTAGGTGAAATGTTTTGTATGCTTGGGGCACTCCCGCAGAAACCATGTCTTGTCTTTAATCATTTGGATTACTTAAATAATTTCACAGTATACCATCTAATTTATAAATATCTGCTTATAAAGAAACACTTCTGGTATTATGGAGGAGAGGGAGTGGGTTAATGCATTATTTACATTTTAGAAGCAGAAATGTCTTTTTCTCGGCACAATATTAATTAATAAATACTTCATACATTCAATAGCGCCTTTCATCCAAAGACCTCAAAGCATCTCCAGATTTTTGCAAGTGAGCAAACTGAGGCAGATAACTACTTGGCAGCATTTGCAAGGTCACTCTGTATGTTCCTGGTGGAGCTAGCAATGGATACTCCAGTGTGTTGACTAAGAATCCTGAAACCAACCCCTCCGGCCCACTGTGCTGCATGAGCACATCTATGTACACTAATAGATTATTAATGTTTTGACAATCTAATGGTTTACTTGGTTTGACGTACCTTTAGGGCTTTATAATTAAGGAAATATGTGTTAACATTGGTATTAAAATAATTTTTTGCCAAATATTCAGTGGAATCAAGTTAACAAATGCTTGCCTTACTGTCCCTGAAAGCTAGTGAGGAAAACAGCTCATATGGGATGTGGAATAAACGGGCTGATTTCACATAAAAAATATTACTAAATGCTAAATATTAAAAAGAGTTTGGAGCATATATTGAGCAGCACTCAACAAATAGGGCTGAGAAAGAACCTAAGCTTTAAAAAATATATTTTTTAATTTATTTTAAAAGTCCAAATCAGGCCTAATTGGCATCTGCACCATGACCTCTTTGCACTTTTCTGGTAACATAAAAGCACCTGAAAGTGTGGATATATGTCAATATACTCATCTGTGATATTCTAAGGATATTTAGAGTCTGAGAAAAATATATCTCTTCAGTTTTGCCTTCTATATTTGCTATTAATTTAACTCAATGGAAAAAAAATGAAGTGATATGAGTTCTTCTGATAGTGTTTTTAGTTCCATTCACTATATTTACATCTGACTAAAAGACTTTTTGGTGGAACCTCTGCTATCTGGAATGATCACTGCATCATGAATAATCAAATGAAATTAGCCAACCATGTGCAGGTCCAATTGTCCTCTTATTGTCTACGAGAAAGCATCCTTTGGTTTTAGACTACTTTACAGACCACTACCACAATCCCTGATAGCCTATCACCAGAAAACCACACAAATTCCTTTTTTTTCCCTTAAAATATTAAATGTTCTTTATCCATTCTTATTTATCTGCTGGCTGTCTGTAGCATGCATGAGAGTTCAGTATCCCTGTCATCCTGGTGTGTTTTGTCCTTTGTTAATTATGAAAATCACATGGTGATTACAAAGCCTTCATGTGCAAATCAGAAAACATGATGCACACAGTTACACATAGCCATTTACCACACTCATCAGTAACTGCAGGTTCTCAGGAAGAACGCTTACCATTCCCCTTGCAACATTATTTCTCAAAAGCATTCCTTTCCTATAGCAAGATAATGGACTGAAGGAGGCACAGATCCTCATCTCCCTAACCTTGGTGTAAATTAGGAACAGCTCCTCTGGGATCAGTGCAGTTGCTCTAAATAAGCAGCAGAGATCAGAGTCTGGCTCAGGAACTTTGCATACTCACTATTAAACTTGGAAAAGGGAACCCCTGTCTGTCTCAATTTCCCAAGTGCTATCTGTCACTAACAAGGCACACACACATTAATTGTGTGTTTTAAAACTTTGTTTGGTTGAACTTGTCATCCTAGGCTAAAATTGTGTGACCTAACTTGTAGTAGCTTTTGCAGTGAAGGTATCATTTACTGTTGAGTATATTTTACTGTGCTGTTATAGATCTTTTCACTCAACCAGCTGTCTAACATGTTGAATAGTCTTTCATCTTGTCAAACACTTCCATTCCCCTTTCTACAGCTTTCTCAGCCAGCATGTACACACCTAATCAATCTAATGCCACTGTCTCCAGACTTTAAAACCAGAAAAGCACTGCCCAAACTTCTTTTTTAAAGAGACAGCCTTCCTTTTCTAGTAAATTCATCATCAAGAGGACAGATAAATTGTTAAATGAGAAGAAACACATCTCTGAAACTGTTACTCTAGGTCCAGCCTCAGAGCTCGAGTTCACTCACTGAATTTGTCATTCAGTAAAGGCTGTTGGGGGCTTCCCTTCACACTGATCATGTATATGTTAATGTAATTTAATTTAATAAACATCTTACACATGGAACTGAGTTTAAATCCTCTTGCTTTTGCTTACTTATTCTTTTTTTTTTCCATTTTTAGACAAACAAGATTAGTCTGCCTCAATCTGTTCGATGCCATTTTTTCTTTTTTTTTCCTTTTCCTTATCCTTCATCAATGGGAACTCCACTAGTAGATTGATACAGGAGGCAAGTGAAAAAAAAAATCCACTGGCATTGCTTTCAGGTGGCCCTTGCTATGTGATATAGTGTATACCTTACACGGTATGGAGTATTCATTAGGGCTGTTTTTATTTTTATTACTTTTATTTTTATTAGATATATTACCTCCTGAGACTGTATGAAGTGAACCATGTCACTGGGTGAGATTACTACTCAGTTAATAGCAGCTCTGAAATCAGTCAGTTGGGAATAGGCTATGTTGCAAGAACCTCTAAAATGTGAATATATGTGATGGGGGACAGGGTAGCTTTCCAAAGGGGAGGGTTTTTCTTCTGTTGATGGATTCTCTTGTGGAACATTTTTCAATTGCATGCTCATTTCTATATGTGCTTTTAGTTAAAACAGATATCAACACCTGAAACAAACACTTTTATAGCCGGCAGGTACACATGAAGTAGAGAGGCCTTAACAAACAGGTAGACGTGTGCTTTGTATTTTCAGTCTCATTTTGAATTACTAAGGATGGGGGGAGGTAAAGACACTTCAACCTTTAAGCCCCTTTGACATTCACGAAGTGCTAAAAGTCAGCTGGGGTCTCTGCTCTGACAAATTTGCATGTCTTTGAATATGACGCTTGAAAAGCCAAGCCGCTAGATTAAATTTTGCCATGGAGAAAATGAGAAAGGCTTCCATCTCCCAGGTCTACTGGGAGGATCTTTATGGTTGATTTACTTTTTTTAAATAAATGTTTCTTTATGTGTTTTCTCTAGTTTGTGTCCAGCCTTCCTCTGTCATGCATGCTGTAACTTCTGCCAGTTATATCAGCCCACAGTAAGTCAACCTGGGCAGAGCACAAGGTGAAAGAATATTTCAATCTAAACTGCATACCCCTTCTGTGTTTTCTGATTAAAATTTGCAAGCAAACCTTGGAATAAACTATACCTGACATGACTTCCAAAATAATTTACGCCGTTTATAAACCATGGGCTAAATCCTACAAACCTTCCCTATGCCATTTGTATGCAGAAGGGCCGCAGGTTTGCAGGAGCGGGCCCTGCTATGTAGCTGAAACCTTGCTATAGAGGACAACAGGCAGAATAATGATTATAGGGAGTCCATAAAAATATTAAACTGATTACCCATTGAATAAAATCCACTAAAGTATGAATTATCTAATGAGCTGCTGCTGTGCTTCAGGCTGACTTATCCTGCATTAAGTTAACAATGACACCACAGACTCCTGTGGACCTGCTGTGGGGAGGGTGAGGGCAAGTTTGGCACTCATTTAGGTGTAGAACTGTTTCAGCTAATGACAAATAAAAAGGTGTATTTAAGGCAAATGTTTCAAGGTTTATAGAAGCTTATGATATGGACTCAATTTATTTGCTAAGCATTTATAGCCACTCCTGAATTTATAACCATATCAGCAAAAAACTTTTTACAGATGTTGAATGTAAACATTGTTTTAATGTTCATTGATGAAATCCCAAGTACACTGCTGTTATCCTTGCATTATTAAACAAGGCTAGGCTGTAAATCATACTAGATTTTACAAAAAAAAAAAAAAGTTACACCTCTATTGTATCTATATTTGCTACTACAGGATACTCATTATTTTTGGAATTTCTAAAGCAGAATAAACATTTTTGTGAGCTAAGAGACGACTCCCTCAATGCTTTACTTTACTCTGTCTTTGTTTCCTCAGCGTATGTGAAACGTGTATATAATAGTATCATACTCAGAGCCAGTAGGAGATATTGTGTGTGAAGGGGTTTTTTTTCCTCTACACAAAAATTGTTTGCAAGTTCTGTGCACAGCAAAAGCTATGAAAAATCACGTATAGCTAGTTTTCCCTTTTTATTTTTATTTCCTTGCTGAGTTGTTATAATTTTCTGGCAGATCACATTGCATTAGAATGAAATGTGATCTGTAGTTAGGACTTAGCAATGCATCCTGCAGCTTTAATTCAGTCACTTGGGTTCCAGTTCAGCCCAACATGTGTCTCTTGAAATAACTCAGGAGAGCAGACTGATGATATACTTAGCAGAGGAATAACAGCATTGGAGACTGCAGTACTAAACAATTCAGTTATTAAACATATCTAAGCAGCTGAAGAAAAAATCCAACCTTCTGGAAAAAAAAGAAAATATTTGGGAACCCAACAAAGCTTTTGTTGGTATTGATCGGAACAGTGAGATATACAGAGCATTTTTTAAATTACTTAAACTGGACTTGAAAGTCCAGTTACTGCAAACTGATCCTGAGGATCTTAACCTCAGAATCTTACTGTCATTTCAGGGTCTCATTCCACTCTGTTTTCTTCAGATGTCACTGTGGCATTTCAGTATTTAGACACAGAAGTGTTCTCTTTTCAGAGAAAGCAATCCTTTCCAGTAACTAAATGATTTGAAGCTTTTGTATAACATTCATTTGCACACTCAAATGTACTCACACCTTTCAGAGTCTGTTATTTTTGCTAGTGGTGTCTTCCCCTCTCAAATCCAGCTGTTCTCGCAGCAGTCTCAGACCAGCTCTTTCCCATGCTCTCTTTGTTGCTCTGCACATTGAACCTGCCTATTCATTCATGTCATTCCCTACTTTCTAAGACTGCCCTTATCTGTAACATTTTATTCCTGGTTGGAGACTGCAGTCACCTCCAGGACTGTAGTGTATGAGAGGCAGTGGGACCAGCCAAATGCATCCTTGCTGAAGGAAGAAAAGTGCATCAGTCCCACTCAGGTATGCAGCTCCACAGGGCTGTATGGTTGGGGGTGCAGCAGATGCCTTGCCCAAGTCCCAAGCCAGCTATTGTGGGATGGTGACTCAATACACCCTAGAAGATTGAGCACAGCCTAGATATTTTTGTTCTGAATTAAGCCCCTAACTCCCAGCAAGTCCACTTCCCAGCTAGGATAAGGACTTAGATGCCTTTTTCCAGAGAAAGAAGAAAGTGAGTGATCTGGGAGTCTCTGAGAAAAGCACTTCAATACCTCATTTGAGTACACCCTTACGCGATGCATTGGAGTTTCTAGGACAACTCACTTACAAATGGATCATTACAGCAGTAAAAGCCAGTTTATTATTTAACCAATTCAGGCTGAGAGGAGACTGGAGAGTATTGGCACTTGCATTGATTGTAAGTAAGAGTCAAGGAATTAATGAACAGAGTTTTCAGCAACAGTCTTGAGCAGAGTGTGCAATGTGCCCAAATAAGTATGGCTGAGGAGGTGTTAACTGAATTCAGAATAAGCCTGAAGACAAGGGCAATGAAAAGCAGGACATTCTCATAGCACATTGCCAATGTCCACACATCACAAGTGTTTTAAATGCATGTGGATTAAACTTAACCTTTTGGTCTGGGTTGACAAAGTAGTTTTCCACCCTTATGTGCTGCTTATCACCGGTAGAACATTTTAAAGATGTCTCAAAAGCCCCCTAGGAATTTTTGTGAGTGGTCATAAGTCATACTAAGGGACTGAAGAAATGTCTCTGATAACCAGAGTCTGGAGGAAATACACAGATGTGCCTAGGAAAGGCCACCTTTGTGTCCACCCTAGCCCAGAGCTCTGGTCAGGAATAGTCAGGCTTGATGCTAAGCTGATAACACTGCACATATGTCCAGGGTGGAGAAGTGGAAACAGCTCTTCAATGCACTTTGCTTTGAGGGGATAGGCTAAATTCTAAAGCTTTTGGATTTACCTGGCACATTTTCATGCTTACAGCACTAGGCATCTTTATTTATTTTAATGAAACCAGAGACAGTTGAAAATTCACACGATGCAAGGACTTCAACATTTAGGAAATCCTCTTTTTTCCTGCGAGAATGTATTCTGGAGGGACACACACATTTAGGACACATTTTATCTACCCTCTGACAGTTATACAGCTGTCTTTCCTTATCCAAGACTCTTTTAAAGATTAATTTCTTCTATAATCCCTACAGCACAGGTCAAAAAGAATAATATAAACCCTAAGTAAATAATTAATAAAGCAATAAATTTGTAATCCAATTAAACAACAAAAACAACAACAACAAAAATCCCCCCAGATCCTCTTTGTGCTTTAGCTCTTAACCATGTTATATATTTCCTGCATTTGTCCTTCAGATGGCATGGTCTTCAGAGTACTGGCTTAATTTCTGATTCATTCAGCTAAGGGTACATGGTCATTGTATAGCAAAAGAACACATAATAACACACAATTTATTGATGGGTGCAGATACACACACTGCACTACTCAAATCACCACAAATCTGAAGGCATATATGTCTGCTCACACATTTAAAAGCATACATGTAAACAAATGAGGATAGACACATTCACATGTAATGCTCTCCTCATAGCACCCATCTCAGGGTTATGCAAATCATGTGTGTATGTGTGTGTGTGTGTGTCAATTCTGACAAACACCCACAATCATAAATTAACTCTTTCCAAATAGTAAAAATCTTGCTATTAGCATGACATGTTTAAATCCAAATGGACAAGTTTATGCTTCCTTCTGCCCCTTTCTTCCTCTTTCTCATTCCCTCACTCTGCCTCTCCCTCTCTCTCACTTTACCTTCCCAACGGCACTATTTTATTTCAGAAGAAAACTTATGAAAATTGTTGAAACACACACTACAAAGCATTTGCTTTTTTTTTCCTCTCCTTTTTTTTTTTTTTTTTTTTTTTTT
>VYXD01014140.1:410537-506154 GCA_013397195.1 Hylia prasina
TTTTTATATATTTCAGCAGATAGCCCCCAAAAAAGGCAGGGATGTCAAAGGCTTCGAGTCCCCCCTTTGACATTCACGCAGTGCTGAGAGTCAGCCGGGGTCTCAGCTCTGACAAATTTGCATCTCTTTGAATGTGACGCTTGAAAAAAGCCGGAGCTGCTAGATTAAATTTTTTTTTTTTCCATCGAGAAAATGAGAAAAGCCTCTATCTCTCCGCCGAGTCTACTGGGAAGATCTTTATTCTGATTCTTGTTAGAATTGTTTATCACCCTGACAGACCAGACTCGGACGAGATAAAGGCGCTGCTCCATCACGGGGCCTGACAGTGGTAGGACATGCAGAGAAATGAAAGGAGCAGGGGAAAATATTATTAATAGATGCCGACTTGATTTGCCTCTATGGCACGTCAAGGAAGGAAGGGAGGGGGGAGCCATGGCTTGATTGCAAGCCTATGAAGTTCTGTCCAAAAAAGAAGCTATTTTTCATTAAGTGATAGAAGGGCTTTTTTCATGTTCTTTCCTGAGGAGCTGATAACTTATGCAGTTTATTCTAACCCTGCTGATTTCTGTCAGGGAAAGAAAACTCCTGAAAGATGGCTCCAGCTCATCCTTTTCAGAGAAGGAGGCTGTCTTGTCAAAAATGGTAGCAAGGCATTAAAGCCCTGGCCTTGACTCCTGCAAGGTCCCTTGGATGTGATTGGGTGTGCATGTGTCTGTGAGCATGGGGAGTGGGGAAGGAGGGTGTTATTGTGTCCCACTATAGCCCTCTGAGGGGAAAAAAATAAAAATATGCATGCAGAGCAGACCTTGCACATAATGCATGTGGACACACACACCACATACACAGAGGCTTTGTGCATTTGAGCATACATGCAAAAACACTTGTTTCACTGCCTAATTACACTGCAGTTAGTAAACATTTGTCTGATATCAGTGCATGCTGAATTTGAGAACTGGGTGTAAAGTTAGAGCAGCTTCATTCAAAATAAATGTTAAGAACTAACCAGCTCCTTGCTACCTCCTGTATGTCAGATCTCACACAGAAACATGACTGGCAATACAAGCCCAAGAGCTCCTGCAGTGGTGCTGACTCTACTGTGACTGTCTTGTTTTCTGGGGAAAAATTTCTTCTACGTGATCATTATTTCTCTTAGGTTAGATTTTTTGGATAGGGAAGGTAGGAGTGAGAAATATTCTTTGAGTGCATCATGGCTGTGCTATTGTTATTCTTGCATCCTTAGCTTTTGCAGCCCTGACCATTTGGGGCATTTGCTGCAATCACAGTGTTTCATGAACGCAGTTTCTTTTTTGTAACTAACTTGTTTGTTTCCAAAAAGGATTGTGGTTGATCGGTATCCTAACTGAAGGTTGAATTCAGTGTAAATTAACTACTGGAGAAATGCTTGCCTTAGGGCAAAAGAATAGGTCTATTTCTGTGAACCTGCTCTTGGAGGTTCCAAGATGGAACCTGATGGGTTCATCCTACAACATGTTGAGCATCTTGAGAGGAGCTAGGAATGACTTGAGAGCTGAGCCCTCTCTGCTTTCAGTAGCATAGAAGAGCTTAGCAGCTCGCGGAAATTACTCAGCACTTTGCCACTGGAAAAGCTAGAGTTTTTTTCTTGAAAGCTCATGGACAGCCTCCGTGCTAGGCAGTTCACTTTCTCTTTATTCAGAGTTTTTCTAAAGAGTTGTTCTTTCTAGTAAGACCTGTAAGTGCTTTTAAAATGTCAGATTTTTCTATTCAGATGGCATTAAAAGAGGAATTAATAATGGAATTATTTCAATACACTTTAAAAATAGCTGTGCTATCTATCTTGCTAACTCTACCAAGTCCCTCCTGTAAAATCAGTAGCCGTCAAATCTGTACCTGATCCATTTTCAAATTCAGGTGTAGATGACAAAGAATGACGGCTTGGGGGAAGTGTAACACCAAAATTAGGGACTACACAGAGGCTTAGGTTAAGCTATGGCCCACTCTGGGCTGCGAATGATTTTTACCACCTACTGTTTCAGGGATCTCCCTCACCTCTCCTGGACACTACACTGTAGCTTTCCTATTCAATATCGTACCCCTGCCATAAATCACCAAGCATCCTGATGTACCTGGCAGGAAGATTATGGACTACTGTGTGCTAATGTATGTGGCATTGTTATTCATGTGCTGATATGAGACTGGGTTTGAAAATCCAGTTATCCAGATGTCTATTCCTTACCACACTGTGTCAAAATACTCCTGAAAATCAGTTAGTTTAGGTATAAGGACATGTTAAACTTCTTCTGAATGGTAGTCTAGTTATTGTGGCGTAATAACAAATCTTAAATCATAGAATCATAGAATTACTAGAATAGTTTGGGTTGGAAGGACCCTTAAAGGTCATCTAGTTCCATCCCTCCTGCCATAGACAGGGACGCCTTCCACTAGACCAGGCTAATCAAAGCTCCTTCCAACCTGAGCTTGGGAGAGCACCTTTTCTCAGATGAGACTCACAGAAAATGGTGGAGATCTGCAAGAGCAGAAGAGGAATGCACCTCTTGCTTGTTGAGAGCCTTACACACAAAGACACTTCAAACATCTCATGTCCTTTCTTCATTTTCTATGTTGTTTATTTACTGGTCTGGTGTCTGTGAATTCCCAGGAACCTTGTGCATGATGATTAGTTCTGACTTCAGAGCTTACACAAACATTTAGAGAAATCCTATTTTATCTCTTCATGAGGAGCCTTCTGGTAAAACATAATGAACAATTACCATAGATAACTTTATTTATTTATTGATACTGAAATTTTAGGAGTGTTGTGTGAGCTCAGGATTTTGTTATGTATGGCTCTGTACAAAGCAAAAGACAGTCTGCACACATCAGACAGTCCAAGGATGGGAGAAAAGAAGTAAAACAATGACCTTTTTCTGTAGCTCAGAATCTGAAGGCTACTGATACTGAGCAGCCTAAGGTCACACAGAAAGTCTGCAGGAGGGCTGATTGGTTGAGCTGAGGTCTTTAGTCCTAGTTCAGTTTCTTAACCACAGCACAGTCTTTACTCAGACCAGCTCAGTTTGTTTTGGCTGAGCCAAGTTCTTCATATCACATTCCACTGTAATGGAGATACACAAAGCAATTCACAAAGGCCCCCTGTTTTATGACTACAACTAATTTACCAAAATTCTGTGGGAAAGCATCATGACGTAGGTAGGGATTTGCCTTTTTTTTTCTTTTTTTTTTTTTTTTGGTAACTGCAGTTGTTTACATTGCTCCAGTGACAAAGAGGAATATTGTTAGTGAAACTTTGAGAAGGGAGGCTGAGTTATGCATCCCCAAAGTCCTCAATTTGCATAGTTTTAGAAACTGGATATATTTGGCAGGCATCCTTTTTATTTAGCCATAGGTTTGGCACATGCCAGAGAACAGAGGCTGAGTGAACATCATGCAGCAATTTAAACTGAGCAAACAGATGTGGTTTTTGCATTTTGTTATGTGTTGAGTCTCAGGCTACCATGAAAACATCTTTGGGTAATCAGCACACCCAAACTGCATAGTTCATGTGTTGGTACCTTACCCTTACACGTATTTTTTTTTTTTTTTTTTTTTCATTTGGTTATGCTGCCCCAAATTATCTGAGTATTGTGGATAATTATAACTGAATTTATCAGGATTCATTTTATTCCACATAATCATCTTTGACTTTGGGTCTTTATATGCATCATCTCAATCCTTGGGCCTACAAGCCAGCAAAGAGGCCTGGTGACATCACAAGATTATTTATAACAATTTCATATGAGCAGAGTGCAAAACTTTTATTTCTGAACAGGACCCTATACAACGTGCAAAAACTAATGAAAATGACATAGCTAAGCAGTATTGAACACAGCAAAAAATATTTTCTTAGAAATCACTTCAAATATAGACTACAGAACTAGTGACTGCAGGGCAAATTTAACATAAAGGATTTAAGACGTTGTCCCATATCACTGGCAGAATTCACTTGATTTAAATGTGTATCAGTTCAGGTCAATAAAAGGCAATTACTTTTTTGTATGATGATAAGTATGAAACCCTGAACAATGTCTGGAATGTGTTTATTGCTGATCCTTGTCTGAATTAGATGGCAAAATAGCAATTCTTGCATTGTTATACAGCATTTTGCTAGATCATGTTAAGTGTGATGGTTTCAAGTTGTTAAAGTACAAAGTTAGGGCTATTAAATCATGATTTCCATATAATTATGGAAAACACACATATTTGTACTTTATGATAGCTATTGGCTTCCTAGATTTTTCACAAGATTATGTGGAAACAGTACTACTAACTTGTTCATAGCACTCATTTTTAAACAGTAAAAAAAATTTTAGATCACTTAAGGGCAACCTGCAAACAAGGCTTACAAAGTAAGAGCTAAAGTACCTGTAAAGCTACTAGCTGGCCAAATAAAATTGTTCATCCACACTGACTATCCAGTGTGGCTGTAATTGTGAATGCCTCCTCTTTGGTTGCTACTTTAATCAATCCAATTTGTTCTCTCACAGAACGATTTGCACATGTTTATAGATGTGACCAATTTATAGATGTGACCCTAAAGGAATTGATTAAGATAGTATTTTTATTATCACCTGTTACTAGAAGGTGTTAGTACTTCATAGTAATTTCTCTTCAAATTTGACCGGGTTTTTTTGTCTCCTTCTCAAAAAGTTTGCAGTCAGACTGCAGGTGTTGTAAAAAAACTGTGCCAGAGGAAATGGTTTAGCAGATTATTTTGCCTATTTCTGACATTTGGAAAGTAATTTCAATAGATATATCAAATGTACCCATCCATAACAATTGGCTACTTCAGCTCCAGCGAGGGCCAGGTATATCAAGGGCAGTTCAGCAGAATAAGTTTACAGGTCCATCTATTCCTGCAGAGCCTATGAGGAAGTACTTTTGGAACATCCTGAACACCGACAGGATTCTGGATAAAAGCTCATGCAAGAACTTAATTGATTTCAATTTTGTTTCTTCCCACATATCAAAGCATGAAGTTCTCATTTCCTCATCTCCAAGAAGAACATTAGGGTTGCTGAAGTGGCTTCTTACCAATAGCCACAACCTGCGGCCTCTCACTCAAAAATTGCCATGAATAGAAGAAATGTAAAAAAAATAAATCTTAAGTTTTTATTATCCAAGTAACTCAATTTCTTAAGTCGTCAGATTCAAGTGAGGAAAGACTGACAATATGCGTGCTCTTCATGTGGGGAGCAAAAGAGTGGGGGAAAGCTGTCCTTTGATTTTGGTTCATATTCAGGGAACTGAGTTAATAATTTAAAGGTAGGAAGTTAATTTATGCATCCCTGAAATCCTCCTTTTGTGCAGTTTTAGAAAATGCATACATGTGACAGGATATCTCATTGTTCTCAGGATGTGTTATCGTGTATATGTGGAGTAGCTTTAGTGCGATATGAAATGCAAATTTGACTCACTTTGTTCTTGCCACTTTTATGAATATTAAAAATATGGATAAAATAATTGTGAACACTTGGAAAAGGTCTTTAGCTCCTAATTTCAGTGCTATGAAGTTTTCGTATTGGTACAGTAGTAAAAAAATTGAAAATTTACCAGCTTATATTGTCATGAATGTAGGAAAATTAATTGAAAATTAGCATTTTGAGTGCACTCTGAGTGGAACTTTATGATGGCTTGAAACCATAATGCCAATGACACAACAGACTCTCAGGCCAAAACAATATACTTCATTCATGTTAAGTCAAACAAAATGTGGTCATTCAGGTGATTTTAAACCAGCACTGACCTCCTGTAGCACCAAGTTTGTAGTCAAGAGGAGGTTAAAGAAGAGCTTATCCTCAACACACAAGGCAATTTTAGCAACACCTGGAGCACCACCAGTGCCACCACTCTAGATCCCTTGTAACTCCAGTCCCTCTTGATCCTCCCTGCGAAGTGCATTGGCTTGATGAGAAATTTATGTACCAGTTTCCACTCTCACTAGCAGATTCCTGGTAGTAAGGGTGGCTCTAAGGCTGCCACAATGTGCATTGCTTAACACTCTTAAGCACTACTTTGCAACTTATTCCTGATTGTGGATACATGCTGAGTAGTGTTCCAGAAATTGAAGCTATGTTAAATCAACAGGATAGACTTGTTTAAATTATTGTAGGAGACCAAAAGGCCAAGTCATCACTTTATGCATATGATTCTTTAATGTAAAAATAAAAAACCAGACACTTTGCTTCCCCAGCATTCATTGATGTTATACCTGTGCACTAAGTGCAGACTCCAATACTTCATATTGCAAGACAAAGAATTATGGTGTAAGTACTAGAACAGACTATTTCTCTGGTCTTAGTTTAATAGCACTGTAGCTGTGAAGCTGTGGACACAGAATCATTGGTCTTATTTGTTTGGATTATTCAAATAAAACATGAGCAATAGTCACAGCTTGGGCTGAGATTCTTCTTTAACTCTTCTAAAAGCTGGAACTGCTTCAGGAATTAAGCATCTTTTCCTCCATGTGGCATTTAGGCTGCAGTTATAAAGCTCTTCATCAGCATGTAGTGACTTTGCTCATTTCTCTGACAAAAGGCTGATAATCTGCACTAATGGCTTTGGCTGACTCATATGTTTAGTTCCCAACTGACTTTGACTGGCATGCTGAGGAATATTAGCAATACGGAAACGAAGGTTGATCATGGAAGGAGACGGACAAGCATTCTGGCTGAAATCCTGCATATATTTACCTTCATTAGAGTTCATTTCTTTCTGAGGTTACACTGGTTTTATATTGAAATCTCTTCTTTGCTTGCAGAAATTTTCAGTTCCTAGACTGTCATTCCTGTCCTTAGAAATTCCTTTTTAGACAGATAGCTCTTTGAATTATGTCTTCTCATATACAAAGTTTCTCTTGATTATGAACTGTCTCTTATCCCTAAAGAGGAAGGTGCAAAAAGTATGAAAAAAAAATCTTTATTTTCCTGTAGAAACTATTTTCAGTTCAGGTTTTATTGTCAGGAGCGCCGGACGCACTGTCCAGGAACACAAACATACCAATCTGTGCCACCAGCCCAAGAGGCCATGTCAGGGCTTTCCTCTGCTCTCACAGAATTCACACCCAGTACCTGGAATTATAACCACCTGGCAATTTTCCCACATCAAGAGCAAGGAGAGGGCTATTTCCAGCTTGGACTGAGTTCTTTATTTGTTTTAGTTTGGGGGTAGTGCTCTCTGCGATATTTCAGTTCTGAGCAACTCTTCTACACTGTCTTTTATTCCATATATCAATATAAGAACACATATCCTGACACATAGATGGTGATAAACTCTGCACAGAAGAAATTGCAAATTGTATAAACCTTTAGGTGACAAATAACAGGATAGGATTGAATAAATAGTGATCTAAGATGCATTTATCTATAAATTCAGAAAGATAAACAGTGTCCGAAATTAGGCCTATCATGTGGACTGTCCTTGAGCAAAAGTGTTGAAAGTTGAGGTGTAGGTTGCACTATTAATTTAGATGACCTTAAAATAAAATTTGGCAAACCCCACCTCCCACCTCAAATCTAAAAATTAAAAAATAATTGTAAAGTAAAAATTAATAGATTCAAAATTTGAAAGCAAAGGTTTTTGGCCTCCATGGACAAATAGAAATGCTTTGCAGGGAAAAGTGACAAACACGCAAGTTAGCAAAGGTTTTGAGTTAAAAGAATATTTCCTGTGCAAAAGTTAAAAGTTCTGCTTAAGTTTGTCACTTGAATTCCACAAATATGTCCCTTCTGTTTCTCAGCAGGATCTCCATGAGCACAGGTGGGAAGACTGGTTTTGATTTGTAGAGATGGCATGATATAAATCCTTTGTCATAACCAGGAGAAATGACTATTAGTCAGCCTGAATAGAGCTCTTGGATTTTTGCATGAGAGGTCTCCAAAGCATGCACATTTGGTTATTCCAAAACAACAGTCAAAAAAAAAAATCACAATGTGAAACATTTGTTCGTGTTTAAAAGCTGGTTTCTTCCTGGAGCAAGCTTTATGTTCTTTCACATACAGGAGATTCCAGCAGGTGTTTAAGCTTGACTCTCAGTTATTGGCAGGTGATTTTCAAGAACAGTCACCTAATAAAGAAAGAAAACATTAAAGAATTCCCACCTGAAATACCTACCTATCTTAATAAGATAGCTTTATATAAAAATCTGAAGCCTTTTGAGATTAATGAGGTCTGTTTACTTTCCATTTCATTCTGAGCTCCCTACTACATGTGTTGAATCAAAAAGCTGAGAATTTCAGTATGGGAAACTGAAAAAGAAATTGATAAAATGTAAAAAGTCAGCTATTGTGCTGGATTTGAAGTCTGTCTCTCTCCCCATCTTTGCCAGGAGTTCATCAGAAAGACTGGAAGACAACTGTTCTCTTTCATTAACAAAAAATTGAAAAAAGAAGGAAAGAAAAGCTCTCTGTACCTCTGTGGCTCCAGAGACAATTAAATAGAGGCGCACACAAATATAAAATACGTGTGACGTTACATATTGGTTTGCAGTGGTGCAGTGGTATTGTATAGGTGGAGACATAAACCTGTCAGTTCAGGTTTTATTGCCAGGAGTGCCAGATGCACTGTCCAGGAACACAAACACACCAATCAGTGCCACCAGCCCAAGGGGCCGTGTCAGGGCTTTCCTCTGCTCTCACAGATTTCTCATGTGATAGACTCATGTTCCCACACTGTAAGTGCCATGGCCTCCCTCCGTGAGCTTTTAGTTGTTGATAAAGATTGTATTGTATGTAACAACGTTCATGTTTCTTATGAGTTCCCATATTGCCTGTAAGAAACTCCTTAGGTGCTGACCTAAAACAGATGCCGTGAGCATTCTTTTTCTTACCCTTTAAACTTTTTAATGGCGTGTGTATTTTAATTTTACTAGTCACTTAGCTTTCCCATTATATCCTACTTCTCTCCTAGCTGCCTACAGAGGAGACATGGAGAGATAACCTTCCCTTTTCCCTCTGTCCAAATGCAAAATAAACGAAAAGAAAAAACAAATTACATGCTGTGGTGTGGACACCACTCTGCTTTGGCAGGATCTGTCAATTCTGTTTCAAATGTTGTTCACACTTGTACAAAAATTTTGCTTAGGCTGCCTGGCTCTGGTTTTGGAGGTGCAGTGGTCTCTGGTTACTTGGGTGTCACCACTGAAATGGCCATGAACAAAACTTGACAAAACAACTGGGACCCAAGTATAAAGATCTCAGGACAAAAATAATGTGAAGATAGATTAATCTTCATTATAAGACAGTTACCAAGAAGAAATCAAATTCTACTGGAGAGAGATTGGAAAGCTGGGAGGCCTGTAGCCTAGATTCCTAAGAGTATTAAATATTACCCTATGTTTGCATGGTTTTTATCACCTCTCTGCAATGTTTTTTGTTCAGTCATGGAAAATACAATATAACAAAAAACACATGTTGGGATCTTAAAAAGCATTCCTATTTTTTTGAGACTCTCAGCTAAAAGTTACATTTACAACTGGCTGATAAATTTTGACATGCCATAGTTGAGTCTTTTTGAGTCAGAGAGACTCCACAGGAGTTGTTCTCTGGTCGGAAGAGAATATTAAACCTACTACAGAAAAGGAGAATGAAACAAAGCCTGTAGACACAATCAAATCCAACATGCCATGAGAATTTTGCTTTTCCTCAGTGATACTTTCTGAGACTGTGGGCAGCAGATTGTGTTTGGATTGTCAAGGAAACAGTCGGGCCATTATTGTTGTTGTTTAATTTTTGGTGGTAGTGGGTTTTTTCCCCCTCCTAGTCAAAGTATTTAAAAAAAAATAAATAAAAAGGGGGGGGTGGTAAAAAGAAGTTGATTTCTTCAACAAGCAGCTGCAATGACAGATGGCTGATGAATGCACTACCAGCAGTTCCAATGGAACTCGACTCCGTGGGAGTCAGGGCACTGCGCACCTTCCAAAGGGCACCACGGTAGTCGCTAGGGAAGGGGAGTGAGAGTCAGAATTTCTAACCATGGTGAAAATGTACTGAAGGAAGAGAACATGATGACAAGGGGTGAGAAAGAGAAGGGAGTGATTGAGATCCATCCAGCTGAGTCTTTATCCCCAAGGATGAATTAAGATGAAATAGGGGCCTGGAGCCATGAAAACTTCAGGAGTACTTTAAAAATAAAGCTCCTCTGCTAAAACATATCATCTTAGCCACACACTTTGCTTTAGTCTTTGTTGATCTTTCTTCCTTACACCCCATATAGATTCCTCCTCTCTCTATTCTTTCCATACACTTTTTTCCTCTCTTTCCTGTACCTTCTTTTCCCATAGCTATCTCTTCCTACCTCATGACTATGTGTGATTGTGAAGGAAACAGATAGGCTATTGCTCTTCTCAAAGCTGCTTCCTGATGCCTGCCAGATGTCCCCCAAGAGTTTTCGTTAGCACCCAGGGTCTGGCAATCCATGATCAGCCCTGCTGGGTGGTCTGTGATGCAGTGTCCTGCCTTGTAGTGCTCAGACCTGAAGAAATGATTTGCCCTGGACAGTTATCACCTCTTTGTCCAAAGGTGCCCCATTTAAATGGGTAGTTAGCAAAATTTGTAACCTTCTATTGGGATTCCTGTGCCAGGTGTGAAAATTTGTCCTCCTAATGCCTTTGAGTTTTAGCACACTGTGGAGGCAGAAACAAGGAAGGAACACAAGCCACACTCTCTGAAAGGAATTTGCAGACAAAAGTGAGGAGTCAGTTTCCTGCATCATGCAGAATGTCATAACCTGCATAACCCCAGCTTCTCATAGTCCTCCAAGACAGTGCAGTTCCCAGAAAAGAACTGTTGCCAGCTGGAAAAGCAGTAGGGTTTGCAACAGGGCAGTGAGTAAACAAGGAAAAAAACTCCTCTAGTAGTAAACGTACTGTGTAAACATAAACAATAGCAACAACCAAGACATGTATTCCAAATTGTCTCCAGTGAGAATCAATTATGTTATATCCGATGAATCAGGGGAGGGGGTTGGTGAGAGAGAATGGGGGCCTATTATTATTTTCAAGTCAAGTCAGCCAGCCAAGTCAGCAAACAAAAGCATTTTCTGTCTTTTTCTCTCTGTCTTGTTGATGGCCTCCCCTTGTCTCTCTTCCTTGGCAAATTTCCTGCAGTTTCCCCACCCAGCAGTAGTTATATACATCTGAATAACACTGCAGTTCAAACACCAAAATAGTTGTTTTCCTATGGTTTCTAAATGTCTTTTCTATTTTCTTGTATTCATGATCCTGGCATAAGCAGTGCTTACAGAAAGCTCAAGTGTGAGATTATCTATGTGTGTGTGTGTGTGCTCATATGTACATGAACACATGTGACCAAGAAGGCAAGAAAATACTGCTACAGATCGTTAATGAAATAATGATAGGTACTTCTTTTATACCTGTGGTTGCAAAAAGAAAGGAGAGGTTTTATTCTTGTATCTGCACATCACTAACTCATACTAACACACACACAGAGGTTTTCTTCTGTATCCCCAAAATCACAAAATGGGAAATGAAAAGGGGAGGAGGAGAAAGAGAGAATTGCTGGAAATTATTGTCTCTTAGGGTGTTCTTTAACAATAAGACAGGACCCCCACTTTGAACTCTTGATTCTTTGCCAGAGAACAAAAACCTTAAAGCATTCTGCTACCTTTAATTGTATTACCCTTCTAGTAATCAATAAAGATAAAAAAAGATCATTCTATGTACAATACAAAATCACAGTGTCTGACTATGTGGAGATAGATTCCACTTATCTGTCTCTAGGGGTAGCTTCTCTTGTAGGAGAAAACTCAATTTTTATTTGGATTTTAAAAATGTTTCAAATTATTCAGTCAATGCTACATGCATATTAAAAGATTTATTACCAAATATTCTCATCTTGATGTACTGGATCTATGCACCCAATTCCCACTAATGTTAATGGAGCTGCATCTGTAAATCCCTGCACATCAAAATCAGACAGTACCCATAAGTATTGCAAATACATAGGTAGCTGGATAAATAGCACAAAGATTAACCACCTCTGGCGTTGCTGTTTTTTATTTCTTTGTGTAAATGTTGGTTTCATCTTTCTAAGGACTCAAGATAAGATGTAAGAAATTAAATGTGTCCGGGCCCACATCCCCCACACTTCAGCATGGGTGTTGAAGGGACACACCTGACTGCTGAGTGGCGGCACCCACTCTAATTGAAGGGGAGAGGGAGAAAGGTGCCTCCACAGGGTGACTCAGATTTTAGGTGGGCTGAGTCATCCCCACAGGTGCCTGCCTCTCTCCACTGACTGTTAACTGAGGGTGTATAAAGAGATGGTAATTTGAGCACCTGAAGCAAGATAGGTCACATCAGGCCTAAAAGTATTAAGCCCCTATTCCAGTCCTCTGGTATGGGGTGGAGTGAGTGCTTCTGCTCAGGAAATAGGCTGCTCACTCCATGCTGGCGTTCCTATTAGCCCCTCGTGTTAAAGGTGCTTGGAAGAAAGGCAGCCATCCCATCCCTCTCATTCCCACCAGTATTAAAAACCCCACATTCACATATTAAAGCCAAGACTTTCAAACATTGATTCCTAACATCTAAACCTTAAATCCCTAGATGGAATTCATAAAAAGCAGCTTGGATTTCAGTGCTCCAGAACTTTATTTTGGTTAATTATCTAACCTTAGTCATCCATGCTTTGGAAATTTTGGATCGTGTTTTAAAATTAAGAGAAAATAAGTGTATTGTTATTATTAATAATATTATTAATCGCTTTATTAACTTAAATGTCAAAACATATGACAATATTAACTGCAGTTAAAGTAAATTAAGTATAGTAACAACAAAGTTATATACAACTGCACATACCATGTTGGAATTCAAAATAAACAAATTCATATTTTAAGGTGAAAAAAGAATGAGGTAGAAAAAATAATAATCATGGGGCCAACAAGTACATTAATTGTCAGAAGAGAATAGAGCTGCAATAAAATCAAAAGGAGTGTGTATAGTGAAAGATGAATGGGATGATTAGAGCACAGACAGGCTAATATATGTTAATTAATAATACCTTTCTGAAACTTCCATTTCTTATCCCTAGATTCACAAGTGCCTTACAAAGGAAGCATCATTAGCCCCATTAAGCAGAGGAAGAAGCAAGAGGCATAGAGTAATGAAGTACAGTGGCCAGCATCACCCAAGGGTACAGCTGCACAAACAAGTTACAGCAAGTTAAATTAGAGGATATATTAATGGAGTCAGATGCTCTGCTCTAACTTCCTATTTGCCTGCTCTTGGCCTGCAGAAAATGAAATTCATCTTACCTCAGGTCTAATGAAAAGACTAAGCCTCTTCTCCAGCTGCAGGAGGGAAAAAGTGAGTACCTGATACCATGAAACCACACTGGCCAACTTGCTCTAACGCCACCTCCATCAAAAACCTGGCTAGTCTGTGAGATGGCAGCGATAATTTTCTGAGGTTCTGCTAACATTGGGATGAGTGTGGTATATAAATGGAAAGGGCTGACGGGAAGGGAAGGTTCCGGGGGTGAGATACATCATGTAGTTCAGCACAGAAAAGTCAAAATCTGCTGCAGATCTGCGATGTGACAGTAGGGTTCCAGGAAAAGCAGGTGGTGTGGGAACGCAGCTCCCCGTTAGGGCAGGGCTCAAAGAGAAGGGGATCAGTCATAGAGCCTTTATTACTTAAAGCTTTAAAATCTAAAAGGGCCAACTTAAAATCAACCTGACACTTTGGAGGCTGGCAGCGTGGAGAATGCAGTGTGGTGTAAAGTGTTCCTGCTGGCTCACAGGGCTGAGCACACGTGCTGCCGTGCTTGGAGCAAGCAGTGCTGAGCAGCCTGGCTCTAAGCTCCACTAAGAGGGTATTACAATAATTGAGCTTGCTGGTAACAAGGTCTGTGCTGCTATATTTGTGATAGGTTTGGGATAAACTGAGTGTGCAGCCGGTGCCTGTAGCAGAGCTGGAGGAGGGGGAAAAGAACCTCTTTGACACCAGGGCTGGAAACCTGGCTTCAGCTTAAGCAATGGCAAAACTCCATTTACTTCAGCTTGAGCCTGTGTTTGCCAGGTACTTTTCATGGAGCACTGTGTCCTAACATAGTACCAGCACACACCCAGCCCATGACCTCTGAAACACAATTCTTCAAAGTGCAGAGCAACATAATAGAAGTAATTCCAACTAGTGCCATCACCCAACACATGTTTCTACCAACTCAGAGAATGTCTGAAGCTGCAGAACATCTCTCTCCTCTTCTATGGCTTAAATAGAAATCATGGGAATGATGGCATAGGATTCTATATAAATTTTATTAAGATATTCAGTCTTTATTTTATTGTTCATCTGTTTTGATCTGTCCCAGCTTACTGCCTTTCTCACACTGTAAAATCTGGGAGAAGATGTGGAACAGACTTCATTTCCCCACATGCATTTTCCAGTGGCTCTTTCCTATTTTGAAAATCTCTTCAATTGAAATTCTGAATCCTTGGTCCCAGTCACAGCTATTAACATGACGTTTGAGTCAGAGAAATCTTTGCTTTCTAGTCCTCTCCTATGTCTCACATTCTTCCATGTTCCACATCAGGCAAATGTCTAAACTTTCATTTGACTGTAGAAACTGTACAGGCACAGTCTGTCCTGGCTCTTTTGCTCTCCCTGATCCTCCTGACTTTGTTTCAGTCGTTTTCTGTTGGGGGCTTGATGCAGTAAGTACATTTAGGGAAATCCAAAGGGTTTTGGTTGCTCAGAAGAGAGCAGTTCAGGGGTTATTCCAGGGAAGTCTATCCTGACGGAGCTGAGTAGGCTGTTCCTCCTCACAAACAGCACAAGGGACTCCTGGGTTTCCTCTTACAGTGGGGTCTCTGAACAGTCACTGTGAGTGCCAGGCACTTCCTGAGCCCCCTCAGAGTGCTGGAGACCTGTTATGCTCTTTGCCAGTGCCCACTGTGCTCCTGAGATGCCCTGGCAGGGTTCTCAGCTGACAGATTAGCATCAGGTCAGGAAACCTGGGACCATATATCTCTTGTAGGCACACATGGGCTTTGGTCTTGCTAAGCTTAGGTGGTAGTGAGCTAGGGAGTTGAAGATCAAAAGTTGAGTGTTAGACAGGGTTTAGGTATGCAAGTCTTCTCTGGATTGAGCCCTTTGTCTAATCTTTTTGGCTAACATAATTTACCACTCAAGAATAGGCATCCTGAAATTCTGTGCTCTGCCGTATCAGCCGCAAATTAGTAAATGCATGAAAAGAAATTATCAATAAATGAGTATATTATGTAAAGAATCTCATGTGTATATGTGTTTGTGCACCTTGAGCAAAATGAATGCTTTTTGCACAAATAGAAAAGCATTTTTTAAAAATGAATGTATGATACTCTATGTGAAGTCTACAGTCATAACAGGAAATCATGCATTTTCTGCAGAAAGATCTTATTTAAAAAAGCAGAGTGCATCTCATTGACCTACATTCAGCTTCCCCAGCATACACTGTACCTGCAGAACTTTTCTGCAGAGATACATTGTAGATACAGATCAAAGGGAAATGCTAGTGTCAGAATTGTCTAAATGTCCCTTTTTAGGCCTGAAATCCTAGATCATTGCCATGCATTTGCACTGACTTTGTAACTTTAATCAACCTGTAAACTGTTCCTTGGACTGCTGTCTTTAAAAGCCAGGTAGGCTGTTCCTGGGGATAATGAATGTCTGCATCTATAGAGCAGACAAATGAAGGTCTCTGTTGCCTCAGAATGAAAATACCTATATTCAAAAAGCCATCTAGAATACATTGCAGTATATAAAAGTAGCAAAATAGTTAGCATCCGTGTTAAAAGAACTGCAATCCAAACAAAGATTCATCCTGTTCAACATATACCCTAATTGCTTTGTAGAACATTTGGTCCCCAGTTTAGAAAAGGCTGTGGGGATGCTGAACATCGCCTGTCAGGGTGCTGAGTTTTATTACATGCACATCTGCCTGTTCTGACTTAGCCTGAGACCTGCCAACTCATTTCTCACACACCCAGTGCAATGGACCTGGATTCACAATTGTGTCTGTGGGTGTAGAGTGAGAGAAGGGAGCTGCAGGGGTTAACACTGACCACTGCCCTGCTGAGCATTTAGGCACCGTTCTGCCTGCAAGAGTCACACGGGCACAGTCCAGCTCTCTTATGTTGTGCCTAGCTGGATGTTTAGGAAATGAAGTTGACAAAGGAAAAATGCAGAGAGAAAGGACCCTTTAGAAAATAGGAAGTGTGTAAAACAGAAAGTATCTAAAGACCCACTGTCTCTCTCCCTGTTGTGCAATCAGGTAGCTGTAGACTACAGCTTTTATTTTTGTTTGTAGTGCAAACACTGTATAAATAGATATTCTCTGTAAGATTTTCTTTTACTACTAGACAACTTCAATAATTTGGACAGTGATGGTGTTTTCAATTATTATACACTAAAATAACTAAAGAAACAAGGCAGCCACATAAAATTCCTATTAATAAAAAGTGTTCACTGAGATGGAATATATTGTCATATAGTCTCTGCTTTTAATATTTTTTATTTGTTTTGGCTTTTGTTTGTTTGTGTTCGGTTTTGATTTGATGGGGATTTTTTGTTCGTTTGTGGTTTTAAATTTATTTTCAAAAAATTAGAATGGTAGATGAAAAAAGTAGTTACAGAAATATTTTCTTACTCCAAAAGTTAATAATTCAGTCTTTATAAAAAATGTTTAAATATGGAATATTTAGAGGAAGTATATGTCAAATAAAAATATAATTGTGAAGTGACTCTGTATCACAAAATATTACGATTTCCAATGAGCTGTACTTGATACCAAGTCTGAATAACTGTCAGCCTCTGGAGTGAAAAAATTAAGTGCTCTGAAAATATATTGCAGCTTACTCTTAGAACAAATTCTATTATTTCAATGTTGTGTCCCTGTCCTTCCAGTCTCATAGGCTTAGAAAATTTCCAAGGTCTTTCATTAACCCTCAACTCCTCCCCAGAATCACAATGTCTTTATTTTTTGTGCTACTTGTGCATTAAATGTTCAAGTAAAATGGCATTGATATATCTCCTTCTACACTGGGTACTACAAATTTCTCCTCCTTGCCCCTAAGTGGCTGTTCAAGGCAACCTGAATATCTCCTGTCTTCCTGATGTCCAGTCACAAGACAGATTTTAATCTCATGGATTCAGTTTTCATTGAACCTAATTATCAGCCTCTTTCTTGAAGACAAGTAGGAAACTTCTGCTGGACCATGATACCTTTCATGAGCTCTCCTTGTGTCACATTGGCTAGAGACCATAACAGCTTCACACTTTCATGATCTTTCCACAGTCACTTGTTCTTAGCTTTCTGATATGAAGGCTAGGTCATAGGATCCGTGCTACCTCAACCAGTGGTAAATCAACTCATTTGTTAGACATCCACATTATTAATGCCTTATATAGGAATGGCACAAACACATCCAGGTAACCCAAAGAACCTGAATTTACTTTGGTGAGCATAAAGAAAATGATCCAGCACTGGATAACTTCGTGTACTCGATTTGCTCTGAATAAGCCTAAAATCAGGCACTGAAAATTTGTTTTATGTTAAAAAGGGAGTGGGAAGAACACGGTTCCAGAAAATAGGTGAGTGGGAAGAGAATATAAGTACTAACAGGGTTTTTTTTGGGAAGTAGTTAAGGAAGGAAAACTGTGCAAGAGAACTAGGGAAGGATTTTTCAGAGACAGTCAAGTCATGAAGGGACTATTGTATCTTGAAAAAGACATAAAGGCTCCTAAAGAGAACACATTTATTAGCTTGTATGACCATCCTCAAGCATTAGAAAACATGACAATGAGAAATCAGGCTGTAAGAAATTAGAGATTGCTTTAAAAATTGTTCAGACCACAATAATATCAGGTAAAATTCTTCAACCAGAGACTTATCTAGAATAGGGTTTGAGTTTGTAGAGGTCAGACCTCCACTATAAATCTAATAAATTGTTGTCTCTTGTCTGCAGATTGCGTTGCAGTAATATATATTTATTTTATCATCAGATATTTTTAAAATCTTGCTTTTGGCCACTGACTAATTTAAGGAAAATGGCCTTTCCAAAGATGATTGAAGGCAGTAGAATATATAAAGTGGTTTAAAGGGAACATAAATGACATAGAGAAGAAGAATTTGGCTGCTAGAGTCAAATTTTCTTGTTTTGGTATATTTTGCAAGTGATATAATTTGAGAATTAGAGCACTGTCAATATGTGCTGTAAAACTGCATGTCCTTTAAGAGGATAATGCTCCACTAGACCTTTTGCCACAAATTACTCTATATAATTGGACCTAAGATCACAAAGAGTGCACATTTACAAGATAAATTGAAAATTAATGAACAAATAATATGGTAATTACCAAATCTTTATTATTTGAAGAATATACACACTATGGGGTCTATTTCTTCCTCAATGAGCATGTGCAACCCCCATTAATTTTAATGGGAGTTAAGCGTGCACATCAAAGGAAGAATTAACTCATGATTTTAAAACTGACTACTAAGATTAAGACCTGCACTTTTGGCTTTGAGTTGAAAATGTGGCATATCTTTTGATATTTATCTCTTTTTAATTGTGTATTTGTAGCTGAACCAATTTGCAAATCGTTGTTATCCCTATCAGTACAAGGCAAAGATAAATTGCATTATATACCCTACTTCTTGGACTCCTTGATGTTCTTTTCTGATTAAATTGAACTGTACCAGCAGTATCATAATTAATAATCTATGCTGATCAAGTTGGTAGTGCTAAGGCTGCTTGGTGTCTGATGGCAATGAAAAATTGTTGAAGTAAGGTGTGTCATTTGTTGGGTTTTTTTTCACTAATGTGAGAAATTTACAATTAATAATACTGAGTCATGGAGATTTTCAGATAATGTGAACCCTGCAGTTTAGGTCTGGACAATGTAAAAAACAGCCAGTTTAAAAAGATTTCTGAGGCAATTCATGAACTATGATGTTAAGCATATGTAAAAAGGATTTTACTCCTTAGAAAGAGATTATAAGATTCTCAGATGAAACTTTCCATCCCAAATGAATTGGTGCCAATTGTTCTCTCTCACCTCAGGGAAATAATATTTTTTGTGCCCCTCTATGGTTGTCCAGTAATTAATATTATGGCTTCTGCAATTGCGCATAATCTTTTTTAAACCAGCATGGATTAAATGCATACAGAAAAAGGACTTCTTTGCAAAAAGAAATTCAAAGTCTTCATTTTTTTTGAATGAGTTATCTAGTTCTTTTTTACACTATATAGATGGTGTATGACTAACAAGAAGGTGACCATTGTGATCTTATGCCAGAGTTGAAGAAACTGCAAAAAATAAACAAAAGAAGAAGGGGAAAAATAAATTTTAAAATTCTTTGCCTTTTATGTGGGCTGTATTTCTTGTTATGTTTAGAAAACTTACCCTAGTAGGAGATTGCAGTATGTTTATATTCAGTCAGTTTCTCCTTAGCCTTTTACCAACTAGAAAATTTTTCCACTTGTTTGGCTGTTTGCAAAACTGAAGGGGTGCACTCACAAAAATAGTTACCCACAAAGGTATGGCCACTGAACAGCCCTTTTAAATTTCTGTTTATTTTATTGTTTTATTCATCTATTCATTTCATTTTAAATATTTCAAACTGTTGCAGCTTGTAGCTGCCATTTGCACTGCCTCGGTGTTGTCTCATTTCAATCTGGAAAGTGAGATTAGGGGAAGAAAGCCCTAGATATCAGTAGTGGAAACCAGTCAAAATAATTTAAATCCTTTCAACTTTATTTTCTCAACAGTAACGAATTATAGAAGGTTCCTCCACATGTCTGTGCACACTGTAAGGTCCCACAATGGATAATATTTGCAAAACCTTCAAACTGAAATGGGACACTCAGTATCCTTAGTCAGTTATTACAATGCTAAGCGAGGTCTTGCTGTCTTCTCATTATAGAAGTTACATTTGAGATAAGGGAGCTTCACCGTTTTGCCACATCTGTGAATCAGTAGATGAGAATTTAGAACCTGATCAAAAAGGGAATGTTCTGAGTGACATCTGTAGCAACTTTTGAATAGTGAGTAATGTGGAAAAAGTTCAGCAAGGAGACTATTTTCTTGAGATAGAAAATAATTATGAACTATCAAAATGAGGGTTGGATGAAACAACTTGAAGAAAAAGATCATGAAAGGGTATCCAGAGCAAATGAAGTATATTACTAATTTTGAAACAGGTGCTTGAAGATGTATGGTAGTTGTGCTTGTATATTCAGTCAAAGTTTCAGAAGGGAAACACTAAACCCGTGGAGGGTCACTCAGCTAATTAAGGAGATGGAGCTGAAAATGAAGAGATGTTAATTGAGGTATTCTGTTAAGCTTTCAGAAGAAAAAGCTAAAGAGGGAGTCCAGCTAGAGCACACATGCAGCTCAGATGCAGCTAAAGGGAAGACAGGGAAGACAAAGTGACTTTTTTCTCAGAGACTTACAGAAAAACGATGAGAGACTTAAGAGTAAGGGAAAACTTAGTTGAATATAAAGAAAAGTTTTCACAAGAAAAGTGGTTAAACACTGGGAGTGTATCTAAGAAAGGCTATCTATACAGGTTTCCACTTATTAAATAAATTTATATTTCCACAAAAATCTTCAAGATGAAGACAATTTTTTAAAAATATTCACAAAGAAACTTGTGAATTTACATCCAACTTTGTGCACCGGTGAAACCATATGTTGTACATTAACTACACTGGTGAAGATGTTACCCATTAAATCTATGATCTTTGGAATACAGAAAGTTATACATAAAAGAAAGAAAATATAACTTAGAAAAACTTCCTCACAAGCCTTTTACTTGACTTCTACATGATTACTTATGCAAAATTTACAATCATTAATATTACCCTTCAATGGATGTGAAAGTAAAATTGAAGTTATTTTTTCACTTAATGTAGTTAGTGTTTAGTGAGAATAAATTCTAAAATTCTATTGAATGTGGAAGGAAAAGAGTGTGTTGTGTTGGAATGGAGAAGTGTTTCTTTGCTATGTTTTTTATTGGCTCAAAATTCAAACAACCATTTGTTGAGGACAGTATCCAGTGCCTGGTATTTTTTATTTGGAGATCTGGATGAAATAACACCCAAATAGAATATTTGCTTCCAAAAAATCTTGGGGTCATTTTGTAATGTTTACAGTTCTGCCTGCCTCTGAGTTAAAAGAATGGATTACATTTTTCATGGTAAAAAGAGCCCCAAAATTTGAATTTCCAAACTGGGTCCCTCTGGTCTTCAGATAATGACCTGAGTTTCTGAAGAAAAGCCATCAAAGCTTCAAAACACCAATCCTAAGAATTTTCCCATCAAATGACTTTATTTAGTGCCACTGTAATAATTTGGCTCTTTGCCAATGTCTTCATTAGGCTCTCTATTGTGACCCCAAAGGTTTTTATCATCAGCAGGAGAAAAAGGTACTTAGGAAACCCTCAACTTTTTTTAGCCGTGCTGTGTTTTTTTTACAGCACCAGCTTTCTCTTTTTGCAAGAAGTTTGTATTTTGGGGTCTGACACAGCAAGTGTGCTGTAGCAAGAGTACACTGCACAAATGTCATGGAAAGCACAGGCAGAAAAGCTTTTTATAAACTTCCTCTGCTTGTCTGAGCCAGACAGTTCTTTATTAATGACAATGTCAAAGTTTGTATTGTGCTCACATTGGAAGGGGGAGCTTCATCCTCACAAAACCAAAAAAAAAGATAATTACATACATATGCAATCTATGAATTAGGGGCAGGATTCTTGGATCCTTTGCAAAGGAAGTGTCATGTTTCATCTTCTGTAGGGGAAATGTATGAGAATGCATATGTGAACCCACAGAACTCCATATAGTCCCACTCAGTAAAGACCATACAAACAGAACCAAACTTTCTTTAAAGCATACCTATAGGTTTATAACAACAAAGGGGGAAAATATCCCTTTTTTCTTCCTTCTCATCTTCAGAGAAACCTGAAGGTTGCCAAGAGAAATTAATGATTTTGGTCAAGTAGTATAGCCAGTTATAGCGGGGCGGGTTCCAGCCAGCCCTGCAGCCTGCCCGCTGTAAGTGCTGTGTGCCAGAAAGCAGGGCACACAGCCACGTGTGTTCTTGACCACTGCGAGTGGGAACGCCATCAATGGCCTAGGAAGAAAGCAGGGCTTCGACCCGGGTACTGCAGGGAGGTTTTTATTCCATGACACATGCCCACAAGACCTCGATTTGCCCTGGAAACCTGGGGTTTTACAGTGGGGTGAGTACCACAGGTGGAGACAAGGCTCTCCCAATGGGGTTCCAGCAGGGGTGGAGTGGAACACCTGTCCTTTAACAGGGGAACGAATGGTGAGAGACATGGGGAGGGGTTGCTGAGCCCCAGCCAATCCCTCGATGCTCTCCCTAGAACCTTCTGGAAGGCAGGGAGAGGCTTGGACAGGATTGACCGGTGCCAGGGGCAGGGTTTACAGAACTGACAGGTGGGGGGGGAATTGGAGCAAACCAAATGAACAGAATAAAAACCTCAAATATAAAACGTAATATAAAAAACCTGAACAATGAACCACCACAGTCAAGGGACAAAACATGGTAAATATTCCTATTTAATAATAACAAACCAATAAATTACATTAGTCAAAGCAATCTCAAATGGCATCTTGAGAAGAGAGAGATGAGGCCAGACCTGTGGCTGAAGAGCCAAATATTCTAATGGGACCTGTTAACCATCAAAAAGTCATATTTTCAAAGGAAATATTATGTTAGATTTTATAGAAAATACAGGAAATGTGATTCACAGTAACATAGGTGTAAGAAACAATATTATTTTTGTTTGAAATATGTGGTTTATTTGAAATATAAAGCTGTGTGAAAAAAATATGAATATACAAGCATGTGGAGTTGCATGAAAATAAAAGCATGGAGATCCCAATAAATCACAGCGTTCTCAAACCAGAGCATTTATGTTCTTTATTTTCAAAGTGGCATTTCAGAAAAGATTTTTTATTTTATCTGCCACAATTCATCATGTAATTATAATGTAAAAATGTAAAGTAACTGATTTGACTAAGCTGACATAATTTCTCTTTCTCAGAGTTTTTGAAGTCTGCAAGATTTTGCAGTTTGAATGATATCCAAATTTTCAGAATCTTTCCCAAGAAAGAAATTCCATTCTTTTTCTATTTGAAATTCTCTACTTAAGCCATTTCTGGTTGACTAAAAAGATGCATAGCCTTTTGAACTTATTCAAATGTTCTGTTTCAGAATATGTTTCCTAAGTAGACATCCTTGGCAAATACATTTTTATTACTATAATAGCTCAATATCTCTGTGGCATAACATTTTCCCATGCATTCACATCACTTTCATCCAGCTCCTTTTTTAAAATGAAGCTATCTCCAAAGGTACTTGATGAACCCCAGTGAAAGAAGGGAGGAGCACCATAGAGTAGGTTTAAGATGTGAAGTCAAACAAAATAGCCTTTCATAATGATAGGACAGGATTTGGCATAGGCAATATGCAATAGCCAAAGCCATAATGTGACTCAGACTCCAGAGGTTAACACAAAACACCTGACATTATGAAATGTGTGATGAAATATTCTTCACATAATCATGTATTTCAGAAAGATAGGTTGATTGTTACATTACCTAAATTGAAGATAAAAGATGAAATATGTATCGTATTATTATCGGTCTGGTAAATTACTATAGGGCCACCTTAGCTTAATTGGATCTAATGGTATGGGAATTTCCCCCTGTTAACTGGATGGCAAGAAGGACCTGGTCTTTAAGCAGTCAGACCATTGGATTGATGGCAGACTGTGTGCAGGAAGAGGACAAAGCCTCCTTTGTCCCTGAAGCTGTGGGTTGCTGGTGCTCTTCATCGCTTACTGGAAATGAAGTGACACATATTCAGTAGTTTCAATCTGTCTCCTAGAGCTGTAGCACTTCACTGCAGGATGATCTAAGACACTCAAGATATTTAGATTTTCCTACAGTGACTGTTCATATTTTCTTTCTCTCTCTCTCTTTTTCTTGCATGAAATGTATGGAAATGACTCCAATATCAAGACTGTGGAAAGCCTGGACAATACCCAGACTTTTAATACGGTAGAGGAAGAGTTCCTGGGCATTTTTTACACTCTATAATTGTAAGCTGCATATGCTACCATCAACCTCCATACCTTAAGTATTCTCTCTTTCTCAGTACTATACAAATAAATATATTTTTTTGTGTAGATCTGAGTTCTCAAATGCAGAATCAGATCATATGTTTAGGTGTTCAAATGGACATTTTGGCTGTGTTGAAGGAGTTTTGCACAAATCTGGAAGCTAATCGTGAAGCAACAAGTCTGATCTGCTCCTGGGAGAATGAAAATCATCACATAGAGACATACACATCCTTGTTTGAAAAATAAACCCTGAGAAACTTTAATCTGTAGTTTCTAGGAATTTGGTAATACTAGGTTGCATCTAATCAGAGTTATTTATAGCAAATAGCTTTTCCTTGGAATACATTTCCCTTTCTTGAAAAGGTACCATTCTGTTCAGGCCATCAAAGCAAAAAGTTCAAACAACACTATGAAATACGTTTGACAATAAAATATTAAACATTCCATATTAAAGGCACAAAAATGATTATATAACTCTTTGGGTTAAACACGACCCACTTAAATAAATAGCTGGAACTAAAAAAGACAGCCTGTAAAATCAGTGTATTTATTCCCAGTGCTCTGAATGACATATGTTTAAATTGATCTCACAATCAACTCATATCTGCTTCAGCACAGTCATCTGATACCTATTTAAATGAATATCATCTGAGAGGTGCAAGATCACTCCTGGGTGACAATTCCATGGCACAGTGGGATGTATGCTAATACAGCTGAACTCAGGAACAAATTCTTGGTGATCCTGATTTAAATGGGAACAGAAATTTGTTGTGTCCCTAAAATAAGAAAGATCAAACTTTGAAAGAAGAAGCAATCTGTTGAGATCTGCATGCTCCCTGATTTCAAATAAAATCCTTGGTTTTCAGGATCCCTTTTAAATAAGATCTGACATTAGACTAGGGGAGTATGTGGACAGTAATCCCAAGTAATATTTTCAAGGGAGAAAAAAATGAGGAAAAGAGAGAAACAATGAGAGAACAGAGGGAATTTTGACTTAATTGGATATTTCAAATATAATTAAATTACATTAAAAGATGATCAAATAATTCCATATATGTAAATATAAAGTATCAAGCAAGCTGTATATGTTGGCCCTGTTTTAAGGGGACGTTCCTGTTCATTAATGTGCATAAGCTTCTGCTGAAGTGCTATTTCTTAGAGGGAATGCTCTTAAGTTCTTATTTAAGTGCTTCTTTGAAAGAGGACTGACATACAATTCAGTGCCATTTTCACTCAGACACTCTGCCTTTGCTCACTACAGTCTTGACTCCAGTACAGCAAAGTCTTCCAGGTAGAAACCATGACTCTACATTTATTGATAGAGTACAGTTTTGCCAGCTCTAAGTCCTGAATGGGGTTTTCTGGATTTTCTGGTGTTTCTTAGCCGAGCTGTTAATAGTGGTAATACAAATAACAGTTAATAAATCAATCTGTTTCTTCCAGGAATTTTGCTAGGAGGCATTAACCCCTTCTCACCATCTCCCAGGCCACACCCCTGCACTCTTTACCATGAGTGCAGCATATTTTTTATTTCTTCAACTGGCATTTGCAATCTGTCCTGACATAATTTACACATTTACACATTTTACAGAGCAAAGCACAGTCATGCAATTTAATTCCAAAAAACATAAGCATAGGAGACTCGGCACACTCGATTAGCAAAGCATATGATCGAGT
The DNA here is from genome assembly GCA_013397195.1 of Hylia prasina. Lineage (NCBI taxonomy): Eukaryota > Metazoa > Chordata > Aves > Passeriformes > Sylviidae > Hylia > Hylia prasina. Next base: position 436,397 of record VYXD01014140.1, read on the forward strand.
TTTGCCAGTATGATATCAAAGGCACACGTTTGATTTGAATTTGTGTCAAAATGTACCTGCTGCTCTTCATTTCAAAACAGACATGTGCTGATGTGTTAGCCCATATTCACACACAGGGGGCTTTTTGCATGCTGCAAACTGCACGTGTAGACCAGTGTCCTTTACAAATGCACTTTCTTTCCCTTCCTTTTCTCTTATCTTAAGGCAGCTGGTCTTCACATCCTTAGGGAGAGGGAAGGCCTGTCACCACCTGAGAGACAGAGCAGGGAGAAGCAAGAAATCACTGTTCAACCTAATGAAATAGAGTTCTGACCCAGATAAAGTCATTTGGGTTCTTCCACCGATCATTGCCCTATTGAGCCACCATTCCAGTTCTATTATTTCTTTTAAATAGGGATTTAATGCTCATGAATGGAAGGTGAATCCTTGAAAATGAAAGGTGATCAGTGCAGTAAAAGACAAATCAATACAGAACCAAAGTGCTCTACTTATCCACAGGGCAAACTAAAGTGAAAGGAAATGTCTTCAAGACCCTCTCAAGCAGTTGTACTAATAGAAATGATGATTAAATTTCCATAGTATTACACTTGGACTTAAAAAAATCCATGATTAAACACTTACTAGAAAAAGAATTGGCAGCTACCCAGGTATTTTGTTTTTCACTTTTCTTTAGCTTCATTTAAAAGAAGTTTATTTGATTGAGTTTTGTGTATTTTTGATTAATAAAGACTGATAGCTCTAAAGAATGATCTTAGAAGGACCAGAACAAAATTTCTCCTGCAATTTGTTTAAAGTTCAGTTTCTAGAAATGCAGGGGATTAGGTATTTTGCTTAGGTTCTGGTTCACATAATTATAAATTAGTATATTTGGAATAATAGTTTGTTCAGCAGGTGTGAAAGGGGCTTTCTTGGAGGCTGCAGATAACATGGTAGCAAGAGAAGACCTCCTGTTTGCAGGTAAAATATTTTTTCAGTCTCATGGAAATTGCAAAAAATGAAAATGGAATTTGGGCCAGCAACTCTCTGTACTAATCTGGGACTGACATTTGGGGGTGTTGGTGTCAAGAGATTTTGGTTTTGGGTCATTCTCAGCAGTAGATGAAACAATAAAGGATTCACTTTCTTTGATCCTCCAGCAAACCCTGATTGGTTGGAAGCAGGGAGAGACAGTTAACTTCACAAAGTCAATAAATGTGGCCATCTGGGAGAATGCAAATTTAGACAAATGTGATATATGTGGGATGACACTTTTTCCTTAGAACATGCCACACCATAAAAGCATTAAAAATACATTCGTATGACCCAGAGCATTTGATTAAAGCCTTTAATATGCAATAAATTCAGCCCCAAGCAAACTAAACGGGACAACATGTACAAATTCCAAATTCAGATTCATTCAGGTTCAGTTTTCTGCCTCCTCAGCTTCTTCTCTTCAGGCATTTCTGTATGTGTTTCTTTTCAATTCATCTGAGAGGAATCTGTGTAAAAAACTGTAACTCCTTGTGCCAAAACTTCTTTATGTGGAAAGCTGTTTTTCATTTTTCAGCTCTTTATATTTCATCCTTTTGAGCCACTGGCTTGAGAAAAAATTAAGTATCTTTGCACATGGGTAACTTCTCCTTGGGAGGACTCCCAGTGTGTCTAAAATGAATAAAGCTGACCTGATCAGGACTTGATGCCCAGAGCTACTGATAAGAATATCTCACATCCAGCAGCATGTCCTTCCCCAGCTTCAGGAGCATCACTGAGGCTCAGCTAGTTCCCACGTAGGAAGAAATCCAAAATTGGAAGCTGTTCTTGACCAAGTAGAATCACGTGCCATGCTACTAACCCCTAGATTGCTGCCTGCAAAACAGTGTTTGTCTGTCAGTGTGTCTCTAGATCTTTAGATTATTCACAGACTGTTTTGGCATGATATAAAATGCAACTGGACTGTGTCTTGAATATGGTCACTCAATCCAGACAGCTTATTAAAAGTCCACTTTAAAGCAGTGAGTCAAGTAGCCTGATCTGAAACAGTGGCTGTCCTTTTTGTGGTGGCTGAATACTTACATTATCTGTTCTAAGGCAGGAAAAAGGATAAAATCAGGGATTGCCTTTTCCCTGCAAGTTCTGGACAGAAATGTTGTACACTATGATTTGCTCCTTATATAAATCCTACTGCACCCAGGACAGGATGGAAGTTAAAAAAAAATATGTGTAAGCAATATAGCTGCAATACACCACCTCCTGGAGATACAGATGATGTGGTACAGTTCCGTTAGCACTTCCTTTTATTCCTTTTATGCATAAATTGAAAGCTCACCCCAACCTCACTTAAAGATTTTTTTTTTTTAAGAAGACAGACTAGTTCTACTTAAAACAAACACAGAGGACTTAACAGCTTCCAAATTTTTTTGTGAAATGTTTTTGGCGTGTTATTTTGACTATTTGCATTGAACAAAATGATTGAAGGGATGAACTTGTAGCCTTTATTTTATATAGCAGCAATGAAACTAGCTGCAGGAGTAAAACTTGCCTAACTAAGCCTTTTATGTGGCAGAAGATATAAGAAAACAGATAAAGAGTCCTGAAGTGTGGATCAAGTTTGCCGCGGAAGAAAAGCTGTAGTTACTTAAAACTACTTGTTTGTTGCAAAACAAACCACGGCTCTGTGGCTGGTCCTCAGATGGTGTAACCTGTCGTGGTGCCTGCATGACCTGCCAACACTAAAACATTTCCTGTGGCCCACTGAACAGACCCAGCTTTGCAGTCGGTGACCAGGCTGTGACCACACTGTGGGCATAGCTGCAATACCAAAGTGAGGTGGCAGCGAAGGGAGGTGGCAGGCTGAGTGGCATTTGCATATGATGGGGAGGTCTGCTGGAAATCATGGTGTTAAGCAGAATGCAGAGGACATGACTGCTACTGTCTGGGAAATACACACAGAGGAAAGTGAAGGTTTCTGAGAAGGAGAAAGGAAGGGGTGGGTGGCTCTGCCTTTGGAAGAGCACAAGTCTAAAGCCCAGTTTCCTGTAAAGTCTTTTGTGATCACATCTGCTTGTGGTCGGAGAATTAAATGTTCCAGAGGACCAACTGTGCACTTCTTTGTTCATACTTTCTGTTCACACCAGTCCTTTAATGGCTCTGTGCAATGAAGTACCCAGTGCTAACCACCACAGACTACTTCATCTACACTTCATCAGATTAGCATTAGGTTGAAATCTCCAAGACAATATAAATGAGATCAATAAATAGTGCAATCAATCTCAGCTAGTTTTAAGCGTCCAGGGAGAGATTTAAAAAGAACTCCTGTAGGATGACACTGCCTTACCAGCAGAGAGAACACCAAACAAATCTCATTGATGCCAACATGAGCATTGCCTCTTATGGTCCTTCATGCATTTAAACAGCAAAGACAAGAGGACATCCTGTTTGATTTATGGATGCTTTCGAATAAGTATTTAAAACGTTTGAATTTGCACAGATAGAAAAAATAGATGCATCTATACAATTCTTCCTTTTCTTTGGTTTTCCAAAGGAGTTGAGGTTTATCTTGTTTTGCATATCTCTACATTTTGCAGGTATTCAAGCAGAGACAGAACAATCCTTGTTCAGCTCTGAGTGCTTTGTAAGTTGATAAGGAATAAAGTGTAAGGATTTGAAGGGAAAAAGAATAATAACCCAAATGAAGAAAGCAAACACAACAACATGATCCCAAATATTAAAAAAAACCAATGATAAATACCTTAGAAAGCCAAAGCAGCATAGCACAGTCAAAAGTTCTACAGGATAGAATTCTATCTAATAGACAGAATTAATTGAAATCCATATCCTGAAAAAAGGTATGATACTGGGGGTAAAAGATCTTGTGCATGGTATGTATTTTGGAGTTTTCTTCATCACTTCATCTTTATGCTGAAATCAAAGCAATTACAGCAGTCTCACTCTGGAACGATGACTCAAGACCTGACATACACTCCAAAGCAAAACAGGGCAATAATTCAGAAGATTCCAGATTTTGCTATTATTGTGCTTTCCCTAAAATGGCAACAACTGTTTCACTGGGTTAAAAGAATAATTCTTTTTTTGACAAAAGTAATAAAATAAGCTTGATTTTTGAAAAGCAGAAAGAAGGTAGGGCATTTCTTATACCTTCTTCTCTTTTTACCTTTCTGTGACCCCTAAGAAGTCACATTCCTCTCACAGTCTAATCAGCATGGGGAATTGCAAAATGAATGGGCTGGAAAATTCCTTTGAAAGGCAATAATAATATTTTTTCATATATGAATTCCAGCTTAGGAGCTCAACAAAGTGAAGTCACGGTTATTGTTCTTTTAATTTTTTGCTCCTTCACAGAGCTTTTCAAAGGCACTCACTTTTGCATAAGTTGTAAGTTTATGTTAAAGTCCTGTGCTAGTCTGTGTTACACATTTTAGTGTGTTCTGTACTGCCCTGGGAGCTAACCCCCCTCCCCCAAAGAACTCTTTCTCAGCCCCTTCATCTGTAACCTTTCTGCAAGTAAATGCTAATTGAAAAAGAAAGAACACCACTAATCTTGGAATTTAAATGCATTTAACAAAACCAATCTCAATCTAAATTGTTGTTTCACCATTCCCTTTTCCCCAACAGATGTCGAGAAACTGCAATTCCTATTAAGAACACTTGACTGTTTACTCAGCAAGAGAACTTCAGGCTCAGGCTGCATCAATCTAAATGCGTTTCAGGACGTCAGTCTTTTGAAAAGTGCAGACTGTTAGTTGGTTATTTTTAAATGTAATCTTCACATAAAAGAGTTGCTGCATTTTTTCTTTTCACTTTGTCATCCATCTCTCCCTCCTCCCTCTTCTTATTTTTTTTAATGATAATATCAAACATAGATGTCCTGAATTTTTACGTTCCATTTCGTTTAAGTTTCCCTCTTTCCATAGTGTGTTATTTCATTTCTGCTCCATATTTTTCATTTTTGATCAATGAAATATCAGTGAAGACTGTGAACATTATTACAGGAAAAAAAAAAAGAAAATCCAGAAATATTATGTGATAAGAATGTTAACCATCAAAAACATGAATGTGTTTTCTTAGTGAGCTTTACAGTAAAGCCCCTGTGGGATTTGACCACAGACCTACATAAAGTTGTCTGTGCAGATAAAGGTGTCTCTGTATGGTTTTATTTGTATCCTGGGTGTCACTTGCTGACTATGATTAGGAAAGCAAACATATTTTTTCCCCCTTTTTCCTCGTATCTCTTTAGTGATTCTTCAGTTAGTAAATGCAATATTAGTATTTGCAAATACATCCTCAAGTGGTAGTCACTGAAGTGTAGTTTAGACCTATAATTACAGTCTTACTGCAAACACACATTCACACAGGTATGAAGCACAGGTCTTCAAGCATATCTTACCACAGAATAAGAATTTGTTTTATTTAGCAGGTTTTGAAAAATAGTGGTTCAAGTTCTTCACTTGTTATGGGGAGCTTGAAAGGCTGAGGACCACAGTCAGGTCTGTGGTGGCTGGGGCAGCCCCACCTCAAGCTTTGTGCTGCCTGCATGGAGGATGTTGCTTTTCTAAGGGCTTTTAAATGTCCTATTTTTTATCTGATTATGGCAGATGTGGAGAATGCTCTGGACCATACAAGGTCAGACTAAGACACATATGGCTTTAACTCCCACTTTTCTTAACTAATGTAATGCAGAGGAAGGCAGCAAAAGCACACCAGCTAAAGTAAGTCAGAAAATGGTGTGTAGGTGAAAAAAATATGAATGTTTGCACTTGTTGAATACAAACAAGCAACAGACAATTGGGTGTGGGGGGGAAGTGTGGGTGAATGTCTGAAATGGAACTTTTGAACTCTCAAACAGAAATCTGCTGCTTACTGGCTGCAGTTTTTATGGGCTGGCTGTAAATTTTGGTAACACCTAGACTGAATAAAAGTAGCACATCTTGAATCCTCCAGTTAACAAAGAGGAGTTAAATACAACTAGCAAGTGCATGGCTGCTCAGTTTGGCTTCTGCATATAGACTATGTAGAGACCGAGAAAGGTTCCAGAAAGAAAACCCAATGCCAAAATGCTAAGGGATGACCACCATGCCTTCTGTCCAACCTCTCAGAAGGGAAGTAAAAATTTAGCAAACACAGACCTGGGCATGGTAATGTGTGAGTGTGTGAGATAATCATAAACAAGGATGAGAGCTATTGGGTAATAGCTCTCATCCTGTTGGTTCAGATGCATTAAGGGTTGTTTTTTGACCCATCTCACTTGTGGCACAAGGAGGAAGAATGCTGAGCCAAGTGTTAATGAGTGATACTCAAGTACCGTGAGGATTGAATATTGCTTTTTTTAAAATAGGGCAGGTGGTTCTTTAAGACTTCTAGGAAAAATGAAAATATACAAGAAGAAAAATTAGATGAAAAATGGACTTTAGGATTACAGCAAAAACTGCAATACTCCACAATAACCTGAAAATGGAAACATTTATAAGGAAAATGTAAACTAAGTCAAATGAAGTGCAATATGCAAAGAATGTCTCACAGCAGCAATCTAATGGATAATTTGCAGTCTTTACCCAGTTCCACATTCAGAAATCGATTGGAATGGGTTACTAGTGGGAAGAGAAGGCAGGAAATCATTTTCCACCTGGAACATGTCATGGTATCAGAAACAGTTTCATTATGCAGCATGAAAAAGGAGACAAATCAAACCTTGAGAAGTTTACCATGTGGTTTTCAAGTAGTTTTCATGGAAAAGTGTGTCATTCCAAGAGTTCACTTGGTCGCTGAAAGCTCCAGAGCAAAATCCAGAAAGTTCAAGTTTATTCTTTCTTCATGCAATTCTTAGTTGAAATAATAGATTATTTTATAATTCAAATATATATTATTTAAATGCTCATCATCACTGAAAGTTTTTTTAGAATGTAGGAAACTCTTCAGGCATGATAGAATTAGTATGATCATGCTAACTGACTACTTTGACTCAAGTACTAAGTGCCCACAAAAAATCTCCCTGCATTTTAGGGAGCCATCATAAGGAAGTCAAATTATAATTTGTCAAGAGTGTATTAAAAGTTTGAAATCCTTTAATATCATATCTTTATAGCAATGAGGTATCTGCATAGCTGGAAAAAGTCTGAATTACTTATACAGTTTCTCAGAACAGCCCTCACCATTGTAAGTTTGTCCTAGTAAGATTGTTAAACCAAAGTTGATGGCTCTCCAGTTTCTTTGGATGGCTTTCTAAATTACAGTATCACAACTGGTTATCCTAGCAGCCATGAGAAACAAAAATGCCTGGGCAAAAAGGGCAATCCACTTTTTAGACACTATGAATTTTAAACTATGCTGTTTAGACAGCATAGTTTAAAATTCAAAACAAATGTATAAAGGCACCAGCACTTTCAGTATAGTTAAAAATGTTTCTGTAAATTAGATATCTAATTTTGGTCCAAAAAGTAACCTTGGCAACAAAAGTCTTTTTTTGAAGAGACTAAATTAGAGCTGAACAATTTTTACTTCTAGAATGTTAGAACCTAAGGAAATAAGATTTGCTGTTATGCTTTGCTTTTCTTTAAATATAAAAAGAATGCAGGTGTTTGTTCTCTGTTTATATTTCCTTCAGCAAACACATTCATTGTGGTCACTGCAAGGGAAATTCCCCTCTCTGTGAGTGTGTGTCACCTTCTGAACCTCTCTCATAGAATTAAGGTCTAGTGAGAGAAGAGAAAATCTTGTACATTCCTGTTTTGCATGAAGGATCATCACCATCATCACCCTCTTTCAAGATGATAAAATTCTACTTATACTGTTTAGTTTTCTTCTCTAATATGATTTCATTTTAGATTTATGCTTTTTTACTTAGTTTGTGGTGGATTTCTTTCTTTTTTCTGTAGTGGGAAGATGCTTAAACTCCTGATCGCCACTCCAGTAATGAGCTGAGGGAAAAAATCAGCATCTGCAGCAGGTGCAGTAACAGGGAAGGAAGATGACTGGGTCCATAAAAACATAAACATCCATCTCTGGCATGCCAGCTGCACTCACAGTTCCACAAGGAAGCATAAGAGCCTTTCTGACCTGTGTGGCAGCACATCACAACCTGGAGTTGTTGATGTGCACCTTGCAAAGGATAAGAAAGCTGGACTTCCAGCTTTATAGGCAAAGCATCCAGCCTGAGATTCAGACACAACCACCTTGTCCTCTAAAGGCATCCCATTGGCAATACAAAAAATATTTTTTTGTTGAGACTGAGATATTTCATGTTGAGCCTGGAGCCCATTCAGAACTTCCTTCTGCTGGCACAATGGGCTCCCTTAGCAGCCAATCCAGCCACATCCTAAAGGTAATTCAAATGGAAAATATCCCCAGCCCAAAGAGAAACACATACAAGAATACACATTTGTTTCCCTGTCAAGGGTCAACCCCAAAATTTTTGTTGCCACCTGTGACTTGCCATGTGAGTTACATGGCTACTTACCTTTTGGTCTCAAAACACTCACAAAAGGTCAGAGGAACACTTATTGCTGTGCACAACCCAAGTCATCTCCCACTGACAGAGCACAAATGAGGTGCCATTAATACCTCTTCTCTATTGAAGTTTTCTATTGAGAGTGAACTGACTTTTTTTCAAGATTAGTTTGTAGTAGATTTGCAAACTGCAATCAAGCAGAAGAAAATTTTCCTTCAGCAATTAAATTTACAGTCTCAACAGTAGAGGGGTAATGGGTAATGGGAAAGAAATAATGTTGAGATCTTTAGGAAATTCACTTTAAAAGATTTGTTTGTTCAGTTAGGAGTAAAAGGCCTTGATAGTTATTTCAATTCCCCCAAATTCACCATACTGCAAGCAGTGTTTGAGAATGTTTTGGGAACAGCCATTTTTGTACAGCATTCTTCATACCCTGTGCCAGGAAAAGTGAGAAAAATTGGAAATATAACTTCTTGACGGCAATAAGGTCTTTAACTTCTGGGCCTTGGTTCAATATTTATGTATACTTCACTTTTATTCTTCTTGCCTTTAAGTCTTAAATTAAGATTTTGATAGACAAAGCAGCAAAAAGAAAAACAAATACTTTTCTTTTATCTGCTTCCCCTTTGTGAATAAGACCTGTTAAGATCCCAACTGATATTTCCTATCAGTGGTAGCACTAATGCTATCATTTGTGACACAATGCAAATTTAATTTAAATAATTCTATTTCTAGCTATATTATATTTTCTATAATTTATAGTTAAATTATAATAATTATTCAGTATAAAAAAATTTAAAACAAACTTTTGCAAGGCTCATCTCTATTACTCTTCTCATAGAAGGTGACAATGAGAAAGGCAGAGGTTTGCCTGGTGTTACAGGATGAACTACTCTGTCTGGAATCAGAAACTTTGACTTGTGCCATAATTAAAATCCACAAGAAACATTAAAGGCAATGAAAAGCTGTCTGTTCACTGTTGTTCAATAAGTAAGGGATATCACTCTTGCTTGAGTCACTACTAGCCCAGAACTTTCTGGAAAGTAACTTTAGAGTCTTAAAAGAAATTTACCTTTGGTGAAAAAAAAAAAAAAAAAATAAAAAAAAATATTATGAACTTTTACAAAAGATTAACCATTTGTGAAAATTAACATGCTTTCAAGAATCATTTGATATCATTTCACTACCAGTTAATATTTCTACCCTTCTCATTTTAAAAAATATGTAATCAGATCTGCAAGATATTTATCCTTTTTATTGCTCATCTTCTCTGTAAGGTTTAGTAATGCGTACCCCACACAGAAATACTAGAGGGCTCATCTCTTCTGCCAAATTAGAACCCTATATTTCATGCTGAGGAGCACTTACTCAAAGGAAAGCCCACATTTTTTATGGATGAACTATTCATTCACTTGTGTGAATAAAATATTCAAGGGTTCAGAATTCATAACCTGTTTCTTTAAGATACTGTGTGATTGTGGAAAAAAGATGGTATTACAGTGATAAATACTGCTTATTGCCATTTATTATTATCCATTATTATTTCCATTTATATCTCACTATTTTTAAGTTGCTCATAAAATTTCTCTTCATATGACTTGGTCCAGATTGTATGATAATAAGTGAATAAATAATGCCAGCACTTTCCTCTCCTGTTTTCTTTTTTTTTTCTCATGAAACCAGATTTCTAAATGTGAATCGTCACTTTGCATTCCCCATCCGAAAACACAGCTATAATTTTGTAGACATTGCTAAGTATCTGAGGTGAATGTTTGGTAGAATTCTGCTGGCATGTGACAAACAAACAAACACATAAACACAATAAATACAAATACAATATATTCTGCTGTATTTACCAGGATTCTGGGAACAATTTTTACTGACCTGAAAAACTATTTTTATTTTTTTTTCTCATGTTGTGTCACACAAAGCATATTCTCTACAATCTGTGAAACTTCACATTAGGTAGAGTGAAAGTTAAGTGAATTTTAGGAGGATTATTTATTATATTGCAAATCACAGCCTGGCATAGTGCATTTCTCCACTGAAATATGCTTTTAGCACTTTAGAAATCCCTTTGTATGCATCTGAGTCGATTAATTTCTCTGCAACTATACGTGCTACTCAATATACTTGTTATGTGTTTGTAGCTCTTGGTGTGTAATGAGACATTTTTGCTGTTCCTGATAATTCTGTAGATTCCATTGTACCCAGACATATGGTGTCAGTTGTTTGAAGGCTTTAGAACCCTCAGATTGCTGCGATGTAAAAATTCAATAATCCCCACAGAAAACATCGGACTTCTCAAACCAGAGTTTAAAATCCACATGCTCGCTTGTAGACTGGGGAGTTTTAAAAAGAAACGGGCCCTGGTAGATAATTTAGCATTAATGGCCCGAGTCAACAAGAAGTGCAAAGCATTCAGCCCCCAGGAAGAGTGATACATAGTCTGAGCTGTGCTTCCACAGGGTATGTGCCAGATGGAGATATGTATAACAATAGTCAGCGTGTATTAAATTAGTGTTATTAAAGGACAAATTTTCGATACTTTAGTAAGGAAAAATGATGATCTGGGTTCTTTCTGTAGTCCTAATCCAAAGCTAGCAGCCAATTGAAAGACCCCACTGGTTTTGATGGGTTTTCTGTTGAGTCAAGCTGGATGGAAGGCAGCTGCAGGGAATTGGAGGGTCCTGGTTCAGCAGATGCTTCCAGCTTTCCTTAAACCCACACAAGTCACCACACGTCCTGTGTATCTGGAGTGAAATCATGACTCCATTACAGTCAGTAAGAGTCTTACCACTGACTAGGGGTGGATTTAAAATTTTACCCCTGGTATGAGTAAGCCAGTTTATTTTATTTGCTCTGGATATTAAATATCCCAGACAAGGTTGTTCTGCTTGTATGGTCTCAGTGGGCCTGTAAGCAGAAGAGTTTGGCTATTAAGTGTCTACAGCCTTGTTACCTGCTTTGTTTAGGGCATAAATACATACTTTCTATGCTTAGAACCCTGGTGCAAAGCATTTGTTATTCTAGCTGTCTAATAAAAAAAATTGGTCAAAGGCCAAAATTAAGTGAATGAGGATCATTTTCCCTTGCCCTATCATGCCCTTAAACACTGTTTCACCAAGGCTGCAACAGGATTTGTTAATCATGGCGGACTACAGATAGTGCTTGAACAAAGTAGAAATAACATTTCCTCCATCCTTCTAATACATTTGTTTTCACGTACTGTGGTAAAACATGGGTTTTTAGGTAAGAGAAGTACATTAATCTTCCATATATTTTAATGAACTACAGGGTCTGCACTTATTTTTATGCATTACTTCTATAACTCATGTGTTTGGGGCAGCAGTGCTTCTAAATCTGGGTTGTAAGTAGGTCCAGAAACACAGAGTTACTCAACTGAACAATGCACAACAACCTGTGACTTCATTGCTCTTGTATCTTGCAGGAATACCAGAATGGGTGCAGCCCAGCTGGAAATATTTCCCATCTTCATCTCTTTCTGAGAAAACGACTTAAACCCCTTGGTTGAGCACTGGCCAGCCACTCTCCAGCAAACAGAGGTCAAATATTAGGCATGCAAGGCAAGACCAGTCTGGCTGTACAGCCTACATATGGGTGTACAAAGAAGGCTAAGGAAACTGGGAAAGCAAAAAAAGTTTAGGATCACTTGAATTGCTTTAGGCTAAATGAATCTTTTCGGTTAAGCCAGGAATATTGTATCCCTGGTGATGAAAAGACAGTTTTTCCTTGTAAGTCCTTTTCACTTGCAGTCTTTCCTAGTATTAATGCCAGGGGAATTCCCAGATGAGATATTTGAAATTTTTTTGTGTTTTAAGTGCTACTGGACCATTATTAAGGGGAGTTACATGTGCTGGAGGATGGAACTCTATTCATGTCTTTGTGATTTCTCCCGTCCTGACTCAGTGCAAGATATCCAAAAGAGCAAACTCCATCCAGAGTTTCCCAAAACCAAAAAAAGTGAATGCTTCTTCCTTTGAGGTTGGCGTGGAGGAAGAGGAAGTGAGCCTTTTCTGAAGACACCTCTATCTCAGATGAAGTTCAAAAGATTAGGAGAATCCAGGTATGGCACTCAGAAAACCAGAAAATTATTTATTCAAGCCAAAATTTTTACCAAAATTTGATTTTACTATCAAGTAATTGCTTTCATATGACCAAAAAAATTCCCAAAAAGCTAATTTTGCTGGAATTATCTAGGTAAGACAAATTTAATTCCATGATCCTCTCAGACACAGAGGCTAAGTTGTCTTGCAAAGTGCAATTTCTCCATTTCTTGTTCTTTGGATCATCAGAAAACCCAGCAGTAACCTCACCTCTAGTTGCCACCATTGCAATCTCTTATGTTTATGTCAATATTGCTGCTGCCTGGAAGGGAAGAAAATGGAATATTTGACAATGGGAAGCTGTGTCTCTAGAGCCCAAAACAACTTCGTTTGGAGATATATTGTTTCCCTCTCATATGTAGGCAAGGGACCGTGGCTGATATCAGAGGAGTTGCACATGATGAGTTTTATTCTGTGGATAGGAAATAGTGGCATTCAGAGTGCCTGTTACTTTTTGCATGCTAATGCCCTGTTTCTCTAACATAAAGGGCTCTATAAGTTGCAGATAAGTGTTTTGTGAATCAAGCCTTAAATCCTCTCTTTATTTTAACTGGAGACTTTAGCCAGTGGATAAGCACCATCAGACATTATTCAAACATTTTACGGCTTGCAAAGAAAGTATTTTATTTTTTTAAAAACAGTTTAAATAAGAGAAAACAAACAGTTTTGTTGGGAGAGGCCTGGTTATGGATATCTTCTTTCCACCCCAGTGGCTTGATGTGACTGTTAACCAGCATTTGGTTGCTTTATAACTGGTGCAATTATTTTGTCAAAGGTTGTCGGGTTTTTTTCCTCCTTTAAAAAAAAGAAAAGTTAGTTTACAGTTTATTAACTTAGATTACTGCTAATAGCTCCCATGGGTCTTTCTACTGAAACAAGGACCAGGATAACTGATTTCTTAAGGCCAATCTGGAAGACTTTAAAATGCATTAATAGCTATCACTGAAACAGCAGGAGGAAGAATAGTCTGTCATTTGGGCTTTTTCTTTTTTTTCCTTCTTTTCTCTGCCTAAACTTTTCCCCCAACTTTATCTATTTATCTATTATTGTGTGTTGTTCTTTCTCTCCCTTTTTATCTTTTCCTTCTTTTTACAGCTATTAAGAGGCTAAGTTTTCAGTGAGTGTAAATAATCAGCAAGGACTCTTTTTTGACTGTTCAGGGAGCTCATTAGCACATAAATAGGAAACAAAGACTGGTTCAGGGAAAAAGTAAAATGATACTTTAAAGTGTGGAAGCCTGGAGTCAAAACACCCCAGTTTCAAAGAAGTATAGGTCTAGTGCAGAATATCATTCAAGATTAACATTTTATATTTTAAAAAATTTGGGGTTTCTTGATGCATAAACATTTATAAAATCAACAAACCCAGGTTAAATAGTAAGGCATGTAAGTGTGCAGTTCACATGTCTTTGAAGAAGGTAATCATTTATTGCATAGGATTATCAGAAGAAAAGGGATTTCCCTTCTTCACAGCTTTGTCATGACTTCTCCAGTCATATCTTTCCATCCTAATCCTTGGTTTTGTGACCAAAAGAGGAATGCATGAATGAAAGCTGGGCAGAAGTGCTTACTCAGTGTGACTGAAATAGTGTCTGGGATATCTGCTGAAGACTATGACAAAAACCTTTTGCTTACTTTTATTCCCTTGTCACAGTTGCTATAGTGAATAATGGAGGAAATTTGATTTTCTGTGGAAGGACTTTAGGCAGTTAAAACAGCTGGGATATTTGTTATCCAGGTTCTAACATTGCAGTACTCAGTGCCAAACATCATGAGGAAGTGATAATATGAGACCACATTTTCAGGAATAAGAGTGTAGATATAAACAGGGAAATTATAGTATCATGGATGTTCTCATTTCTTCTATGACTTGAAGTTGTGGTGTTAGGCAGTCTGGAGCTGAAATGCTGGCTGAAATTTCATCTCTCCCTGTCTTTCTTTCCTGGGTAATGGAGTCATGCACTTGTTATATGTTTTGGTTGTCGTGTGTTTGGTATATTGCCTGATCAGAGAATGAATCTTTACTATGTTAGGTGCTGTACAAATAAAAATAACCAAGAATTGTCCTTTTCTGAATGATTTTTATAATTAAAACACTCCTATTTCTATTATCTGAAATAAAGAAGAATTTGTGTGGACATGGGAAGAGGGGATGCTCCTCTGATATCTAATGGGAAGATGCAATAAATCAGAAATTGTGGCTTTGAGACCTGCAAAGATCAAGTAAGTTCAACTTAGATGTTTCAATATTGCTCTTCCCTCTACTTTGCAGGGGGTTTTTGATCAGATACAGTGGGAAGTGAACTGAGACAGTTACTAAATCACTCTGCCTCTACCCTTTAAGACTGGGAATTAGTGTTTGTCATAGCAACATACTTAGGATTGTCCATGGTATTATTAACTAGAACGCAGAACATGAAGGAAAGATCTAGCCTACCTGCAGCAGAGGTGTATTTTATAAAACAACTAATAATGTAAGAGCACAGAACTACTTCTTAAGAGTAATTTCTGAAAATGTTACCTGGGAAATAGATTAAATTATGCAGAATTCAGTTATTGGCATAATTGGGTGCCATAAATCAGCATAATTCCTTCAAAGTTGGTTTTATCATATTTACAGTATTTTACTGTGGTTTGTACTTTGCTTAGCTGAAAAGCTTTGCATAAAGCATTTTGCTTTTTACTAAAAAGATATGCTTCCATGAGTTTATTTCAAACCTATTCAATGCTTTAGAAGAAATGTTTTATTTTCAGTCCTGAATAGGGGTCATGCCATTGTCCTCTCTTCTCAACAGTTTCTGGTTTTATCCTTTATTGATTCACAAATGTATACTGAAGGAGCCAGTGCTATCAGACAGACAAGTTACGGCATAATCCTATTTCTCTGGAATGAGTTTTGCATATGGTTCTGTAGTGTGCTAAAAAGAAATTCACATATATGAGAAAATCAAAAAGCTTAAAAAAAATGCCCAATGGATTCATTGGGAAAATACACGTCATTTTTTACTACCAGTTCTTTTTGACACTCAGCTGTTGATGTTCAAGCACTCCTCCAGTAAAAGTGACTACAGTCTATGACAGATAGTATGGTAATGAAATGGCATACTTTTCTGTTACACTGAAATTTCAACAAGGGTGGAATTTTTGCCTCAAAAAGAGGGCAGTGATCTTCTCACAAACACTGTCCTTTGTCCTGAGGCACACAAAATCCCTAAATCCCTAAAATATTTTATCTAAAGATAATTTTGCACTAGCCCAGGCATGAAAAAGAAGAGTATATCAGATGCAGCTGGAAAGGTCCTGTTGCTCAGGGAGAAGGTAAATTAAAGGTTTCTATCTTATCTGTATTTCAATTACTATTTTATTTTTGGTCCCTGACAGTGCAGACAGTTGAAGTCTTGGGAAGTGGAAACACAGGTGTAAGAAAAAAGAATCTTTAATGGTGGAGATGTATATATTTGAACTATGTGGCTTTTCATGCAGGGTATACATGACATTTAAATAAAAATGTGGACTCTTTTGGGGGGCCTATCTGTTTGAGCTCACTTGAAAATTTCCTTTATTCTCCTTTTTTTCCCCCTTAGCAATAATGACCTAGTTTAGGAGTCTGCAGATCTGTATGACTCATTCTAAGGGTCAGCCTTAATTAAACCAGTTGTGCAAGGACCAAAACAGTTAATCACAAAGGCACTGATGTGACTTTGTTTGGCGTCCATGGTATGTATTTGTATGCAGATTTCTGAGAACTGGAATGCAAAGTCTTGAGACAAAAAATACTTTTTAGCTCTTGGACTCCTGGATCTGTGGAAAAAGCCAGAGAAGACTTCCACCTCCTCTGTCAGGCTGTTCAATGATGGTGTAAGTCTAATTCTTGCTGAAGGTGTTGCCATTTAATCCAATGCCTTTGGCACTGTTTTGGGGGTTTTTTTAATGCTAAAGGCCTCACCTAAGACATCAAAGACTAAATTCTCTGAAATAATAACAATCTCAAATAGTATGAAGAGTGCAAAAATGTTCAGTTGAAAAGGCCACTGCTGCTGAGTGTGCAAAGAGCTAAAGTTGGTCTTCAGTTACATGTGATTATTTTTTGTAACTAGAGAGCCTTACAGATATTGTCCAGAACTGATTTATTGATATATTCTGTGTGTCTCATCTAGTAACAGCCATAAACCTGGTTGCATGGATCAGGATATGCAAGTGAATCTTTTTCTTCAAAAGGATCCTATCGCAACAGGAGGATGACAAAACACCAACCCTTTTTCTGTATTTCAGCTGTGAGCACCATGATGGGCATGTGTTTTTTTCTTTTATTGTTATCAGGAGGCTCTGGGAGACTGAGAGAGACTGATGGTGGGAGAAACACTGTCATATGACCTAACACTATCCAGGCACTGGATTTTGAGTCCCTCCTGAAGAAATGTTCATAAACCCAAAATCCCACTGACTTGGAAAAAACAGGAAAGTCCTTCATGTCAGTACAGGAAAAAGGTGAGATGGAGCTCATCTTTATGGTTTCAGAAAGGCTAAGAAAGACTGTTAAAATCCTGTAGTAGGTTTTGGGTAAATATGAACCTGAACTGGGCTTCAACTGCTAAAACTAGTTTCTACTTGGAGCTTTACTGCAGACAACTCTGGTCTTTTCTGTTTTCTCCCAGATAAATGCTCTGAAAATGATCCTGCTGACTGAGATTTCAGTACCTTCTGATTTTAGCTGCAACAATGCTATTTTAAAGTAGAGGGTTAACATCACTGAAAACTAGTGAGAAAGAGGCTAGAGAAGGTGAGAGGAGGTGAGAGAAAAAGGCTGGAGAAAAATTATAATCATGAGAAAATGTCAAACACCAAAACGCTCAAGTCTCATAATTTTCACTTGCTTAAAAAAGTTAGATGTGAAAAGATCCAAACCTTTTTTAAATAGGATGATTTAGTGAGTAAATCTCCTATTGCCTGTGTACAAATGCATAGACACACATTTATACTCTCCACTTATAGAAATATGAAATACTTGTATATTTGTGTCTATGTTTATCAATAAGAGTCCATGCACATGCAAAGTTTATTTGCTGCCTTCTCATTTGGGAAAGGAAGACTGAGAAAATTTTTCTGTCTTCTACTTTTTCTCTTGAAAATTTTCCTTGTGCCTGTCTCAGACTCACACACAAATATTCTCTAAGGCAATTTCCAGTCAACACAAGATGTGAATTCTATGACTCGTTGCATTCTATATTTCATTATCTTTAGTAATATGTGTCTCTTCTTTGGTATCACAGAAACACATCAGAGTTTTCATGTGACACAGTTAAAATTCACAGTGTGTTCTCAGAAAGTGTACCAGGCAAATATTTTAGGGTCTGGTGGTATCCTATGGAGAAAGACCTGCAAAAATCACCAGGATAGAATGATGAATGGATTCTGGATTATATTGCAGTAGAAAAGTATCAGAAAGCTATCTAATACATCTTCTACTGTTTAGTGAACAGGACTCACATTAGGTAATGGCAGCAGAAAACATTAAAGACAATTGTATATGATGTAGTATTCGGTCAGATTTGTTCACAGTGTATAGTCATTTGCAAATGGCATTTTGCTGTTCTTTGTTCTGCAGCAGTGTCTAATATTTCTAAACATTTTTAGGCTCTGTGACACCTTAATGGTATACAATAACAGTATGCCTCCCTCTTAGAAAAATGGATACTCTCATTTTTCTAAACATTGTGCCTTTACCTTTAACCATTTCCATTTAAATGCAAATTTCAATCATGTCCACCTCTCTGTATTCCAACAGAAACCCAGGGAAAAGACTATACCTTAAATCCTCATTTCTCCATAAAGGGAGCTGTTTCCTTCAGGTGTGTCACTCTATGTTATCTATCTTCCGTTTCATTTTACACATCATCATTGTGGCAAGTCTAACTTTCAGAATTCACAAATAAAAAACAGTTTTCCTTTTTGTTGAAAACTCTTCTGGTTTTATGTGCTAAAAGAAAATGGACATGTTTAGTTATATTTATTTTCTGTTAAATTTATCTGACTTAACTGTCATGGAAATTTCCCATTCACAAGCCTTTGAATTGTTCCCAGCATTTGCAACTGTTTATATACTCAAAAGTTTGTAATTTCCTAAACAACTGCAGACAAATTAAGTTAATTTATATCATAAGCTTGGATTAATCTTGCAATTATTGTTCCAGTTTATAGTAAATAATTGAATTTCAGGGTTAAGGATAAAATGTGATGCTATGAAACATATGTGATACTGGTGTCAGTTTCCTGAATGTCTGTTCTTGGTAGGCAGCTTAGCAACACATTTGAGCAATTCATTAAGGTGTCTCTGCTTAGTGAGTCTTCAGAGAGAAAGTTACATTTGAATCTGGTGTGTAAAAAACACTCAGAAAACAGCCAACCGAAACAAAACATCTCCCTCCCCTCTCACCCCTCACAAAAATACCAAATCCCACACCCTTTATCTGTTGTTAGTCCCTCTTGATTTACTTTTGACAAGAGAGGGCACTGTGATAACGTTCTAAAGAGTGGACATATTTGTACATTCTTGCCTCTGAGACAGAAAGGAAGCCAGGGATTAACGCCTGAACCAATTACTTTACAATATAGCAACTACTTCAACACAAAATGGGGTGGGGGGTGGGGGGGAAGAGAAAATTTAACTAATTAGTGCAAGTCACAAAGTTCTTTGTGGGAATTACTTAGTCGGAAGAAAAATTCTTGAGAGGACTTAGAGAAAAAAAGAATGTATAATTTGGAGTGTATTTATTAATTCTCACTTTAAGGTATTATTACCATCTGAGAAATTTAGCTGAAGATACTTAGTGGCTTCAGCCCTTTAAGGGAATTAAACATATTGGAAATACTGTGGAGGTATATTATTTCAGCGATAGCTGTAAACCTATACTAAATGCAGTCACTTAGACCTCTAAGTCTCCATCATATTTCTGGTATTGGGAGGTTCTAAGACCACTTTATGTAGGCCAGAATATTCTTGTGCCTGTCATTTTAAAATTAAACATTAAATGTTCTAGCCGTGATATACAAACTGCCTTGCAAATAATGTGCTTTCTTTGATAACTGGGATGAAAGTGATTTTGAGCACCATTTAAGATGTAGATAATAAGTAAAGGGCAGTTCAGTTCCAAGGTGGCCAGGGTTCAGAGAAGGAGGCAATTTAAGACTTTAAACACCTGCACTTTGAAAATGGTATTATTTTTAAGTGTCACAGGTTGGGTACCTGGAACTGTTAGTTATTTTAAGAAATGTGTGTCTTCTTGTCGTGATTGTAGGAATGGCATTCCCCAGATTTAGTACCCTGCCTCCCTCTGCACCCAAGAGTCTCCCAAATCAGACACCACTCACTTCTCCACCCTCCCCCCTCCTCCTTCCCACTCTGGGGATGGACTTGATAATGGAAGAGAAAATATAAAAAGTACAAGTTGAATTAAGAACAATTTACTAGAAACAGCAGAGAGATAAGAAAACAAACACTAACAGAAAATATATTAATGACAAAAGTGTATAAAAAGATAGAATGAGTCATATATAAAAATGTTCCTATCAAAGCCTGACCTGACTCCAACCATATTTTCCCCACTGGAAAAGGAGCACATTTCCTCACAGAAGACAGAAAAAAGAATCCCTTCCTCCCAGTCCCTGGTAATGACCCAAGCCAGTAATGGAATAACATTTGGGTCTTGGCCATGCCCACTCAGCACAGTGCATGGCAGCCCAGAAATCCTGTGCTCAAGAGATCTGATGGGCTCAGCCTGGATGCTGTAAAAAAATCCCTTTGTTCTGGTGGAAACAAGGACACTTATGAATGTAAAACTGTATTGGTTGTAGGGGTAGGACATGTTTATCCTGCCTTACTGCCATATAAGTGCATTCTTGGAGAGGTATCTTGTTGATAAGAATAAACATCATCTGAAGGAAAGAAAAAAATAGAGGATGTTATTAGCATTTTCAATTTTAATAAATATCTTATAGACTCTTACTTCCTCTCTTCCCCCAAACTGCAAACATTCTGCAAACAATACTGCAAGCATTCAGACAAGTAGGTTTTTTCATAAATATTGCCATTTATGTGAAATAATATGCTTAATCCACAATATATGTTTGTATTTCATTGTACATTTAGGTATCAGAGAACAGATTCCTGTGATGAGAAGAGACAGATTAATTTGATTATGTAAGCCTTTGGACCTTTGACTTTAGCTGTTCTGGGTTGATATCAATGGCTTGCAAGAGATGTGTGGGAATGACTGTGCTCTGTTAAGGAAATTTTACTTGCTGCTTGTAAAACTTTAGGAAAAATCCCTCTGACAGGTTGAGGAGTTATGTAATTACCTTGGTTTTTTGTTTATATTTATTCATGTAAACTTCATACTGAGAATCATGAAAATATGGTAGAGGTCCTTTCCTTTTCATAACAAAAACTCAGATGTTCTTGCTCTTAAATATTTTTTTTTCTCCTAAATGTGAATATTCCTTTTCCTGTAGAAAAGCTGTGGGAAAATGAAAAAGAAATAAATACTCTAAAAGTTTCAACTTTCTGACTTTATTTGAATAAAGAGGACTATTTTTTTCCTGCTTTATAATTATGCTTATTTCTTTCTAATTCATGCAGGATGGAGCAGATGACTACATGACACTAGGTGGTTAGAAGAGATTGCTATTTCCCATAGAAGTGAGAAAACATCATTTGAATCTACTTCTCCCTTCTATTTTGTTCTGGTTTTGAGCTTGAAGGATATATTAGCTAACGGGTAGTTCCCTGCTCTCTGTCTTGATCCAGAAACAAAGAAAATTAACAGACAGTGCTTGAAGATTAGCTATCATTAAGTCAAGCTTTGACATATGTGGTTAATTGAAGGAATACCGGGTACAACGGGAAATGAAGAATAATGGGTAATACTTAGAATAGACTTGTTTAGCCAATCCAATAAAAGTGTGATAGTGCTTAGATAAACTTAACAGAGCTAAGATCTTACAGACTCTTCATGCACTGATTACTTTTAAAAACTCTATATCCCAGATGGTAATTCTTTGACAAATGTTATTTTTTTTTAAGTGACAACTGATAGACCTTGTTGTTAACAAAATTGTAATCCTTTTTTTTAGTCTGATGCAAAAACTTGTTTCTTGGATGTGTTTTGTTTATTTTTGCATTTTGGCTTCACTTGACTTACTTGAAAGGTAGACAACTGCAGATCTGGAGCTGGGTGTTTCAATAGTTTGTGTTTCCACATGGGCCACTGTAAAAACAGGATGGAGTCGTGGAGAGCTGAATTATTGCAAAGTTGAAGCAGAAAAGGGAAGGATTTATAGATCCATACTCTGCTTATGTCTCCTCTGTGCTTTCATCTCTCCAACAGTCATTGCACAGGTGTGCACAACAGATGAACCTATATTGCCAAAGTGGAAAGCGCACACATTAGCTTCTGGGACCTTGTCAGGATTGCACAAAAACAAAGGGGCTTGTGGATCACTGTAAAATGCAAAGGTGTGCCATTCAGCCTGGAATTTGGTCTGATATTTGCTATTTGCACAACTTTCAGGAAAGTGTATTTAAGTGAATACAACATGATTTTTAAAGATTCTTATCAAGAATGGGCAGAAAATATTTTGGCACCTAATCTGAAATACAGTGCAGAAAATGCATCAGGGTACCTTGATGGCTTATATGAAATAAACCTATTTTCTTCAGGCAAATACATAGGAATGCATTATTTTTTTTCTGCCTACCCCTATGGCATGATAATGGTGCATGGACTGTGTGTGTGTGTGTGTCTGTTTGTAGGTGTGAGTGTGGGGGATGAGGGTATTTAAGCAAGCAGCCTCTCTATTACATATTTATATTGAGAGCATGCATATAGTTCTAGCACAGAAAAAAAGAAAAAAAGAAAAAAGAAAAAAGAAAAAAGAAAAAAGAAAAAAGAAAAAAGAAAAAAAGAAAAAAAGAAAAAAAGAAAAAAAAAGAAGAAAAAAAGCCCCACCAAACTAAACAAAAAAAATCCCAAAAAACCCTTTGCAAGCCCTAGGCTTATATTCATCTGTGGCATGTGGTTGACTGGCAGGCTGAATTTTGTCATGAATAATGTTTAAAAGGCACTGGCTTTCTTCCATAAGCAGCACATAACTTTCTGATCCATATCTAAGGAGGCAAGTATGTAAACTAGACACTTAGAACCTGATCATCTTTGTATAGTTATTTTCCTGCTTTCTATTTTCAAATGTCTTTGTCTAAAAATGGGTCAGAGTTAGGAGTTACCTATAAGATGCTATAATGTTGATGAGTTTTGGTTTACTGCTTGCTGTAGTGGATACATGAAGGCAAACCATGGGTGAAAGGTGGGCAGCCAGGTCAGCAGCTACCTAAACTGACACAGACAGTGAGGCTCCATGAGTTTGTTCCAAAGGAGATACTGCACCACACAGTTCCATTGCACAATATGTCACACACAAGTGGCTATCACAGCTTCTTATGATGTCTCGTACATCATAGAACAAAATTTGACTTTTCAAAATTAACCTGTTTTAAGATCATAAATTGTGCCAACCATTCATCTGCATGGGGGAATCACATCTGAAAATTAAATCCTGAAGTGTGATCCATCTGTTTTTGCTGTCAGGCTCAGCCCCAGGAACTCCTAAGCAGTTGTTGTTGTTGCTGCTTTTTAATAGGGTAGGACAGTAATGCACAGTCCTCCAGATGTGTCCTGATCTTGTCTTGAGATTCACACACTTGACCTCGGGTTGATATTGAAGGCCCATCTGAGGCCCAACAGAATTACAGTGCCCTTCATAAAGAGGAGAAAAAACTTCCAAAACTGAAGTGCTGGAAAATGTTCAGTTTCCAGTGGATGGCTCTGAAATAAACTCCAGTAACCTAGTGAGAGTGGAGAGGAAAAGCAGAGGGTTTTTTTGACTTCTAGTGTAGTACAGTACTTGTTCTTGCCTCCTAAAGTGTAGTTACTGAATGCTGAATCATGTGACAAGGAGGCCTGTGTGGAAGCATATCAGAAATACAAAGATAAATCATTTTCTTTCCCCAAAAGTTTGGTAATTATTAACTCAATAAAAAGTAGACCTTTTTTATTTTTGCCATCATCTATGGGTAGGAGTGAGCAGCAGATAATTCACTGTCAGAAGACTTCTAATTTTAACTAGTGTGGGTATTTCTCAGATAAGCGAGGAAAGGTAGTGAGACTTGTGCATTGATACAACTCAGACAATGAGCCTCTGGACCTACTGTAAGTGCTGATAATACAGACCCAATGCCATTCAATGTCTAAGTCATTTCAAACAACCATATTTAATGAGATTTGAGTCTGCACTGCCCTGAGCAGAACATTAATATAACACGAGGCACTGAACCACTCTAACGTCCCATTCACTTTATACAAAGCAATGCGAGGGTGACTCCAAATGACAAGTTGGCACTATGATTCCTCTTCTGCTCCTTAGAAACAGCAAGTGCTGTGCTGAGAAGCAAACCTGAAGCTTGTTTCCTTACTGGCTGCAGTGGACTTCCAGGGAAAGTTTTGTAAACCATCCAAGTAAACCTCATTTTTATTTGAAATGTGTACAGAACAAATAGAAGGGGAAATATTTTGCGCTGGAGTATTTCTGATAACTGCAACTTTAAGAAGAAAGTTGACATGAAGGACTGCCTGCATCATTAAAGAACTGCATGGTACAAGCTGCCCTGCTTTAACCACAGCTGTCATGAGAAAAGGAAATAGATTTTTAGGGTCCAGATAGGATTTCTCCTTGGAAATGTCAGGAGTGATTGATGTAAGACACAAGTAAAATTCTACTCACTAAACGTGTGTTGTCTACACTTTGAATCCTGCTTCCCCCCACCCGATATGGTGTTGTCATGATTTTAACAAGTCACAGGAAGAGTTAAGCTGTGCTTTCTGAATAAATTAGTACAGTCACAAAATGACACTTCTCTGACCTTTGCAAAAGGTGGAGAGTATAACGGTAAGACATACAGGGCTGTTAAACAATGTCGATTTTTTTTTTAACCATTCTGACAAAAGGTGCAAGCTCTTTAAAACAGTTTCCTAATGCACTTCAGCAAGAGAGCTAACTGACTGTCATAAGATGACATGCGTAACACAGAGATCCTGCTACACATTTTGATGCAAAGGAACACCCTGTTAGTTGAAAATCATTGCTAACTGGATTCAGATGTTAGAGATGAAGTACATGGAACACAGTACATTTGGTAAAGCTTAAAGAAGCTTTAAGAAAAAAGAACATAAATCTTTAGCTGTGGCCTTTTATCAGCTCTTAATTTGTCATGGTATTTTAATTACTGACAGTGTAAAAATTTAAATCCAAATGTTAGGGGAGATGCTTATTTCTTGCTCCTTCTCTTGAAAAATAGTTTTAAAAAGTTATACCTGCATGTACATGGAAGTTTTAAAAACTTGCAATGGACCATTTCAAGATTCTCTTTGCTCCATGTTGTGCACTTATTTAAAACAGAAAGCTTTATCCATGCTGACTTTGGAAGTTAAATGTTGAAACCTTAAAAGTGACATAAATTTCTTTGGGTGACTCCAGTTTGATGGGACCTGATTTTCAGAGGCTTCTGCTCACCATTGCTGTCAATTGCATTTTAATTGTTTCAAGAGAGGTATTCAAATAGATAAGTATGTGATTTGGGGTGTTTGAAAATAAAGAACAAACCTGATCTCTTATATGGTGAGAGTTTTTTTTTTTTTTTTTTTTTTTTTTGTGAGGTTGTTGCCCTTTTAATCACCTTATTTTCAGGACTTACATGTGTGACTGCTGAGACATATACAAAATATGATCAAATTGGTACATGAAGCTGAGGGAAGCAATAAGGTATTCTCAGTACTGCATGAATGCGGTTAAGCCATTTTGAAATCAATAATCCCCTCGCAATTCACTGTGCCACTTGACTGGACATACAGATGCAGATGCCCTTGTAAATGAATTTACATCTCACTGTGCTTGTAGCCATATAATCTTTCTTCCCTTCTCAAGTCTGTCCCATTTTTCCTTGCTTCCGTTATGCATATGAAACTCAAATTAAGATTGCATGTAAAGTTGACTAGCTATTCCAGGTTATTTATTGGAAATGAAACTATATAAGCATACAATATATGGTTTGTTTAAAATTGATTTACCTAACTCTTTCCACAGTCTCAGGCAAATACAGTTGTTATACAGCAGAGAATTGCATTGGGGGTGGGGGAGGGGGAAGAAACAGAAGAAAAAGAAAGTATCAATAGATAATTTGAAGCTAGTTTATGGGACTTCAATCGGGTAATAAAGAGGATAATTCATCAAATAGAAAAATTACACACAACTCTAAATTTAAAATTCTTATTAGTTACAACAAGTAAAGTTTTTAGCATGAGAACTATGTGTATTTCAAATGCTATCTCAGCATTGCTTGGACACAAGCTTAGACTGAAGTCCAGGAGATGGGTCATCTGGGGGGAATGCCTAGTTCTCTGGGGAATGCAAGGTTCTTGTTAGCACCTTTCACTGGTCCAGCCATGTCCTCTTCTCCCCCTGGACTGTCTGCCTATCTATACCCTGCCTAGGTGGTGACATCAGGGCACTCTGAATTAGCCAGAAAAAAATTTGTGATGTCTGAGATTCAGCTGTGCCAGAGTCACAGGCTGCAAGGGAAGATGGCACACAGGGTGCCTGATGTTCATCTTGCTACAGAAACTTGGCCCTGTGATCTGTTCAATGGAAGTGTGAAACATGAGCTACAAAGGATGGCATGGTTTAGCAATCTCCCTAAACTGATTTCTAGGGCTGTGATATCACCAACCATCATCACTGGTGGTTATTGCAACACCATGAAGGAATCCAGGCTCTGACAAACCAGACATGATATTTGATGGAGACATACCTGCCCTTGGTGGGAGTAGATAATCCTTAAGGTCCCTTACAAACCAAGGCACTCTATCCATCTATGATTCTTTCTGTGATCTGGCCAGAAGTCTCAAGGGTTTTGCTATCATAAACTGCAGGTCTGTAAGTTCTTCCCCTTCACAAGGAATGACATCTAAAGCAGGAGGACTGTAGCATGGTAGGTTCTTGCATTGAAGTCTGAGAACTTGCCTTTTGCTGACAGCCTTTAGGAACTGGAATACAAGAGAAATGATCTCTTTCAACCATCAGTGTGGGCTGCTTTAGAGGAGAAAGTAGAACAAGGGAGCTGAGGAATAATCAATTCAGATGAAATGCCTTCCTTAGTCTCAATAGAGACTGGTTTCAATTCTGAATTATGCCTCGCTTTTCACATATTTATTTTATGTATATATGTATGCATATGTATGTATGCATGTATGTGTTTAAAATACATATACATACATGCGTGCAATAATATTTCTCAGTGTATTTTTTCACTTCAGAAATTCCCAGCTTTTTTTAAATTCTGCACAGCTGCTGGGCCACAGTGACCTTGTGGTAATCACCTCCCCAGGCTAAAAGTATGCTGTGTTCACAACCTATCATTTTTGCTGAATGTTCTCTGTGTTCTTTTTCATTGTTAGGAATTATATTCTTAACTTAAGACTGGGACAATATCCACATGGTACTCATGAAAACTAACTGTAGAGAAGACACATAACTGGCACAGATGGAAAGAGGAGTAGGTAGGAAAAATCTTTATGGTTCATCACATCTAACTTATTAAATAGGCTTCTCTTGGACCCATATATGCTAAAAGTGCAGAAGCTTTGAGTTTCTACATTTACTTTAGGCAGCACAACATAACTGTTTTGCTTCAAGGAGGTGGAAAAGGCAGACGACAGAAGGCCTGTGCAACACTTTGTATGCTTGCCTTTTGTGAATGTGGACATTCAAGCCAAAGGTGCATTTATTTTATTCTTAGATGCTATTTCCATTCTCTGTAGAAACAATAGTTTCTTATTATTCTAAGCAAGCATGACATAGTGTGAAAAATCAGATGCTGCTTCATGCTGACTAAGTCACACACATTTTCACTCTGTCTACAATCTTTCATAACAGCTTCAGTTTAGAGAGGGATATACCTGCACCTTGTTTTCTGTTGCATTAAAAAATGTCTTTTTCATTATTTATTTGACAAAAGACAAAGGAAATGAGATCTATGGCCTATATTGGTAAGTCAATTGGTAAGGGTTTTGTCAATCTCCTGTTCACCTCATAATCATCACTAAATACTTCAATGTTGAGTTGGGACATCTTCATGTTTAAAAAAAAAAAAAATCCCTAGTCATTACTACAAATCCTATTATCCCATCCCAAACCTTAAAAAACTTTTTTTTTTTGTCATACATTGGTAAAAATCAAGACCAGTTGGATGGGGTTTTGAGCAAGCTTGTCTAGTGGGAGTTGTCCCTGCCCATGTAATGGGGGTAGGAATTAGATGATCTTTAAGGGTCCTTCCAGCCCAAACCATTCAATGATTCTATCGTACTCTAATATTTTATTCTATGATCTGTAAGTTGTTCCAATTAGCTGCTATGGCTAACCTAACATTTGTGCTATGTCTGGTTGCATAGGCATTGCTGAGTCTGGCATAGTGCAAGAAATCCCACATTCTGAGGAGCTTTTGAAAGAAACAACACAGAAGAACAGAAATCCTGCACTCCAGTAACAAAAAACTGAAACAGATCTAGGGAGAAAAATTCAATTTCCTTCTTATATTTCAACATTCTGGAATTTATTTCTTCAGATCATCCAGTTGCCCAAAATTCTGCTAAAATTATTTTTCCTACGTGAATGCACACGTGCCTCTTTCTTCCTCTGATTTTCTACCCCTCCATTTGCTTTTCTCCTTTTCTCGCCCTATGCAGAATTAACAAGAGAGATCTCAAAAAGTTTCTAGCAAAAAAAAACCCTGTAAAATTCCTTTGTTTCAATGAAGTTACTTTGCTCTGATGAAACAATGTTTTTTGGATGAAAGTATTTTCTGCTATCATGTTCCTATAAATTCCATTAAAAAAGCATAATCATGAGAAACTCCAAGTGAAGTATAAAGTTCAAATATTATCATCATCATCAATGTCCTCTTAGAGGAAACCCATCCTAGCTCTCACATACCTGAAACATTCAGCTTGTGTTTTTTGTGCTGAAATAGTACAAAGCAGTGAATTTTTTAGTTTCAAATCTTTGTTACTGCTAATCTACTAAAGATGTACATGACACTGGTTTATTTCACTCTTCAGAGGGTTTGCATCTATGTATCTCTCTCTGTTGATGCATATGTGCCTGTATAGATGACTGAAATGAGCAGATTTGCTTGACTTTATGAACTACATGCCAGACCACATCTGAAGAACTGCTGAGCTTGCAAAGTGCAGTACCACACTCCTCCTTCCATTCTCTCTCACTGTCTCTCTCAGTGGTGATAGTTGTAGCCTTTCAATATTTTTAACCATTTAATGATTAAAAGTTCAGAGAACAAAAAGGATTTTCTTTACATGTGAGCAGTGACTGGAGTTTATTTACTGGACTACAAAGCAGAACTTCTTGACTGCATAAGTTACATGGTTAACATTTCAGAAATGTCCAGAGTCCAGAGACTCAGGTCTGCAAAATTCTCAGTATTGGGAAATAAAAATATTTGAAAATTCTGATTATGCGCAAAGACAGAACAGAAGCTTTTGGATGCTTGGAATGCTTGAAAAATCTTATCCTTTTAACATTGCTTAAATGAGTTCCTGCAAAATATGGCCTTAACTGAATGTGTTGAAAAATTTGAATTATGACCCTGCATACTCTTTTCCCTACACCTCAGACACATTTCTGCTGTCATTAGTGTTGCTGTCAGTTAGTTAGGTTTAGGCTTTAGTTTCCATGATTAAAATTAGGATGTTCTTATTTTAGATGTATTTTTCCTGATATCTCACATAAGTAGAGTCTTTTCTTTCCCCCTCTCCCCAGATTTGCTCCGTTCTTGTCAATTGGTCTTTGCACTGCTGGTCCAGGATAGAATCCTGATTTTTTGAGCGTGTCATCTGGCAATGCTGGTTGATATCTTTGCGTGAATCTAAGGAAAGAATGTGCTTTTTCAAAGGAAAACTTTGACTGTCAGAAGCGGGCTGTGTGCTAAAGATTTGTTACTCTGTAACAAAGGCGGTCACTGATTTGCAGACACAGCTCACACTGATGTCAACAAAAGCTGCGCACAGAGTTCAAGTGTGCAAAGGGGCCCTTTGCCTCTAATTCATCTCAGGGCTTGCCTTATAGCTTTGAGCTGAATGAGATGGGATATATTTTTAAAGATGTTGGCTGCAGATCCACATTGATGAGAGGTGAGAAAATCCTTGCAGTTCCCCGGACAAGTCGAAAACCTGCCTGAACAAACTGCCAGTTCAACTGTTCTTAAAGCGGCCGCAGACCAGGGAATTGCCGCACACAACTGAGTGTCAAATGCTTGCCTGGTGTCTTTTGAGCATAATTTCATTTTCTTCAGTGGGGGCATGATGATTTTCATCAGCTAAAGATCTGTTTTTAAAGTACACATATATATTTTGAAGCTCCATCCTCAAAGTTCACGTGTTTGTTTTTATTTTTTATTTTTTTCTTTCTGTTCAGTCTGGGGTTACAGTTTAATTTCTGAGCTGTTCCTATATTTTTTTTATTTTTTCTTGAAGAATATAGACATGATGAAAACTGTAGGGCTGGCCAAAAAATGCTTTGTTAAAGCATAACTTCGGAAGAAAAGTAGCACAATTTTACATCAGCCACTACAAACAAAAGGTTGTGGTTTTTTAAATAACCACTTTACATACTAAAAAAGCATTACCTTTTCTGCCTCTAAATTTGTTCTCTATAGCCTTTCTTACACTGACACTCAGTGTGTTGCAGACTGAAAAACAGCCGTCACTGACTTGTATTGCAGTTAAACCAAAGAAAGAAAACTAGAAATATCCTGAAGCATCCACATGACAGGGAGAGGGGAGAAAAAGTAAGTCAGAGTGTAAACAACTCCTGAAGTCTTTAGATACCAGAATAGAACTTACCTTGAACAAAAAATAATGCAAGTCTATGCCTTTACAGTAGTGAGAGAATCACAGCGTTGTTGGGGTTGGAAGGGACCTCTGGAGATCATCCAGTTCAACCCCCCTGCCAAGACAGGGTCACCTGGGGCAGGTTACACAGGAATGTGTCCAGGTGGGTTTTGGATACCTCCAGAGAGGGAGACTCCATGGCCTCCCTGGACATCCTGTTCCAGTGCTCAACCACCAGAGTCCCCTAGATAGGCAGGATTAAGCAGGCTGTGCAGTAGATGATATGCTATTTCCTCAGTCAATGAAGCACTGCAGATGGAAAGCTAGAAATTTGTCGATATATTTGGTTATTGTTATTTTGATCATCCTAGAGCAAAGAGTAAAAAAGGAGGAATTCTAGGTTCATAGAGCTTGAGGAATTTCTGAAGTTGAAGTTTCCTGCAAAACTCCATTTTCACCACAGTCATTACCTGAGCTGACCAGGTCTGAAGACACAATTATCCATCATCTCACATTCAGAGAAGATTCATGACAGTTCTGAACTCCATCCAGTGTGGACACCACACATCTGGCAGGGCTACACCACCTAATTTCAGGGTTAGAGACACCACAGCCTCTTCACCACAGGGCTCTCTGCACATTAATTGTGTGCTCAGCCAAGCCTCCTTCCCTGGAAGACTCTTGTCTCCTTTCTGCGAGCTACTTTGAGAAATCCCTTCAGTTTGGCTTTCTAAAATATACAGTATAGTCCTAAAAACTTTTTAGGTGTGTGACTTGTATGGTCTGGGGGGTTGAAATGTTCTCCACTGCCAAACCAGCACTGCTCACAAGCATTGTGTTCTCAGTCAAGATCCTTGCAGACCAGAGCAGTCACCATAATTGAAAACAGTATCTGTTCAGCATTCAGGCTGAGCTGAGAGTCTGTTTTCCATGTTCATCACTGCTAAATTAGTTATGTTGTTACTGAGTGGGGGATTAAGGCTTAGGTTTTCAAAGTCTCCAGCATTAAGTTCCAGTCACTGTCCCAAACTGTCATTTTGGTTATGCAATTAAAGTCTCCCTGGGAGCACTTAAACAGAAACCAGAGTGTGCATTTCCACAATGTGTTTCACATCCACTCTTTTTTGTAGATGGCTGAAGAAAAAAATAATTTTGATAAAATATTGGGTCAGAGTTTCAGACTGTATTATGACAGAGGCCATGAGAGAATTTGTGTGGTTAGTATCTCCACCTAGACTGAAACCAAATTGTGGAGTGGAATCTGAAATGATTACTCATTGACTTTGCAACTCCCAGTCTGTATATTCACAGGGTGAATTCTGTTGTGAGAAATTCCCTCTCAACTTTAATTCTCCCTGGTTGTTGCAAATGGGAGGATCATTCACCTCTCTGACATAAACTGTTATGTTTTTGTACATTACATATCTGCCACAGAAATGGATGCATTCTAGCAGAATTATTCAGCCACATATGTGTGCTCCCTTTGCTCATACATTATACTACATTCTAATTTTATGTGATTGTCATTAATTTACTAACAAATTATTTTTCTTATTTCAGACTGAGAGCAGAGATACCATTTCAGGAGTATTGAAACCAGACATCCTGAATATTTCCTTGACATATTTTGGTGTATTTCTAAGTTGCTTTATCAGTCATTAAAGCTCAGCTTGCAGTACTTAACAATCTTAGCCTTGATCTTATAAGCATGCATATGCCTAGCTTTATGCATATAAGCACTCTCATAGAAATCAATATTCATCCACATTACATTAAGTACACACATAAGTGTTTGCAGAATTGAGGCTGCCTTTTTTTTTTTTTTTCCCCTGTATTTATACTATTTTCTGTCTGGTGTCTATTGTAGTCTTTTGAATAAATGATTTGTAGACTGAATAGGGCTCTTCAGATCGCATTCCTCACTGAATGATACAATTCCTCATGTAGTGCCAGGACCCACTCAAGGCTTTTCAGTTCTGGAGGCAACATTAACTTCCACTTCCCCCAGGAGCAAAATTGAGTTTTGTGATAATGACATAAAATATTCAACGAGTGTGTGCAGGGAGGTGTTGAGGGCTGAGGGAAGTCAGTAAGGGCAAAGTGGGTGAGGGTCCAGAAAGGCCAGGGGATGTTATGGAGAGCAGTGCGTGTGTGTATGTGTGTGTGTGTAAGACTGTCCTATAAGATCCCAGAGCTCTGGGCTGTGGATAGAGACAGAGAGGACATGCAGATCTTGGAGGAGGAGAGCAGGGACAAAGGGAGGGAGTACTGTCCCATCATGACTTGGCTGAGGATCATCTTTTTGCACAATAACTTAAAAAAGGTTTCCTCCTGGAGATGCGAAATCTAGTGCTTTCATGGCTCTCCATTCTTTTCTGAGGGAAAGAAAGCATTGAGAGAATGCATCTTGGAAAGTTTCATTACAAATGGTCTGTTTTAAATATTAGCCCCATCCAGAACAAATTTCACATTAATATTTTGCATTAGGATCATTAATGATGACTTAAAATGTTGGATGGAATAAAGGACTTCATGCCTTTTACTAGATCTTGTTTGTCAGGCTCTTTAATCTGTAATTTTTCAAGGGCTTTTTTATTTTTTTCCAAGAATGACTTGTGTGTTAATTCATTGCAATTGCTAAAATTCTTCATTATATAAAAAAATCAAATTTGTTTCCTGCCATTTGTGCTGGGTCTTTGCATTCCATCAACCACAATTAGGAAGGGCCAGTCATATCCACTGGTGTTTGCAGTAAATTTATCTCTAAAGTTTGGGTGTACCAGCACTGGAATTTTTGTCTTATAATGGTGATAAGATGGTCTTGTCTCTTATTTAACTTTATGTAGCTCAGTAAACAGTAAAATATGGAAACATTTTTGTTATTGTTGTTAAAGTTATATTTATAAAACAGGAAAAATATGTTTTGCTTTTACCTGAAAATATTCCTGTAAATCTCGAGTTATGACATTTTATGGTTGTTCATCAACTAAAGTCATGGCTCATCATTCATTATTTTTCCACTTTTTCCACAGTGTGGGAATCTGTTGTTACAGATTAAGTTTTAATTTGGTTCTCCAGTTAAGTACATGATTGAAGATATTAATCAATTAAGCCTTACTTCATCTGTACACATTTCAGTAGCTTGGAATTTAAAAACTGAAGAACTGTGCCTGAAAAGTGTGTTCTTTTTTCCACCTGTGTCAACTTTTTAAAACTAAAAAAAAAAAAATAGTTCTCCCTAAAACTTTGTTTCTTTTAAACCCTAAGCCTGGTTGGCTACAAGGCTACTTTCTTAGACATGAAGGCATTAATCATATCTGACAATTTTTTCCCTTCTATAATAAGCAACATTTCTCATAATAAGACATAAAAATAGGACATGAATTAACATGACACACCACAGAAGATCAGTGAGTACAAACTCAGATTTAAATTTCCAAGCCTTTTGGGGCTATGTTAATTTTTTGCACCATTAAGTAGTTTCCAGTTTCAATCCCCATTTGTTCTTAGGCAAAACCACAACAGAAGAATACAATGCATTACAGCCTGCACTGGCGGAAGGTTCTGGCAGCTCAGCCACGCTCTTGTCCTCCAGAGGGCAGTGGGTGTTTCAGGCTTTAGCCCCTAAGTTACTGCCACCAACATCTGGCCTTTCCAGAGATTCCCAACAATGGAGCAGTGGGGGTGAGGAATCTCTTCTGGTTGAAAGTGGAATTTGGCTTCAATTAAAAAAAAAATACGAATAAAAGAGAGGGTTTATGAGTTATACACTCTTTAATTTACAAGCTTGTATAATACTTATAACCACTAAATATCTGGAGTTAGCTCCAGGACTCTCTCTTTTTCCACTGTCATGTAACCGCCAATACTATTTTAGCTCAAGTGCAAATATATGGTATTAGAATTTTTTTTCAAATTTCGCTGGGAGATGAGACAGAAGGGGGAGTGTAGTGGGAAAGCATTCATTTCTCCTGTGTAGTGGCCTCCAAAGACATTATAAACTTTTATTGCCTTGGAAAGTGTTATGAAGTCAGATTAATTTGCATTTGCAAAAGATGGATAGATGAGAACTTCTAAAGGGAAACTGTGTTGGTCAGATGATTCCATATGGTTGCAAGCAGCCTTCTCCCTGGTCTCAAGGAACCTGTTTTTAGAGTAAATAACTGAATGAAAACAGATTTCTTGCAAAATTTTTGTAGTTTAATGCATGTAACAAAAGCTTTTATAATAGTCTCAGTCACTCTGGGATTTCTGAAAGAATTACTTCAAACAAATATCAACTTTTAATTGAGAGGCACCCAAGTGTGGTCTTTTTCTCTTTTCCTTTATTGTTTTTTAAATTTTTCTTTCCTTTTTTCTCCTAAAGTGGGAAATACTGCAAGTTCATAGTGCTTTCATTTAAAATTCCTATCAGACTTTTCTAGCACTAAAACTTCCACAGGATATCACAGAATCACACAAGAGCTGAGTCTTTAAAGAACCACTAGAGATAATCCAACCCAACATGATTCTGGGCAGAGTCAACCAGAAAAAGTTTCCCAGGCCTGTTTCCATTTACATTTTGAGTATCTCCAAGAATGGAGACTCCTCATCCTTCATTAGAACTTGGAAATTTCAAGGAATGCCATTTATTTGCTTCCCATTTTCAGGAATCTTTCCTCATCACCTTGACCTTTCAAATATATCAGAGAGCAGCCTCACAACAACATCTGCCAGTACCTTCTGTGCTTGTTGCTGTATTCCAGTAAATCCCACAGACTTGTGTATGTCCAGTGTGTTTAAACATTGTCTAACCTGGTCCTTTTTCACTGAGGGTATACCTTCTTTCCCCCTTAACAAACTTTTTCATTGTTCTCAGGATTCTGGGATTCATGAAGGCATGTCTTATTCATAGAATCACAGAATGGCTTGGGTTGAAAGGGACCTTAAAGATCATGTAGTTCCAACACTCCCACCACAGGTGGACCCCATCCACTAGATCAGGTTTCCCAGGGCTCTGTCCAGCCATTCCTTGAAAACTGTCATGGGTGGACAATCCACAAATTCTCTGGGCAACCTGTTCCAGGTTCTCAACACTCTCTGAGTAAAGAATTTCTTTCTAGCTCTTAAATATCTGCTCTTTTAGCTTAAAGTTATTTCCCCTTGTACAATCTTTAAAATCCTTGTAAAATCTCTCCCACTCTTTTATACACTTTTTTTGTACATGCTGAATGTCCACAATAAGGTGCTCTTGGAGGCTTCTCTTCTCCAGGCTAACAACCCCAACTTTCTCAAACTGCTATCATAGGAGAGGTGCTACAGCCTCTGATCATCTTTGTAGTCCTCCTCTGGATTCACTCTAACAGGTCCATGTCCTTCTTATGTTGTGGCCCCCAGGGCTGGAAGCAGCACCCCAGATGGGATCTCCCCAGAGCAGAGTATAGGGGTGGAATCTCCTCCCTGGCCCTGCAATTCTTTTAATGCAGCCCAGGACATGGTAGGCTGCAAATGCACATTGCCTGGTTGTGTCCAGCTTTTTATCTACCAACACTCCCACGTCCTTCTCTGCAGGGCTGACCTCAGCAAGTTTTTCTCCCAGTCTGTATTCCCGTGCCTGGGATTGCCCAGATATAGATGTGGCACCTTGCACTTGGAATTGTTGAACCTCATCAGGTTTTTTGCCTAATTCTTTGAAAAAATCCAGAACTTTTAAAATAATTTCAAAATCAGAGGTTTAAAATTGCACCAATATCTAAGCAAAATGACTGTAGTTATATATAATTAATAATAATTCTTTGGAAATTGCCATGGTTATAATAATTGTACAATTCTCATCAGTAAGATAGTGAGATGGAAAGGAGGTGTTTATGTGGACAACCAAATTCATCTGTTTTGGAAGTGAATAGTTCTATATCAACTATGTGAGAGCTGAACAGCTTTTACAGGACGTAGTAAAAATAATAATTGCTCTTAAGCAAGAAATTCTGATAAAAAATACAATAAGTAGAAATAAAGGTTTTTTCAGTGTATACCAGCAAAAGAACCTTAACACCTTAACAAATATGGATCACGACAAATATTCGCTTATCTTTCCTGCTTAATGAAGGCAAAGATTTTGGAGTGTGTGCATGGGTGCTGGATCACATTTAAGAGGAATTTCATACTCTCCAATCTGACTCGAGAGATCGATAAGAGGTCTCAACTAGTGCTGACCTCACCAGGCAAGAATCACACACTCAAGGGCCATTTGCCTTTTGTTTATGTATCCTTAAGAGAAGAGTACATTCCTGTGCAAAAACATGATCTTTGGAAGAAATAAGATGAAGGGAAGAGAAAAAAATACCCCAATCCCCTCCTGCCTGCTCCAAGTGTTCAACCTATGTCACACTAAAAAATAAGAGGTGCATTTTAGAAACCATCATGTCTATATTCCTATACAAAAGTGGATGTATTGTGGAGTTCTGCCAGTTTTCTCAAACTACTTTTCAGTGGAGGAGAATTGAATATTAAAGACACATTTTTGAAAGCTTCAGATTTTTAGTGGGTTTTTTTTCTAAGTAAAAAATAAAGCCTCATATCATATTTTTAAGGGTCTTTATTAAAACATATCCTAGTTTGATTTTGTGATGACAAACCAAAATCTTATAATAGTGGTAAAATAATTTTCCGGGAAGTTCTTATCGAGCTGTTCACAAGGATATATCAACTGAGGATGTACTGCATGGGCTGATAGAACTGCTGAGTAGTCAATGAGAGAATCTTCATCAAAATTACAGATACAGTTTCTGATATAACATTAAAAGTAGATTTAAGAAAACAAAAAAAATAAAATTATGATTTTGTCTCCCTAAAATTTATGAATCACAGAAAAACAAGAGAACCTTAAACCAAAATGAAAATAATTTACATATTCATTTTATTCAGTTTTCAACTCTTTAAAGTAATAACCTCAGCACTTAAAGTTTAAGAATCTTAATTTCTGTATGATAGACTAGACAAGAATATACGTGGTGGATAGGATCTGTTTAATTCTTTAAATTAGCATTTAAGTGGGCCTAGAAAAAGCAGAGTCCTTGGTCTCCAGAGCAGCATATTTGGCTTTCTTCCGTACTGGAATGCTGGCTGTCGCCACGTTGCAGACTCATACTTTCAGTGACAGTATGTGTCCTGACATCCATCTTAACCTTCATGAAAAACAAAATTATTGAGTCTCCCCACCCCAATCTACACTCTTCAAAACTCTTCCAAAATCTTTAAACGGGGGTTATTTGGTAGACATGCTCTACATGCAAGGTTGCTTCATGCTTCCTTATTGAAGTAATGTAGAAGTCCATGAGGATGCTGAAGAGTAAGAAAGGATTACAACTCCACTGCTGGAAGATGGGAACACACATCTAGGACAGAGGTGGAGCTTCCACCTTCTATGGAAACCAGCCCAGAGACTGCATCTCAAAATAAAACATGGCTAAGGCATTATGCAATAGTCACAAACTGAACATTTCTTGAGAGAGAGCATGAGGAGGCAGATGCGTTTGACAACAGGCTCATGGTTACCTGCAAAATTTAGCAACTAGCAAATTTAAAGCCTGTGATATAAGCATCTTGATCACTATGGGTGAAAATTAAGTACAAATAGATGACTGCTAGGATGTCTATACACTGTCTGGAAGCAGAAGTTGTACAGGAATATTGTTTGATGTTTGCAAGAAATCTCAGTAATATAATTTTGGCCAACATATTGTAAAAAAAGAACTTTTAATATTTGCACGGGAAAAAGTTGTTTGGATCTTGTTTGCATGTGAGAAAGAGTGATTTGGGTAACAAGAAGGACAAAAAACTTAAAGGGAAAGTTAGTGTGGTTTGAACTCACTTTTATAAAAGGAAAATAGATAGACTAAGTGGTTTGCCCCTTACAGTGATGAGCTTTCTTAACCCCTCTTGGGTTATGGCAAATAAAAATAGTCTCTTCATATCAGCCTAATTTAACCATAAGGAACAATGGGAAATCCCACAGCAAAATTCCATAAAAAGAAAAATAAAGGAGCCCCAAAGAAGAATTCATTGTTTAAGACACTCACGAGTGACTTCTCCTGAGCATTTAATGTAAACGCTGTGCCAGGTATGACGTGAACTGATGATATTGTTGTCTCTTGGGTTTACCAGGAACTGACAGAAGGGATCAAGATTATTTTCTTGTTCCCTTTACATGGTAAACCTCTCAATGGATCCTATCTGAGGTTAACATTGGTTGCTTTGTGGTTGCTTTGGCTGCCTGGTTGTTGAATGCTATCTCTTGATTTGCTGTCCTCCGGAAGAGTTTTTGTACTCTCTGTTGGATCTGGCATGGCATCCAAATATTAAACCCGTGCTTACTGTCTAATGACAGCATAATATTTATCTGCTATATAAATCTATATATAGCCTTTATGGCTCATTGACATCCCAGTATGTACTGTTGGTTGCTTTTAGTTTCCAAAGGTTTTATTCTTGTGGCTTAGGAATGCAAAATCACATTGCCCATTCAAGTGGAAAATATAGCTTGGGTAACATTATGTTTCTTGCCTACTTTAATACAGGGAGACTTGGATCTCAGTAGCTTCGCAAGCAGAAAAGTAAAATCCTCATTGTTATACCTAAAATATTTGAATTTTCAGCCAGATATAATCAGAATATCACCCCATGGCTACTATTTAATCATATCTGAAAGCACATGAGTAAAATGAATTTGTGGGTTTGCTATAGGATAGAGTTAATAAACCACTCTTATTTGGTCATGTTCCCTTGTGCTGTCATGAACAGTCTTATCCCAGATGCAAGGAACTTCCTTGTTTGAAAACATATATGAACTTTTGATCTGCAAAATGATGAGAGAAGTTTGCCTGCTTATTCTGAAATATCTTGTTCTTTGTAACAATTGTATTTATTAGATACTTGCTAGATTCTTGCAGCCTCACTAGTAATTTCATGAGTTTAGTATTACTTGTCAGAAACTGTGAACTCACAGGTGCGAGGAGTCAATGGCTGACAAAGTGGGGATTTGCTCTAATACAGTAAGGTTTGCACTATGTGGTTATATATTGGGATTCTCCAACTCTGCATTTTTGTTTCCACGGTAAGATTTTGCCAACTCCTCCTTACAAGAAGCTAGCAGTGCTTGAAGAAATTATTATTTTAATAGTAACAACTTTTCATTTTAGGCTATCTAAAATTATACAGATATTTGCATTGGTAAGGGTCTCAAACTTGCACAGTCATCACTTCCTTAAGACTTCTGGCATTCAGACATGGCTTTATATCCATCTTTTAGATTGATAGGAATACGGATTTGTGTATAGGCATGAAAAGTAAGTGAGAGTCTGGAGTCAAATGTGTGTGTCCTGACTTCCACAGTCATGCTGGAAACTCAGCCACAGGAGGGACTTAATCATAACTCCAGCCACAAGGGACCATCAGTCTCCCTTGCCATCCACATCAAGACACCAAGCAGAGGAGCCTGAGGACTCTGAGGAAGAGAAGCTGAATTGGCTTAGAGCTGAAATATAATGAGCAGGCATAGCCTCTGTAATTCTTTTAGCTGAAAACCTCACTGTCTTAGTGAATCAGATCTGTGTATTACATTCTATTAAAACTAATTGTCTTCAGGACTCGTAGGGTAACATAATATTATTTTAACATTTCTGGCTCTAAGACTGTCCTTATACCTTTAAATATAAAGATTATTTCTTGGAAAAGTGATTAGAATATTAAAACTCTATAAAAGTAGGCATTAGCTGATGATCCTGTCATTATGTTGAGTACCCATGGATTCACCTCAGCACACCTAGTGATTTCACAAAGGCTATTATCTCATGGCTATATCCCCTTCTTCTGAGCTTATTACTTTAAATAAAAAATGTTAATGGTTTCTGAGAAGCTCATGATGAGAAATGGAGAATTTCTTAACAAAGAAGCATGCTTTCCAAATTTCAAAGCTTGCATTAAACTTTCCAGCAAAAGCCTGAAATTCTCAGTTGGCCAATAATATTGCAAGGTGAATTCAGCCTTCTTGTATACAGAGTTGCCATTTGGATATGTTTTATTATTATTTATTAAATTACACAGTGTTGGATGTTATGCATAGCAATTACAAAAGAATGTGCATTATGCTGTCACATACAGGGAGAACTGAATGAAATTATAAATTCTGAATTGTAAATGAGGTCAGACGGGATGATCTAAAAGCTCTTTCTGACCTTAAAATCTGAGGTCAGGCATTGATTATTATTGAGAATAATGGGCACATGGGTAGAGGAAATGATGGACAATTTTAAGATCTGAAGAGCAGAGAGAACAGCAGGTAAATATTTGGCTGTATTGCATGTATGACCCTGTCCTGGGTGAGTGAAGAGACCTGAACGCTTTTGAGGAAGTCACAAGCAACCAAGAGGTTGTAGTAGGAGCAGCAGGCGTTTAGATGGAATTCAGTCCTTTGCAATAGGACCTCTAGTCCTGTGCAGACTGTTGGCACTCATAACAAAGGCTTTAGGTGCCAGTGAACAACAATTTTAGGTAGTAATCTGCCTCCTTTCAGAGATATTCCAAGACCCTCCTCTCTTTAATCGCCTAGATCAGTGGAAGGTGGGACTCCTTACTCTCAGACCATATTTTTTTGACTTGTCTATTTCTTCTCTGCTTTCAAGTAGTTTCAGAGCTACAGAAGTAGTATCTTTTGGGCTCTTTGCACATCGTAGTGCAAGCTACAGGGAACCCATAAAATTATTTGGTATTATGCCAAACATAATCACAATCCAGAACCTTCATAACAGCTGGGATCCAGAGGTGAGTCAGAGGGCATGAATGCTGGCAATATTTTTAGTTAGTCCAGGGAATAACCAACCTTGAAGAAACCATGTACAGAGTTCTTGGCAATTGATTAAAACATTTTGAAGGGAGGAGTAATCAGACTGTAACTTTTGCTGGAAGGCAGTGAAACGAAGATAAAGTGGTGGAGATGAGGAGAGCAGAGTGTTGACAGCACAACCAATCCTGACATAATCTGTGTATTTTGTTCTTAGTCTCAAAACAAAAAGACAAACAAAACCCCCCAAACTAAAGGAAAACCTACCTGGACATATGGAGAAGAAATGTCAATGCAAACATTACTGCAACAGAGAAATATATCCGAAAAAAATTAAGTTCCCAGGGGTACTGGAATGTTATTATTTACTAGGGCTAATAAAGAAGGGAGAGAAGGCAGAGCTATTATATTTTGCAGGTGATAAGCCTATTCAGGCAAGAAAGTATACCAGCCAAGGAGTAGAAGAGAACTGGCACACACTGTGCACTAAGAATGATGCTGGCAAAGGCCTAACTGAATGAAAGCCAGAGTGGCTCAGTGTGCTGGATTTCTGTTGCTGCAAATAAAAAATCTGTTAAAAATGGCATTAGAGAATTTCAGGGAACTTGTCAATGAGATTTCCTGCTAGAATATTGAAGCATGATTATGTTATATACTGAAGAAAGAAGAATTTAAGAGCATTCATTATACATAAGGAAAATAGACCTTAACATTAAGAAATGTTTCACCTACCTGAGAAATGGCCCTTGGTTTTGTACTTCAGAGAAATTCTGAGAAGTTCTCTTTCTCTGAACAGGGAGGTGAGCTGAGTATAACATATCTTCCTAAGCAATGCCACCTTTTTCCAGCTGACATCTTTACAAAACTTTTGTCAATTTCTCTCCATTTGCCTTGCCAACACCACCCTGGATATATGAGAAATACGGACTATGCTGACTAATCTTTTGTCTAGTCTCCTCAAATAGAGAATCCCTAAATTAATAAAATGGAGGGGAAAAAAAAAGAGATGTAACTTGCCTTGGGAAAATATCTATCTAAGCAGCATTTAATAAAACGCTAAGATTTTTAGCACAGTAAGTGAATAGTCCCTGCACTTTAGTATGACCCCTCCTCCTGCATGTGTGGGTGGAATAACACTGCTCTGTGTGTGATCTGTACATCTGTCTACTCTTGGAATACAACCATAGCATCATAACCAGCAGTTTATAGGCATTCAAGACACAACTGATGATGAAATAAGTGCAACATAGACCACTCACAAAACAGGAAACGAAATGCAATTTTCCAGTGGTTTTGATGAGCTAATCTGGGAAGGGTTAAGGTGTTTTAATCAATTGGAAAAACAGTCTGGAAG
Source organism: Hylia prasina (assembly GCA_013397195.1). Taxonomy (NCBI): domain Eukaryota; kingdom Metazoa; phylum Chordata; class Aves; order Passeriformes; family Sylviidae; genus Hylia; species Hylia prasina. The sequence continues at coordinate 479,141 of VYXD01014140.1, forward strand.
AAGGACATATACCTTCACCAGAAAATATGGGTATGATGCCAGTGCATCACAAAAAAAAGAGGACTGAGAATTCTATTTTACCTATTTCACTTTTCTCTAAGTTGTCAAGTCCTACTCGTATAGCCAGTACAAACATGTAGCCAGTCAGGACAAGGACTAGAAGGTTAGGATCTTATAACCTTTGGATATTTGATCTCTCCTTCGCTTCTGAAAAATGAAGTAGCTGGACAGCAGCACATGGCAGACTTGCTTTGAATTCATTGGTAAAGATGTTTTTGACATATAGTTTGCGATCATTACCCACTATAAGCACATTAAAGGCATATCAAATGGTATAATGCTGTACCCTGCAACAATACTCTAGGCATCTATTCACTGTTAATAGTTAATATATAGATTCAGAGGGAAGTCAGAATGTAGAGGAATATGCTTTCAATGTCTGCAGCAGTCACTGCAGAATTTTGGAGTGCCAGCCTAGAAAACTAAAGATAGAATGGAAAGAAAGTATTGGGGACATTCAGTAAATTCATCCAGTCCTTGGAAAGATATGACATACACTGATTAAACATTCCATTCTCGAATGTTAAAACCGAGGGCATACTTCAGACACTAACAAAGATAAGGTGACAGATTCTGTTTAAACTCTGATCAGGCATAAGGAAAATGTAGAAATCCTTTTCACATAAGGGCCTATAGCTTGCTTGTTGTATGAAGTACTAACCTGCATCCAGAAAGATGTAAATAAATCACAGCAGGGGTAGTTATAGGAAAATTAGCTGTGGAACCTCTCTCCTCAAGCCAGGACAGAGTTCTTTTTCTATCCCTATCCAAATGTAGAGTGTCAAGTCTGAGTCTTGTGTACAATTTCTTGAGTTCATATTCTGATAAAGAGACATCAGAACACTCAGAAATATTTTCTGGTGCAGTCTTCTCAATGTCTGTCCATATCAAAGACTTTTTAAAACAGTACAAGTAAGGTCTATACCACAGACTGGATATAAATATATGCAAACTTGCTGTCCTAAAACTAAGCATTGCCACAAGACTTTGTCACACATTTATATAAACCTATAAGTTTCTGCTCTGACGGAGAGGCTGTTACGGGGTCAGAAAGGGCAGGAAAGGCTGGTTACCGGAGAGAAAATTGTGTCATGGCTGAACTAGTATTTAAATAATGTTCGGACTTCCCTGTAGAGGGTTAATTTTGCAACTTCTTAAGTTGCTCAGTCCATCCATTAAAGCACATTTTTGTGTTCAGATGATACATTAATAGTTGAAACTCTTGCTGTAACCAGACCCAGAAATAAGATCGGGAAAATCTGTAAAGAGTTCCTAACACTCTCTGCTTGGGTGAGGTGAGGAAAGACCTTGCACTTCAGTCTGAAATGTAGACCCATTCTGTAAATTCAAACTCTCCACTTAGGTTCCTGTTGGGACTTCACAGAGTACTTGCTTTCTTTCATGCTAGATTTATTTGAATGACCTTATTATGGAAAATGGGATTTTATATCTAAATGCCTATTACTTTTTTTATTATTATTTGTTACAATGAAAACATTTCATTAAAGCCCTTATTGAATAGCTAAGTGTGAATCTTGGGAATGAATAAAAGTCATTTATTGAATCAGCCTTCACTGGAGCTCAGAAAGCATGTACAGCAGCAGAACTATGAAATGCTCAGTGCACTTTGAGTTTCATAGGAAAATGCTGCAAAACCCAGCTCGAGTTTGCTTTTAAAATAAATAAACGGTGGGCCCAAGTTGTCTCATTTCAGGGCCAGCCTTCATCCTTTTTGTGGACAAAAATAGTCCCTCCTAGGTGGGGGGGAAGTGAAGTCACTGCTGCATCCTGTCTGTGACTGCAAGTTGCCATCCTCACTCTGGCAGTACTCCTTGCAAGGATGAAGGTAGTGGACATTTCAACTCCTGCGTCTTGTTTTTCCTTGAGTTATCAGGATCTGTTTCCCCCAAAAGAGAAGATAGAGCCAATGGGGCTTGTGCTGTCTGTACCATGGAAACTCAAATCATAATCTCCCTCTTCCCTCCAATTAATTAGATTAGAATCATTCTGAAGCTTTAACTTAAACTATAATTCAGTTCTTTCCTCTTTTTAAATTATTTAAAGTCAAAATGCAGATGTAGGAAATCCAAATGAACTTAAAGATTTTAATTTGGGGTCATTATTGATGTACACTCTAGTTGTATTTCAACAGTTTAAGAAAGGTGAACAGATTTTGTTCTGTGCTACCCCACTGTAAATCTAGAGAAACTCCACTGATTTCAGTGGCATTTATTCTTGAATTACCCTGGCTTAGTTGACAGCAGGGTGTGGCTGACTCTGACTCCATAGAGATATAGACTGTTTATATGTTGAGTCTATTGTTGATTAAATATGCACACAAATGCAACAAGCCATCAGTCAAAGAAATCACATTTGCTCTGCTGCCAGGATATAAACTAAAATCCTGAAAAGAGAATATATTCCTCTGATATACTGAATGATACAATTTCAATAGTAAGCATTGCTCCACATTATTTTAATGTGATTAGTGCCTGTGAAAAACACTGAATTGGAAATGGGTGTTCACCGATTAAAAGCCGAAAAAACTCTCAGCTGGTATCTCTGCCCTGTTCTACCATTCTTCCTGGTCTGAGAGTCTCCTATGACAAACCAGAGATTTGCCATTGCTGCTTTTTCTGAGGAGCACACAATCAAGAAACCTGCTTTATTTACAATGGCTTTCCTCAGACATGAATGTTGACCCGTTGCATTTCTTATGATCTAGCAGCACTCATGTGCTCTCAGGTTGTTTCAGGTCTCGGGATCAAAAAATGGAAGTTCAGCAAAGTATTACTAAATAAAGTTTCAGTACTTAAACATCCATGTACAACCTATGCATAATAATGGCTTATTATTATTAAATACTTATTATGGGCAGGAGTAACTTGCTTGGATGTCCATACACTTTCAGTCAGTGCTTAAAACATTTTATATGAGATTTATTGCAAGAATTATAGATAAATAGATATGGTTAGGTAGATCCTATCTGCTCTGCCCAATTCTTATTACAAGATTCACAGATTCTCCTGTGCATCTTCAGCATCTTGTAGCATTTTTCAGAGATGTTACTGCAAAGACTAGCAGAAAATATTAATGATAAAGAAGCAATAAGATGAATAGTCAAATATCTTTCCAGGTCTGAGTATTCTAGTAATCAATATTTTTCTGAGGACAGTTGAATATATTGCATTTAGCAGTACATGAATAATGACAATGATATAGTACTTGGATGTAGTACTGACTTAATGTGCATTTCTTGTTTATTTACAGATGTCTTGATTCTCCATAGTTTTGATCACTCATTCAAGATACATGGAACTCATACTCAGCTGATTCTTTAAGTTTGTGAAAATTTGGTCCTTTGTGGGTTTGGTTGCAAAGGTCAGCATGTTCCTATATAGAATTTTGGTGAAGAAAAAAGGCAAATATTTCAAAATACTCTCCTAGGGATCTGTCTCTTGTCTTTCTTTTTTGCACCTCGATTGGTACCTGTATTTTATTGGTTATTTTTTCCCCTTGTTCTTAGTGAAGTGTAGTATTTATGAGTAGAACTCTTTGGGGAAGGAGCTATAACATGCCATTAAAAAAAAAAAAATCCAGCCACATGCTAGGTTTAATACTCTTACTGGCAACAAATGAACACCAGTATAATTCTTAGCCATAATTTTTCTGCATAAAGTCAAAATTGTTGCCATTTACTGCATTAATAATAATGTGAAGTACTAGTTTTGTTATTTAGAACAAAAGACAAAGAAAAGGAAAGAACAGAAAAGCTGTCTGAGATTCAATTTCCCATCAGTGTGTTCTCTGGACTGATGGCACACAAAGGTTAACAAAACCTGGAACTGAAATAGTAAATGATGTCAGCAGTTAGCACATTATCATTTTCTCTCATCTATTCATCTAAAGTGCAGAGCAGATAACTTTAACTATCATCTTCAGTCCAAAAAAAAAAAAAAAGAGAGTTCAAGGCATTGTCAAGGAGCCATTCAGCTTTGGCTCTTAATTAGAGTAAACACAGTAAAAAACATTTCCATTAAAAGAGAAAGTTTTAACCTCTCATAACAATCTGACCACATTCAACTGAGGGTCGAATGCATGCCACCTCATGGGAAGAGCTTCCAGTATAAAATTTTGCCAGTATAGTGGCTGCCAATAAAAATATTGTGATTTTCATTACACTGTGCTCATCAATCACTGGAAAAATGCAAGGATGAGATCTTCCATACAAGTTCAGACATATGCCCTTGAGAGCTACAGAATGACTTTCAATGCAATTCCAAATGTTAATATCCCCACAGGAATGCAGATCCAACAGAGGAACCTACTATTCTATATAGCCATCATATTCACCTCAGTGACTGAACATCATGCATCAGTGTGGCTTGAAACTGTGATTAGCTGCTTTGGGGCTGTGCTGAATAATCAGCAGGATTGACAGTTCTTCCTTAGGCTCCTGTTTTTTTTTTTTTTTTTTAATGGGAAGACTCCCCTTGATTTTTTTAAGATTATTTATGCTTTTTATATATAATATATATATAATATATTTGTATACACCACAAAACAATTTAACACAGAACTAAATTAATATTTTATTGATTTTTTAAAAAAAAATCCACTAAAACAAGGATTAAGTGAGAGATCTTAACAAGGATTAAGGGGGAGAGTGGAAGGAACTCCATTGCCACAGGATAGTAGGCAAAGGTGTGGGCAGCAACGTGTTCTTCTAACACAGCTCTAGCATGTCACATCCAAATTATTTGGCTTGCTTCTGGTGAACTTCTTACCAGAGAGATATTGGCAATTTTGGAAGAAATATTGCTTGAAAAGAAAGCATTGCTCTCTTCAAGAGAGCAATAATACTCCAGTTAAACACCAGTAGAACACCAGTTAAAATAATTTATGGGATAAAGAATAGAAGAAATTAAAATTTCAAGGTCTTGTTTGAATTTAAGAGGCATTAACATTTTCTACTCTTTCTAAAAGGAGGCTATTTGAGAGAATGATACTTAGTACTTTTATGAAAAAATGCAATATTGAAATGCGTAGTCAAGAAAAACAAATACAAAACAACCTCACTTTACCTGAGACAGAAGTTTTTCATTTAAAGGCAGCTAAGTAAAACGTTATTAGTATATGAACTGTGAAGGGAGACATTTGCTGCATCCCTACAGAGATATCTTAAAGTTTTATGGTAAATGTTTAGATAAAGACAAAGGCATTGAAATAAACTGGATGATATGTATATTTACTTAATTTGCCTTGCTTTCAGCAAGAAAATAACATTTTTTAAAAAAATATGGTGCTAAACACAATAAGGTTGTACTGATGATGTAATAAATTGATGATATTTCTACTGATGCTAGCTAAGGAACTCAGGGACATATTTATCAGAATGGTTCAGGGAATCCACAGCACTTCTTTATTATCTAATGATCTGATCCTTCAAACATTTATGCTTGGATTAATGGCAGAATGACAATCACACAGAGTCTGTGGGATTACCTGACACTGAGCACCAGAATGAGTGTTGGCAGGACTCGGTCCTCAGTCCCTTTGTGATGGTCAATATCTTTCAAATTGAATGATACTAGACTAACACACATTCAAAAGCAGGCTGCAGCCTGGCATTTTTCCAGCAGCTAACATGACTGGTGCCTGATTCTTACTGACTTCAAACCTTCATGTTTTCTCAGTGTCTGCACTCTGGTTTTCAGAAGCGTCACCAGAAGGCAGATCTAATGAGTAGAACAGAAGTTTGGATTTCACAATTTCCTGCATTTTAATTTCATGTATCAGATTAATTTTATCTGTAATATGATTTATTCAATCATAGAAAAAGATCTGGATTCAACATCGGACCAAAATGTTGTTACTTCAGGTGTATGTAAGTCAGAAGTCTGCTCTTAACCTTGAACTCAGGAAAGGTATGTAGAGAATTATTGAGGCAATGTGGGAAGCTCCTGCTGTAGATCTTCAGTAGGTCTTAAGATACTGTGTAACTTCAACTTTTATGCTAAGACCAAAAAGAAATGTCAAACAAGATGAATTAAAGGAAATGGTCATGGACAAGAGACTGCAGAAATATTTAACTTTTCACCTCCACCGCTACAACTGACCACAGACCAAGAGCAGACTCGTTTAGGTAACCACATGATGTAAAACTCAGGCTAAAGGTTAGACCTAATCTAAGCCCAAAGACAGGATGACAAATGAAGTGCAGCCACTGGCCATAATTAGATAACGATAAGAAGGCTTTGCTTCAGATTGACATTCGTCTTGCTTTGAACCTGTGTTCATTTTGAGATCCTTACTTGCAGGGGTGAGGAGATCTGTGCTGCCTTTAAATGCAACAGTTGAGACCTGGGCAAAATTTAGCTGTAACATACTGCCTTCAAATAATCCTTCCTAACAGGTTAAGAAATGCTGACATGTTTGTAAATGACACTAGTTTGTTTTAAAATGTATTTATATTTATAAAATTGTGTTCTGTGTGTACCTGTTAATAAAACATATACACTAGACTCTTTTAAATTAATTCACTATATTATTTGATTAATAGTTTCAATATTTTAAAAGCAATTCTTTGAAATACTTCGGCCTGTACTTTAATGGTCCTTTGAAGTCTTTTCGTTCCTAGATCATGCTGGGGCATTAACATCACTCTCAAAGCAGAGTAAGTCACACCTATGTCATTCTTGGGAGATGTTTGTCTAACTCATTCTAGAACTCTTACTGCTGTTCAGTGAACTTCTCTGATCATCAAAAGGTACTTTCTCCACCCCAGTTGTATCACAGCTTATGTTTCATCTATTCACACTCACACACATTAAAGCCTTCTCAATTTAGGACAATTTCCAAAGTTCACAGAGGTCGATGGAATCACTTGCACTTACTTTAATAGAATCAGGCCCTCAGAGATGAAAAACTTATTTTATACATTTTCAGTCATCATTGCAAGGTCATTCCATTTAAAAAAGGAACTTTCCTAAGCAAACAACACAATCGGTGGGTGGGCAAGGATGTTTACCTTAAAATGGAAACTTTTTTCCCCACAGGTACAATCTGTAGATGGTCAAATGCAGAATATGACTTAAGCTGTAACAACAGTTCTAGTGGAAATAAAGCAAATTAACTTGCTTAAAAACAAAAAAGAAGGAACTGTAAAAATGATAGGTTTTTCATGTATAGTAAAAGCTTCGTATAAGCATAAACCAGAATTGAATGTATCCTTACAAATTGCTCACTGAATGAGTTTTGTCTGTGTGAATTGTTTGGGATTAAACTGTGATTTTCTCAAATGCATTTGCTCTTATTGCTTTACTGACAATACATTATGAAGAAGTCTCGATCTGTAGCTCATTTTTGAGCTCTGTTTGTTGGAAATATAATTACATACTACATTTCTTTTTCCTGATTGGGGGAGTGGTGTAACTGTTAGACACAGGTTCCCAGTGTCAGAACTATGATTAGGATTTTAAATTCAGCTGGGGACAAGTTGTTCTGTGATTCAAATCACACTGAAAAGACATTGACTGTAAAAGCCCTGTCTTGTAATCACATTGCTCAGTGGTAACCCAGAATTTGCAACCTTGTTCATAAACATATTCTGTGGGCTGAAAGTACTGAAAGAACAAACAAAGCTCTGCAATCCATAGTTATTGACTTATGTTTTGGATTAATTACTATATTTTATTTTTATACCTTTTATTTTATTCATTAGAGGGATTATAAACACAATCTAAACTCTTTGTGTAGGGAAACAGATTTTTAGATGCATGTTAATGTTCACCATTATTTTATTTATTATCAATTAAACATTAAATTAATAATGCTATTATCTCAGGATCAAGATCCATGTTGTGAAGCTGAGAATTTAAAGATATTAATATTTATTTTATTATTTATGTTTCATGCTATTTTAATAAGGTTTCCCCTTCACCTTCCTTTACATAATTGCTCTATATTTGCAACATTAATTCAAAATTAATGGACGTTTATTTATGGGAATTAATTTTGTTTCTATAATAAAGCTGCTAATGAAACATATTGGAAGGTTCGTTTTGTGGAACCAATTATTTCCTATCATATCTGTAAGTAACATTACCAGCTTGCAGTTATGTTCCTGAACATAATTGTCATTAGATTTTGTGCAAGTTTCCTCAAAACTACATCTAAACATTATCAGCCTTCAGTATAAGTAGTTCACCTATAAACTTGAAATAAACCAGGATGCCCTTTGGATTTCTGAGGAATGGCTTTTCGACAATAAAGTGTTCACACTGAAAATTCTGTTTTGAAATTATTTACAGGACCCTCTCAGAAGCACACAAATATAAGACCTTGCATAGATGGGAGATATAGTGAAGAAAGTTTATTTTTAATTTTTTTTTTGATAAATCAAGTTTAGGTGACTTAAACGAACTATCCCCACTTCTTTATCAATTACCTCAACTCTCAAATAGTTGTCTTGCACTAAAGCAGTGAAAATTACATTTTAAGAAGTCTGATGTGATCATAAGACAACAGACAGAAAGATCAAATGCCAATTATAGTTCACAGAAATATGCATTGTGATGATGTATTCAGTCCACTATCATCACAGGGTTCATAACATTCATTCTTTATTTCTTGTACCAGAGGAAATTACTTTTTCTTGCACTCTAAGTGAGCAACACAATGTGCAATCACCTCTAGCTCAATTGAAGTATTTAGTTTTTGAAGTAGTCTATCTCTTACAGTGACTCTACATGGAATTTTCTTTACACCACACAGATTTCAGCGGTAGACCTTCTCAACTGATGTGAACCTGAGCTACATTTGGTCCATGGTATCCTCAAAGCTACAGAGAATTTTAACAGTGCAATACCTGGTTTATGGTACACTCAGAACTCCAGTTTTCAAGTCTCTGCACTAGAGTGGATAATCTCTCTCTCTAGGGATGACATTTCACTTAAGTTTCAAACAATAGTGATTGCATCAGAAAAGAATCCTTTAACATCTGTGCCATGAGAGACAAGTCTAGAGTGGATAGTGAGGGAGGCACAATGAATTCCTTCCTGGTAATGGTCTTATCCCTGATCACGTGAATTTTAATGTTCCCTATTTTAGCAAACATAAATACCATTGTTCATAAAATTATCATCTTGGTCATAAAATTACCATCTCCTTTTTAAAATTCAGCTGAAGTATTTGACTCAGTGACCCTCCATGACAGAAATCCCACAGGCTGATTACATGCTGTGTGAAGTATTATTCTCTCTCTTTTGTTTTACATTTACCTGTCATTAACTTCAAGTGACCCTGCTGTTGTTCTGGTGTTCTGAGACACTGTTAAAAAGATGGACTGGCTAGTTTTTGACTCTACTCTTCATAATCTTAAATGCTTTAATTAAATGCCTTCTAGTGTTTCTTTTTCACCACTAAATCATCCTAGCTTTTGCAACCTTCATATGCAAATCCTTCTATATTCCTAGCTCTATTTTCTGGACTTCCACAATTTTCTTATTCTTTTATTGTTAACATCCCAAACTGAATTTTGTGTTTTATATATTTATGCATATCTTGCCTCCTGCTCCAGAAGCAAATACTTTTTACTTGTAACATGGAGTACAAATATTCATTTTCAATCACTTGACATATAATCTGACTCTGATTTAACATTCCTTGACATTGATTACCTCTTGTATGATATGACTGATCCTCAAATCAGGCATGGATACTGAATAAGGGGTACCAGATGTGGCTTCCTTCCTCTCAGGATCTGTGTTGTTATGTCTTCTAGGAAGCTGAGCAGGGGCTGGATTGCTCTGCTGTGCACTGCGGGTACGGTGCTGTGTTTGGGATCTGAGAACTGTCTACTTGCTTTTCCCCGTCATTTTCTATATGGTACAGTTAGGGAAATTCTACACTATTACTTCCTGAAATGCTGGGAGGGAATAATCTTACACAGTTTGCCTTTCAAACACCACAACGCTCTGTCTGAATCACTGAGCTAAAGTCTGTGACAAAAGCAGAACTCATTATGATCACTAATTTTCAGTTTTAGAGTCTATGCCCTTGACTAGACACTAAATGGATTTTAAGACCAAGACCAGATTTTCAAAGGCATTAAAATGCCTCAGAAGGCATATAAACAAATAGTGAGAGTCAGTTTCAAATTTAAAAAGCCCCCACAAATGCACAGCTATTATTCACAATTTCTGTTGATATGTAACTTCATGATAACACAGTTCTGAGGCAGTAACATATTTTTTAAGTGTGTAATAAACATTGAAAATATGCCAAAATGATGCCTACTACAGGATTTAAAAGCAATTGTTTATGTTATTCTGCTTGCTTTTGGATTTTTTGCTTCAAGATTTGCTTTAGGTCTACAGTAAGTCCTCCAAAGCCTACTGATCAACACGGCTGTGATCTTTCTTGCAGAGAACTAACGTGCTTAACTGCACGCCTGTGGCATGTGCGGAGCCCTTGCCCGTGAGGCACTGTGTTGTACCCCAGTGGTGAAAGCCCTCAGATCCCACAGCATTCCAACAGCACAGAGCAGAGACAGTCGCCAAGTCAGGCAACAAAGCTTTTGCATCCTGATAGTTAAAATCAGGAGCACTATCTGTGCACCAGCAGCTCGTAGGGAACAGTGGGACGTTTTCTCTTTTGCTCTTCAAACAAACCAAATGTAAACTGTCTGAACCACAGCAGTTGTCTTTGTGTGGATGAAATAGCAGGGCAAAGACAGACCCTATGAAATAGCTGTGGTTAGTGGCTTGTTAAGGGGGGTAAGACAAGAAACTAGCTTTAATCAATGTGATAATCAATGACATATGGCATCACAGTCTTGCCTGATTCCATTCTTCCCCTGCACACTACAGGTCTCAGTGCCCTCCCTCTTTTTTCTCCCAGCTGAGGCCCTTAGCAGGCCAACTAGAATTCTCTCTAATTATTATTATTATTATTATTACATCTATATTTGAAAAACAGACATAAGTCTTCAAAAGAGACTAATTTAAATGGGGAAGGATGGCTCAACAGCCACAGTTTGTTGAGGAGGCTGCGATAACATGCACATGTCCTTGCTGTGCTTTCCCATATTGGTCTAAGTCCACGCACTGCTCTGTGATGCCACCAGCCAAAGGTAGCAAAAAGCTTAGTCAGGGATTCGTGTGCTATGATTCTATATTCATATTTTCATGAACTGCTATGCAAGCAATATGAATGAACATCATAGTGCATTCTGATTGCCTGCTTCTTTTTCATCTATTAACTTTGGGTTCATAAAGCAAAGGCTGTGCTGGATATCCTTTGAGTGGCATTTATGTTGGCTTCTAAAGAAAGTTTTTCATCTCATATTTTGGCTTTTGTTAGTAGCACAGACAATACAAGGTGTTTTCTCACAAGGTTAGTTTAAAGACTTGCATTTTATGCAAAAAGTCCTGCAGATCTGTGACCTTGTTGACCTTTTTCAAAATGAGTGCTGAAAGTCACTGCTGTGAGGTTTTTCTCCTTCACATGTTTATCAGGGTTTAGAATATTCTTGTACTTGCCCAACAGAATTTTGGGAAAACTCTGTAAATGAAATGAACAGTCTTTGAATCTGTTACAGGAAGTCTTAGAGTTTTACTCCAAAATCCAGATTTTCATGACCAAGGGAAAACAATTCTCTCATATTCTCATTTTTCTGTTGCTCATTAGCAACGACATCTATATTTCACCTTTACCTTATTTTGTATTAAAGGATAATCTTCGTTTCACATTCTGCTATCAGTAACTTGGTTCCTTTAATTTGCTGTATTTGCATTTGTTAACTACTACCATCCCAAAGAGCTTCCTAGGGCAGTTTCTAAACAAGACAAATAAATTTATTGCCCTATGTATGTGACATACATACATGTATGTGTGTGGGATGACCAATGATATAAGAGTGCCCAGGCTAAACTTGGACTATCTTTCAGAAACCTCTTTCCTTCCTCTTCTTTCTACTTAGCATAGAGATTTTGCCTTGACAAGCATTCAGTTTACCGGCAGCAGTTTGGTTTGTTTTGCTTGGAATGGAGGTCTATGTGTAGGTAATTTCAGTTTAATTCAGTAATAAAACTACTTAGAAAAACTGTTTGTAGACCTCAGAAGGCTTCAAAATATTGAAACTTAATCAAATCTTGCTACCATTTTTAAACTAAAACCCTAACATGTACTTATGTGTTCATAAAATATGTCAACAGTTTCTGTAAGTCATCAGCCTTTAAGTAATTCAGGGCCTGGATAGCTTCCTTACTAAAGCTCCCTAGGAGCTGGGCTGTCTAAATTGGAGGTGTTAAAGAGTAGAAACCAGATGACAAATAGTCAATAACCTGTATTCACTAAAGTAGGCAATTATAAAAACATACAAGGTAACCACATCCAGAAAAGAGCTGATTTCATTCTGATCCTATACCATGAGTAGGACTGACACTCTAACAAATAGTTCTTATTTTAAGTGCCACATAATGATTGAAATTTTCCTCACAAACAATGGACTGCTCTTGCCTATAATTCCCGATAAGTTTTTTGAGTAAACCCAAATAGAAACAAACCTTCAAATGGAGCCTATCATGATCTTCACATCATTTTTGTGCCCTGCAAACCAGGAGGTTGTGAATGTTTATTTACTACTGACCACATAATGAGGTATTTAGAGAGGTAACACCGTTGTTTTCCCAGTGTCTTGCCTCTGTCAAGAGTAATCTCTTGTATTTATACTGCTGAAACTAAAGGTGTGGGATTTGACAGTGACTTGCTGAACTCACTCAGCTTTTCCTCTTTTCACTTCAACTTAAATCTTCCAAGGTATATGCAACAGTCACCAGTTCTAATGTTTCTGCATCTATACTTTTCATCTTTACTAATAAAAATTGTATGTGATAACAGAAAGCCAATCTATTGTATACCATTACTACAAATAATCTCCACTACGGTGAAACTGGTACATGAGTCAAGTGAGTCAGAAAGGTAATTTACCTTTATTTATTATCACTCTGCTCAACAGGCTTTTGATACATTGAACCCTTTAGGGTTTTAATTAAATAACCTTCACTGAGAAGCTTCTAGTCTTTGGCATTTTTCTCAAGACTCATCATGTCAAGGGTTAATTTGAATTTCAGTATATTATAGATTGCATGAAGTTTGAATGGAAGTTTTTTTGTGTTCAGGCAATAGGCCTGACTTTGTAACTTGCTAGCATGGATAGAAATGTTCTATGTTGGAGTTCACACTACTGCGAATAAAGGTGGCTCTTTGGAAAGCAACAGGATTATTTTGAGGAAACATGTATACAAAGGAGGAATTTAAAAAAAAAAAATTCAGCTAAAGCACTTTTACCTGTCCAGCTCTGTGAAATACACAAACAGTAGTTTCAAAACAGCGAGTGATGTTTTGAATAGTGTATTGTGCACACCTCTGGCCACTGGCAAGGTAAATGATTCTTGCTGTACACAAGCATGGGGTGTCAGTTTGGTTAGTCCAACAAGCCAAAAAATGTGAGGAGTGGGTAAGACATCATAGAGTCAAGACACTGTGGTAGAATTATTAGGCAAGCTGGAGTGGATTGCAAGATTTCAGACTTCTTTTTTATATGAAAACCTCACGCATAGAATTATGTGAAATATATATTGAAAAGCAAACTAAACCCACTAAACCTTTAATAAATATTAACTGATGATATGTTGATTGCCTCGTGTGATGCCCAGTTTGACACACAAACTTATAAAAGGCAATCTCTAAACAGGTATGCAAAAGTTTGCTGAGATACATTTCAAGCAATGCGGGAATAAGTATCACAAAAATGTTATGTCACTGCTCTTTAATTTAACAGGGAAATTCTATAGTAAATGACTAGATATTAATTCCCATGGCAAGTGCATTTCTGTAGAAACCATTGTATTATTACAGTGGCATACACAAAGGAAGTGGGTTACTGCTGGTCCAGCAGTGATAGCTACCCCTTAGGTGGTGTTACCATAAAGTCATTTTGACAGTTTTCTTAATAATAATTTTCTTTGAAAATTATGTGTGGCTTTTTTTCCACAACGTATATTGTATCTAATAGGATATCATTCTCTTTCTCCATTGAACATATACAATTATATCATTTGAACTTTTTTCAAAATCCCACTCTATATCAAAAGTAAATTTTTTGAGTTCAGTATCAATCATACTTCATCATATATCCTGCTCTAGTTTTAATTCATTTCGGTGTGTGCCTATTCACACAAAGTGCTTTACTTTCTGACATTCTAGCCTATATTAATGAGTAATTGATTTTAAACCAAGTTCAAAATCCATTCAGACTCACAGGAATCTTTCCTTTTGAAGACTTCAGATCATGTTTAATCCATGAGATAATTTTTAACATTTCTTTTCCTGTTCTTATGTCAGTAGACAATCTGCTTCCAAGCAATTTGTTTGAAGAGATTGTGATCGGTCATTTAACAGCCCTCTTCGTCTTGCGTTCTGGGTCAGCCACATCATGGAACGGAAAGAACACAGTTGCCCTATTTCTGTGGCTATCTTGCACAGCATTACCTCGTGTAGACAAATGTGAAATGCTTGATCTTCTCTGTGCTTAAATAGAACCCAAAGCGCTGAGGTGAAAAGGAATAATTGATGATTTAAAAAAAAACCCCAACCAAACAAGACGTTATAGAGATTTCAAAACAGCCCAAATTAGGAAGTTACTTGTCTGCCAGGTGGGTTTTCGTTTTTGTGTTTTGGTAGGAAAGATTTGGTTCATACCTTTTGTGAGTAATTCAAAAGACATTTGGATAGACTTCACAGACTTCTGCCACTTTTCCAGACCTGTCCAAACTTCTGACGAGAGGTGCCTAGATTGCAGATTTCAGTTCTATCCACTCAGAAGTATCATTTTTTCTTTAGATTGTGGTATGACTCCAGTTCTGTTCCAAAGGTCAGTGCTAAGATCACACCTTGAAGAGAAATTCTACATGTATGAATCTAAGACTACTCTCTTGACATTATATCTGGCTGGGACACAAAACATACAGATATCTTAACAGTGTACAACTTTTGGCAGTGTGAGGATTTGTGGTAATTTTTGATCTTTGTTTCCATTCAACCTCATTGCTAACCCTCTCATCACATTCATAACAAAGCTGGTTTGAAGTTGTATTTTTGTCTCTACTTTTCAATATAAGCACCCTTGCTGCTTCATTAAATTAGCATTCCAATGCGACTTTTTGCTCACATCCTCAAACAATACTTGTGTTTCTCCTGCTCTTCCTAACCACTCACTTCCCCTCATTTTAATACTGCCCTCTTGAATTTCAGGAAGGTAGGTTGGGTTAGCACTGTGCAGGATTAACATAACTATTCAGCTTCTGGGTCAAGAACATCCAGTTCTGGATGTGGATAAATGAAGAAAAATGCTCAGAGCTTCCACATCTGCTATTGTTTCTTGACCTACTAGAAGTGCCATGCAAGGAAATTGGGATCTGGAATAGAACTTTTGAGGAGAAAAGTTACAAAATCTCTTGTCAAGGAGGTGATTTGTAGTAAAGTGGGTCTGAACTTTAGGGCTTTGACTGCTATTATAATGAAAAGACACAGTATTCTGAAGAATTATTAAAAGAGTAAACACCTCAGTCGGGTCTCAGTTTAGCCTTGGAAAGTGAAAAAAAAAATTTCAAGAGAAGGGTGAAAGTAAAGTGTGACTGTATCCTTGCGATATGGAAATTATCAGCATTATGTTCTTCATTTCCTAGAATGAGACATCTGGAGTTCTGTCTTTATGATGTGATTTCTCCCAATAATGTAGAGATTTGCATTTTCTGTTTGTGCTGTCTCAAAAAGCAATGACTAAAGTCTAAAAAAAATCAAAAGATATTTTTATTTAGCTTCACCTATCCATATTTACTTCAGAAAAATGTTCTGTCTGTACCCGGTGGGGTTTTTTCCCACCTGGAATTCAGGCTTGGACTTAAATAATAAGTGTAGTTCTGACATCAGTATTTTCAAGTGAAGCCCAGAGGTCACCCATGGTCCAGACTTACTGAACCACAAGCTCAAGCCTGAAATCAGCCTGGCAGAACTGGTTATGGTTGTGGTCAGCTAAGGTAGAATCTGGCCACACTCTAGTTTTATCATATTGAGCAGATGGCTGTAACGCAGCTTGTTGATGTTGGTGAAATGCCTTCTCAGCTCAGCTTCCTTCCTTCCCTTCAAAGTGGCCCAGCTCTACAGACAGAAATATTCTTCTCAAATTGAGTTTCTGATAGATCACAGCTACAACAAAGAAAAGCAAAATCTTTGAATACAGTAGAAAAAGACAAGGAAACAATATAAATTATTTTACTAGTTCATAACAATTATTTGAACATCTTCAGTTCACTGGACTTAGGACATGTCCCAGTGAAAGATTTACCACTGAATTCAATGTAAAAAGAGGTAGGCTCTGCTCTTTAAAGCTATCTTCCTATTAAGACAAATAAGAAACACAATCAAAGCTGTCCTGTTGCCATTGTCTCACTATCTTTGAACACGGCCTCAGCATGGCATTGTTTTACCAGTGAAGGCCAGACTTCAATTCATAAAGAAGTTTCAGGTGATTTTTCTTTTCATATGAAAGAGAATACTATAGAGAATATTAATCAAAATTACAAAAAAAATATAGTCCTAAACTTTGTTGTCTCAGATTTTCTTCTAGTCATTAGATTCCCTCTGCAGCCTCAACTAATAGTAATAATAACAAGGCTTAGAAACTGTATCTTTCTTGCAGAGATTAAAAGCCCCAAGAAACTATGCAATATTTTTCTAAAAACCTTTGAGTTTGAATATGTAAGGAACAGCTGTGTCATAATACTCCTATCTGAAATTTCTCCTGCTACATACTGGGATTTCAGAATATTCTTTGACCTTTAGCTCATAAAACACTTGGAAGCCTTTGTGAGAGCAGGTGGTTTGGGATGATATTTTTGTTTAACATGTTAAATTGTTTTTAAGATAAGTCAGATATGACTCTTTTCCCCCACTGAAACTCCAAATCCATGTAATTCAGTGAGTAGACAGACAGACAGACTTTTACTAATCTTGAATGATTTTGCATTTTGCCTTAATCTTTCAAGCAAAAATATGGTGTCATTCAATCTTTCTCCAACATTTGTTCCCACTTGATACTGACTTGGGAATTTTGCTTTTAGGGCAGTTTTTGAACTACAGACTAAAAAAGTACCCAGTAGGATGCATAAAAAGTTGCTGGAATACAGCACAACTTTTCTTCCTTGCAGAAATGCCTAGAATACTGGGCTATAGCTGTTATTCTCCTTCAAGGAAATTTAAATGTGGGTCTCTAGATCTAAAAGAAAGCTGGATATGAGGAGCCAAGGGGTTACTCAGCCATGCCTGAATGGACAGAGGTCTGCAGGGCTGAGCAGCAGAGCAGAGCTCTTCCGATTTTGGCAGTGTGGCTTAATTTCAGCATATGTTTTTGCGCATGAAGAGGTAGGAAGCTACATTTTTAAGGGATTAGCTCTGATCTATAAATTTGTTTGGGGCTCCAGGAAACAACAATCTATGTTGAGAAATGCTAGTTATGAAAATCTTGATCAAATTAGTCAATTCATAAAGATGTGAGAGAGTTAAAATGAAGAAATCTTCAATAAAATTAAGTGGAGTGTATGTATGGCAAAAGTTGAGAAGACCTAAGATCACTGGTCTAGAGTCAACATAATATTTTTGGGAATAATCAGAAGTCAGGTCTTGGCAAAGTGAGCTAAAACCTTACAGTTTTCACTGAAGCTATCACAGATTTGGAGGTGTTCAGGAACTCCTGGGACCAGACCCATTGTATAAGTTACTCTTCTCATGCTTCTCATTTAAAGGGAGATCTGGAATAAATTAAGGTTCAGAGAGTTTTGAAAAAAAAAAACCAAAAAAACAACTAGATTGGCAAGCTGGTACTGCATTAAAATTGGGAGTCTACAATGAGACAAAGAGCTGCAGTCTGGCACTACAGGGAGATGGAGGATATGAAGAAGAGGTCCAGTAAAAAGAAGCAGCTCCAATATGTACATTTTCAACAGAGAATGTGCTCTAATGAATAGAAGAATATCTATAGGGATTTTTCTGATCTGTGGTTCATTACTCATATTCCCTCCTCAGATTTCACCCATATTGACAATAAATTTAGTAGGAAGGCCAAAGAGTCTTGTATTTGTTAAAGTTTCATGCCATCATCAACATATTCTGCTCTAAGACTTAAGTTACTTCTCCCCGCTGAAAATAAGTTTCCATACTTTCAATACCTTGAGGGAGTTTGAAAATTACTAATTGATGGTTTTTCCCTGCTTTAAATCATTACTGTATCTTGGACTAAGAAATGTATGGCTAAGTCAGCCGGTCGGCAAGCGAGGAATTAGTCTCCCCAGCGCCAACAGTAAATTCTCCAGTTTGCTCAGCAACTAGTTGAACAAGCTCCTCAATATTTAACCATGTCAATTGTAAACAGGCAGATTCTTTGCCTATGTTGTTTTCTCAGGAGAACCTAAACCTTCCTTGTCAAAATATGTCTTACAATGGACATTCATCTGCCTGCCTCCTAATGATGAAGTTTTTCACTTAGTGTAAGGCAACACCTGCTGTCATGCATCCATTAAAACCCCATCCACAGAGCCATGTATAGAACAGGGTGCCTGGCTAGGAGTTGCAAACTTCTAAGGAACTTGTTTGTTGTGATGTGGGTTTTTTTCCCCCTCTCTTGAGTGTTGGATGCATAATATTTCCAGGTAACTCTGACTACTGTGTGATATTTAATCACCTCCACTGCCTCCCAGTAATCACTTTTATTGCATTATGCTAGTCAGCATATTCTGTGCACTTTAATATACATGAGGTTGAGGGAGGAATATTTTAACTGAAGGCTTTACAGAAAATTTTGCATTTATTGATTTCTGTTAAAAAAAAAGGCAAACTGTTATTCTTAGAAAATCGATGGAAATGATTGCTGTGGCCATATTTGTTCAAACAAACAAATAATACAGTATAATGACAACGCTATCTCTCATTTCCACATTTCACCTGGAGAAGGAAAACATTTGATCTGGAAAGCCTGTGTACTATTTCAGTCCACAGGAATATCTTTTATTCATGTGTATTAAAAAAATATGCAAAGAGTTTGTACAAGCTGGATAGGGGGGAAAAAAAGTTTGACAAAAATAAAACAAATTCATCCAAACAAGCATTGCAGATTTGGGACTTCTGGGGCCAGCCTGGCAGAAGCAGCCTTGCTATCCTTCTTTGGATATATGCTGGAAATTTGATATGTATAATTTTTCACAAATAAATTTTTGCATTCCAGACAAAGCTTTTCATGAGAAAAACTATGCCATGTGTATAGAGCAAGCCTCACACAGCTGATGATTACAAATCATCCATTCTCAGTGTTTACCTATTAAAAACTATGGAAAAAAGGGAATAAAAGGAACTTATCAATTCAAATCAGGTAGCTCCTCTGGCTTCCTATAACACTGTACATGCTTTTTCTGAGCTTTGTGAACACAGGAATTGCTCATTCAAAACTATGTTCACAGAATGAAAATCACAATCAAAATGTAATTATTGGTATAAAAACAAGAATCTGCTTCATTGCAACACGTTTTCTTATCTGCGAATGTACATGTCTCATGATGCATTGCATCGCAGCGCAACTACCTCAACATGTCACTGTTACACGGCCACCAATTAAGAAGGATTCTTGGCATGAATGATGTTCTGCCTGAGGCCAGGTCACTGTCTGATGTAAAAGATTGGAGCTTCGGGGCACTGGCGGTTCTGATCCTCTGTTCTGTACAAACTGAACGAGCTGATCATTACAGAAACCTTGTGAGCCAAGGTGCTGTTATCATCTCCATTTTACATATGGGGATTGAGGTGCAGTCAAAAGATTTCTTTGAATGTTCACAATGAAAAATCTAGAGTCTGATTTTTTTTCTGAGGGCTTAAAATTTTTCACTACTTTACACATTCCCAGCGCAGTTCTCATTGACTTAAACTTGACTTACCTGCAGTTACACTGGATGTTACCAGCAAGCCCATTTGTGGTGTCAACAGAGTGTTATAACAGCAACATACCCCTGATCATAAACCACAGATGCAGGAATAAGCTTGCTTTCTCCTTGGAGAAAAAAAAAAAAAAGTCTTCTATTTTTAAACAATAGAATGATTTTGATGCATCTTTTAACTAACCAAAAGTAGCATCTTGACAATTTTAATGGACTAATTATACACTGATGGTCATCTAGAAATGTGCTCATTTTCGGGTCGTTATGTCCTGACAACTCTAAGAGTTATCAGCTGGAAAATTGGCATACAAACACAGAATTTCAATCACTAAAACCCTGCAGGACTGGATTTGACTATCCTGAGGTTCCTCCTGCAGTGTCAAGGGAGATAAAAGGGTTTTGATTCTATAGGGGTAGGATCCAGTCTGTGTCCTGATTAGTTCTGCTAAAGCTAAACCCTTTCCAATATATTAAAATGCACAATCAGAGCCCTGAGAATCTCAGAGATTAACAGTAGTTCACAAGGGTTCATACTGACCTTTGTTTCAGTCTCTATTTGCATGAATTTGCAACGTCTGCATTTTGCTTTGTGTTTCTGGTTGGAAACCTTGAATCCCCTTGCCAGAGCCTGGAGATGGTGAGTGTGCTCATCTTAACCCCACCGTGGCATTCACAGCATAGCTGCCAGTATCACTTATGCATGAAACCAGTCCTGACAAACAATATTGCTTTAAGCCTCTTGACAGTGCTCTTCCCATGAAATATTGTACCTGTGAGGGCTCAAGCCAATCATTCTGGCTTTGTGTCTGCCTATTAAGACTGGTGCAGAGATGGCTCCTAACAAGTTCCAAGGCAGCTCCTGGTTAGCAACAGCTTTATGGTCCTACCTGCAATACTCCCATCTGCCCCACCAAAATGTCTTCGCCAGCTCCAGGAAGAAAACTGAGTTTGCAGAGATAAGCCTGACATTTTCATTCATGTTCCTCTACTGAAGCACCTGCCCACAGGTGACTGCTGCTTTCCAGTTTACTATAGAAAATCCAGGGGGCATGGAGAGCTCTTGTACATCCTAACCAACAGGGGCTTTGCATCACTGTCTCCTGATTCTGCCAGTGTGCAGCATCCTTTCATGACCCATTCAGGCAGAACTTGGCAGCCTTCATATTTGGTACAACCTTCAGACCACAATAATTCCTTCAGAGGAGAAACGGGACACCGGGGAAAGTCTGGGGCTCACAAGCCTGCCCACTCTGGGTCTTCCTCAGAAGTTTGGTCTGTGACTAAAAAATGTCCACTTTGTCTCACATGACCCCCTGTAGACCCACAAATGGCTTCAAGTACAGGGGTCACAGAGCAAGACAGGAATTGTGGCAGTGGCTGAGACAAGACTTGTTATGTCATGTCCTTTCCAGTGAAGTCTTGAGAATCTGGGGAGAAGGGCAAACAGGTTGAGAAGAAAGGCAGTAAAGGGAAGAAACCTCACCAATAAGGAATAAATAGGATTTCACAGATCAGAAAGAAAAAGGTAAAGGAAGGTCATGGGAAGTGTGGGCAGTAGAACTCTTCATTTTTACATGTTGCTATGTCCCTTTTTTCTCCTAGTAACTACCTGACACTGTAGAGTGACAAGGTAGGGTTACTTCAAAAATGAGAAATACCTCTAAATTTCTTTGAGTCTGTTAATTGTGTAATGTAGATTACAGTAGCCAGAAATAAAATGTTGATTTAGCTGTTTGCAAAATAAAATAGTTGGGATTTTTTCATCCACAACTCTTAGAATGAAATTCAATAATATTGCTGCAGTAAAGTCACATCATGAGTTCTCGTTCACTCACAATCACATCATAAAACCACAACTTGGGTTGGCATCACTCAGCAAAATCTGCCTCCTTCATGAGGTGGAGTGGTAGTGGGAAGCACTGGGTGTAGGTCTGTGAAGGGCAAAATAGGACATGGTGGCAGAGCTTATGGAGATGCTTTTTAGTTCCTGACTACAGTACCCTTGGCCACTAGCAGTTCCCTGATTCCCATACACATTAGAATTCACCCACAGATTTGGAAAGAGGAAAAAAGAGGAATGGAAAAGTAATCTAATACGGTCTGATATTCTTTTCCATGTTACATTATCCTGCCAACCAATGCCATCAATCACAGTTTTTAAGAAGCATGATGACATTCTAAATGGTCTATGAATATTACTTTGAAATTGAGACTAATTCCTTGGATGAATTTTAACTTTGCTTTCCACCTCCCCCACTTTTTTTATTAGAGAGAACTCTCTCTCTCTCTCTCTCTCTGTCTCTCTCTCTTCCCTCTGCTCTTACTCAGGATTTCCATGGCCACTGACATCTCAGACTGCTGCAATTAAACTAGTGAAATAGTAGGTTGAAGTACTATAAGAAAGTTTCTGAATGGCATTTTAAACCTTTATTGGAAAGTATTTTAGGCTGAATGAAAGATATAAGTGACCACAAAGCTACCTGGCAATATTTTTTGCCACTCTCCAGTAATTTTGAACCATCAATTAATATAATGCTTCTGAAAGCAAGATTTTAATTGAACTATGTAAAAGGCCCATGACTTATGCCTGGTATATGACACCACTCCAAATTAAATCCAAACCCAAAGAGCCCAACTCCAGGATGGAGGGCTTGCCTGTCAGCTGCTGTAAGCCCTCTGCCTTCCCATAAACTAAATATAGATGTTGAGGTGGTTTGGGCATACACATCTCTCTGTACATATTTGCAAGATAGACGCACAGGTTTATAAGGTATGATTTTTAGAAGGGTGGGCTTTTCAATAATCGGTCTTTGATTTTGAATGCCTTGAAACTAACTCACTGAATAGATTTTATTGTATGAGCAAGGTATGATAGGAGAGAGTTTTCAAATTTTGTGTTCACAATCTGCAAATTATTTGAACCACAAAGCATTTTACTGAACAGGCAGTCTAATGGCTGGGTTGCTTTCTAAGGGCAGATATGCAGAAGGAATTTTCCCCTTTTGACACTGAGCAAATATAGAACTATGTTACTTACTTTATAGCAAAATACAGCCAGAGAGGATTTTACAGTATTTGCAGTCTGCCTGGGTGAGTGATAAGCTAACCCATTTCATAATTTTAAGCCTCACCTTTCTGCAGAGTTGCAGTGTGATCCATCTTCCTCTGCTGAGGGAGGCTGCCAGGCAGCACCATTTTTCAGACATGACCTCCGTAGGCACACATTCCTGTGGTGGTCCCACTCTGTCCCACATCACTCCATTGCATACGGAGTCATTAGTTGTGATGGAGGCAGCAATTTTTCCCACAGATGCTCATGGACAGTCCATGCACTTGCATGTGTTTCTTTCAGGCAAATATTTGAAATGTGCTGTCTTTCCCAGTCACTAGTCAACTTTTAAAGATACCTGTCTTTGTTAAATCTAAATCTATTTTATCTGAGTGTACTGTCAGATACCAACTAATAGGCCATTTTTTAACATTTAATTTTGGGTTGACTTTTGTAACCTAGCTTATATATCTAAAGGTGACAAATTTAAATTTGTGAATATTTATTTGGGAACAACAAAGAGTATATTATATCAGGCCCTCAAACCTGTGGTAATTATTGGCACTACCTGAAGGATTGAGTGGAGTTTTTTTGGAGGTCAGTGTATACAATTAGAGAGTAGATGACCCATCTGGCCTTCACTCTCCCTTAAGAGGGTGCAAACTGGAAAGATCCACTGAAAGCCTTGAACTGTTATTATTTAGCTAACAACTGAGCCACAAAGTCCCACGTGAAATTTAAACCTAACTTTATTATAGACTGTAAGTGCAACAAGGCAGTTGCTCTCTGAAGAGTGTCCCTGTTGAAATATATGGGGAAAAAAGGGAGATGTACAGGCAAGCATGGAAGATAAAAGAGCCCTTCTCAGGGGATGCCTAAAATTTTCTTAGGCTTGGCACAGTTTTATTCACTGAGCAGTGCTGCCTTTTCAGTAACTTTGTCACTCTACTCCAGTGCAAGACTTGACCTCATGAATCAGTTTCTAGTGTCTCTTTATATTAGTGCTGGGAAACTGAAGTTCCCAATTAAGTTGGTGGGAGATGAAGGAATACCTGGACAGGACCCTGGGGTTACAGGGTAATTCAGGCTGCCATGGACCTCAGTAGGTTGCTAGTGCGACCTGCTGCTTAGAGTAGATCTTCTGTGAGACCAAGTTGTTCAGTGCTTTGTCCATTTTTGTCTCGAAAACTTCCAAGGTAGGCAGCTGTACAACCTCTCCAGACAGCCTCTTCCACTGCCTAGCTGTCCTTGTAGAGAAGTTAATTCCAATATTCATCTGGAGCTGGTGTTTTCATATAAATTTCATTTGGTAACAAAGATGAAAAATTAAAGAATGAGAATCACTGAAAGAAGTTTCCTTAAGTATTTCAGAATTTGAGTCTTTTTAAGGCTAAATTCATGATAGAATGTGTGACCTGGGAGAGACCTAATTGCAGTGGGGAGATTGTACATGTTCACATGCATGTGCCTCGAGAAAGTGGGGACAGGCTTAATATTAAATACTGCACTCAGCAGGGTACAGAAGTGCTAGAACTGTGCAGGACTAAACTAGCTATGGGACTAGAGGAGTTTCAGAAACCTACCATCTCACTTGAGAAGCAGAACTTATTATGCCATATGCATCCTGAAGGTAGTGTGACCATGCAGCTTTCAGAACATGAGAAAGCATCTCTGAATTTAGGATTGTACCTGCCCAAATATAAGCTGTCACTGGGCTCAGCTTTACTGGGCAAAATACTCCTTCCTTTTACAGTGTACCTGAATTGGAAAATTCAGTAATATAAGCATCCCTAAGAGATGAGCATGAAAAATGCCTACCAAAGGTGGATTAAGGAATATTTAAATCACAGAAGTAACTCCCAGAGCATTCAAGAAGACAAAACCCTCTGCTGAATCATGCAAAAAAAGGTTTGAAGCCTGGCTTCTCTACACCACAGAATAACCCCTCTGAACTGGCCTCACTGGCAGAAATATATGTCTTGTGGTTAGTACTTGAATCTTATTATGAGAATAGCCTTGCATTTCCTAAGCTTTTTTAAATTTAATTTAAAATATACCAAATTTAATTGAAACATTTTGTTCCAGACTGAAGAAACCTTTTGTTTCAACCAGAAATACTATTATGCAAACCAAGTGGAGTCCTGAAAATGAGAATTTCAGAATTCTCCAAAACAACAGAGCATGTACTTGTGAGCTGTGATGAATTTTTGTGTAACAGCCAAAGAACTGAAAAATCAGTTAATTTCACAGACTTTAGCCTCTGACTCCTTGAAACATAAATTAACTACAGATCAAAGGACAGTATTGAAAAGTATTAGTCCCAAAATAAGCTTTCAAGAATACATGGCTATGCCAAAAACATTAGCTATAGTGGGCATTACTTAGCCCACACTGTAAATGAAATATGTGCAGGTACACTAGATAGCAGTAAAATATAGAAACATGAGGACTAGATTAGTATTAATGAGAGGTCTAACCTTTTAATTCTTTATTTCTCTAGTTAACCACTCTGTGCATTAATGACAATGGAATATTTTATGATCATCTTCTACTACCTATGTTCACTTAATGCACTCATCATTCTTTCATCTAAAAGTAATTGTTTTCATACACATGTGGTTTGCTGGGTGTTGAAATAACAGTCAAACAACACTGATTTCCCTCTCCCTGATTTTATTCCCCTTTGTGAGATTAGAAACAGGAAACTCAGTTGTTGTTTCAGGGCCAATCCAAAGCATTACATTTGCTGACAGCTTGTGCCGTATGACTCTTATAGCAGGGCCCACAGAGCCCCTACAGCCCAGTGAGGGGTTTGATGGGGAACAGGAGTTAGTCTGTCTGGTCTAGAGTGGCACTCTGCATGCAAGGACAGAGCTTGACATCTCTGCTCTCAGAAGAGTGAGAGGATTTTTTAGGGCTCTTGATTTGAGTGGCAGCTGTATATTTTTGACTTCACTGAGAATATTCAGAATGTCTTTGCCCATCCTTATCACATCATCACATGAATGGGGGGCTTGCACTGGTCTCTTTTAGCTGGCCTCCATGTCTCCATCCTGCTTTGTGTAATGCATCAGGAGATGCAGGTCTGTTTTGAAAGACAGAACTCATTATATTACACGAAAAATTGTGTAAAATACTATTTATCAGAGCTAATATTATAAAAATAGCACAGATAATCACACAGCCTTTGAGATTCTGGGAGCCCTGAGTGGTGCAAGACTGAACAGCACTCTGTTCCTTGCCCAGCATGCCCTGCAGGTCTAGGAGAAGTTATGGATGATCCATGCCTGGAAGTGTTTAAGGCCAGGTTGGATGGATCTCTGAGCAACCTGGTCTAGCAGAAGGTGTCCCTGTCCATGGCAGGGGGGTTGGAATGAGACAATCTTTAAGATCCCTTCCAATCCAAATAATTCTATGATTGCAAGGTTTCTCAGGTTTTGGTTGTTCAAGTTACTATAGGATTTTCTTAGGAGGAAATGACTTGTCATTTTTGCAGTCAAAAAGAAGGGAGTTTCCCATGAGAACTTCTTGCTGCACTGCAAGATAAAAGCAAGGCCAGGCAGGTGGTGAGGGGGCCAGTCCCCAGCGGAGCTGCCCACAGGTTCCTGTAGCACATCATTCTGGTGGGAGCAGACTTCCAGCCAGGGATTTGGGCAGCAAAGACCCTCAGCCAGGCCTGAGGACCATGCTGCCTGCACCTGGGCACACTCAGGCCAGCTGTGCTGTAGATCACTGACTCCTCCATGTACAACGGCCCTCCTATCAGGGTCACTACTCCTTCCTGTTTGCACTCCTCAGGCTGGGTGAAACTGCAATTCTCAAATGCTATTGACTGTATAAGGTGCCTTTTTTTTTTTTTT
>VYXD01014140.1:506173-534022 GCA_013397195.1 Hylia prasina
TTTTTTTTCTTTTTAATACACTGAGACCGGCCCCTCCACACACTCTTTCTTTAAACCCTAATATCTGCCCTCTCTCCCACTGATTGCATTTCAAATCAGCACTAAAATAGGAAGTACCTTTTTAACAGCTGTTGAGTGAATTTTGGTCTCCCCTGCATCTAGAAAAAGCTGCAAGCACTCTGGCCTTCTGCTAATGCAAAGCCCACAAGGACTCTTAGAGCAGCAACAGAGCTGCTCAGTAAACTGCAGATTAAGAGCCTAAATGCTGCCAGGCATTTGCCAAAGCCTTCTTATGCTCTACGAAAACAGGTTAAAACAAACTGAGCAGCAAGGAATAGTGGACTTTATGATTGCTGAGTACCACTGCCTGGCAATACAGATGTTAATTGCTGCACTGTTTTCTTTTTCTAACTAATTTGTGATACCCTAGCACAATAGCACTTCTAGCAGTTTGGCATACTTTTGAGGTTAACGACCAGTGAGATGATAGGAAGTGATAAAAGTACGAGTATGTAAGAACAGCAACACTGAATATCCTTCCTTTACCAGACTATGTGCAGCCCTCCTCATACCTTTCCCACGAACCTCTTGAGAAGAGTTTGCTGTGCAAACCTGCAAGATGTTCACACGGTAATGAATAAGTCAGTTAAACTTCAGGGTGTGTTATTTTTGCAGTTACTTACAAAGAAAACTCTATTTTCCTTCTCTATTTTCCTTTTGTTTTTTAAGAGCACATCACACATAAGAATCACCAATTAAAGTGCAGCAGAAAATAAAAGAGATAAATTACAAAAAAAGTTTCTATTCATAGCTTTTTTTGGGTATCACCATCCAAGTTTTGCATCATAGACCAAAATATAAAGTTATTTAATATTTTACCATCAGACCTTGGACTTTAAACTGGTAACATTTCCCTAACACAAGTAAAAAAAGACTGCTCATGAACTTTTTTTTGACTACATAATTAACAGTGTACAAATACTTGACAGATGCATTTGTAATAGAGATTTGGTGAAAGATCTAATGTAGATAGAAAAAATAAAAAGCAAGACAGAGGAAAAAAAAGAATAAATAGAAGAAATATTGTGTTTAAACTTCTATCAACAAAATATATATATAAACATATAAATATGTGTTTATATACCCAGCTTATTTCTTGAAATTTAGACGGGAAGTTCCAAAGTTAAGGAAGCAAAAATATCCAGGTGTAAGGTTAAACACATGCAAAGTGTGCAAAATTTACAATGATTTTAATAAAAGCAACAAATTGTCAGGCATTCATCATGGACTTGGTGCACTCTTTGCACTGTTTTTTTTTTCCCTATTTATGCTCATGGTGGGGTACAGGGTAGTACTGTTTATAAATGAATAATTTGTTCCAACCTTCAAAAAGCAGAGGTGTATAAAGGAGTGTAATAAGCATGACTGCACTGCCTCCAAGCTCGGAGTTCAAAACTAGAGAGTAATGGGTCAGGAGTTATTATTTGGGTAATGCTGGGCAGTTCTAAGGCACTACTGTCATTACAGCACAATACACCCAGTCTTTCAAGGAATTCATAAAAGGAGCTTATTAACTTCTTCAAATTAATTAAATTATGCAAGTCCACCTGCCTGACATCTTCAGAAGTATTTATATATATATTTATTACAAATGCACATTACTGTGTGTTACAACAATTTACAATCCAGAGAGTGAAATATGGAAAACTCCTGGAAAGTCTCCACCAGCTCCTGCAATCAGAGCATTTCCAGGATTGTCAAAGAAACAAATGAAAACTGTCCTGATTTCCGTCAGCCTAAAGAAGCCTATGTCAGTCTCACAGTTGGGTGCTTCTCTGGCTATTACACTTCCACCTTGTCATCAGGATGAGATTGTTAAAATGTGAAGTTCTCTCTATGTCTGTATTAGCAGTTTCACTAGGGCTAGAATTTTCTTTTATAGAAGCTTCACTACCTATTATGACAACTAAAAATATTTTAATGAAACCTCTTAAAGGCAGATTAAAAAGCATAAGTTTTTTTTCAGTCCACTTGTGGAAATTAACTTCTTAGCCTGCTGATTTGCTGTCACAGTTTCTCCCACAGTTAATAAAGGGCTAACAAGTCCTTTCACTGAGAGAATAATTGTATGTGCTATTGCAGGTTATGCCTTTATCTTTAAAATAAATGTTTCCCCATTTATTTTAAAGAGAAAGAAAAAAGAGGAGAGAGTAAAAAAGAAAGAAACAAAGAGAGAGAGTGAAAGAAAGAAAGGAAGAAAGGAAGAAAGGAAGAAAGGAAGAAAGGAAGAAAGGAAGAAAGGAAGAAAGGAAGAAAGGAAGAAAGGAAGAAAGGAAGAAAGAAAGAAAGAAAGAAAGAAAGAAAGAAAGAAAGAAAGAAAGAAAGAAAGAAAGAAAGAAAGAAAGGAAGAAAGAAAAAAGAAAGAAAGAAAGAAAGAAAGAAAGAAAGAAAGAAAGAAAGAAAGAAAGAACGTCAGCCTTTTTGCTGCAATCCCTTCTCCTCAACATGTTTGCCAAAGTTTCAAAGTGATGCATTTCATGGTGACATGTCACATGTTGTGTCAGTCATACTGTATTACACTAGCAGACGTGAATGACAAAGCCCAAAGTGACAGCACAATACAACACATCATTGAGGAAATTAGGAAAAAAAATGTTTCCCCGAAGTATAATAAAAAGAATGCTTTTAAATATTCCTCCTAATTGTTCTCTCTTTGCCTGCTAAATTCTGTAGGACTGGTGAGTCCTTTTTGAATCAGGCGCAGGAAACACTATAGTTTTATTTAAGTCTGAGCGTCTGGGAAGTGGATAAAACTATGAGTATGTTAGTCAGGGTGGAGATTAAAAGTTTATAAAATTGTTCTTTCACACAGTTGAGTTTGTGGCTGGCCTGATGCACACAGGTGGGACACAAATTCTCCTACAATTTGGTCATATTTCATCTTTTTTCTCTCGCCATTTCATGAAAGATGGGCTGTCCTAAGTTACTGTGGGCAGATGTGTTCTCCCACTATCCTAGTTTTAAGCTGCCCAAATATAGCGTACTGTAGCCTGGCCTCTGTTTTGTTCCACACTGCAAAATAGCTGCTCAGCTTTTGCACAGCTGTGAGCACAGGAAAACTGAGCCTGTACTTTTGTTCTGTTATCTCGGTTAAATTCATCTCTGTGATCAAACTTCGCTCCTTTTGTCTCATTTAGAAGACATGCTTAGTTGCAACCTAAAATAGGCCTGCAAAAAAGACCTGAGTTAACTTAAATATTTCTGGTAGAAGACTGTTGATTTTTTCTAAGCCAGGCCACATTGTAGAAATTGTATTTGTGGCCAATAGAATGTTTTGTTAGTCTGCCACCTCTGAGACAGGGGCTGGATAACATTCGCCAGTCCCTGCACTATTTTGGCACTGCTCCAGACACATACCCTTGCCTAGGACTCTACCTGACTGTTATAGCATACCTAGACGAGGAGGAAAACAAGTCAGGGTAATGTTAATCAAAGCATGACATCTCTCTCAAGAAAAGTTCAAGCTGGAAATGATGTAGCTAAGCAGGAACAAAAGAAGGATGGACACTTTTCCACTTGATTGAAGTCTGATTATTGTTGACAGAGATTAAATCTTAATTTAACAGGGTTAATTTAAATTGACAAATGTGACCTTTAAACTGAAATAACAGGGGTCTTTGGCTGAATACAATCAGTTAAAGTAACACCATTTAAGTTGGGACTTATGCTCTAATATATTTCTATTATGTAATAAATTACATAAAGTGAATTGCTGTACAGGCAGACCACACGAAATGCAGGTGAATGAGATATTTGCTCAAGATGTGGTTCTGTCTAAGTCCATACCCATACCTCTAAGCAAACATCATGTACATGGCTCGGCTGAGCTGACATACATTAACATGTTAAGCTATGATAACTTAACCATACATAGGAGGTTTCAAAAGAAGTATTTTCCTGTATGAAGACTCAATTTATACAATATTTAAGCCAGATAAATTGCACCAATAGGGTTTAGTGGAGAGCAATGTAGTAGATCATATCAATGAGAATTTCACATGGTCCCATTCCAACAAGTCAGGTCTGTCAGCACTTGAACTCTTACAAAAGATCATATGGTTTAAAGTGGAACCTGTAGCCAAACTTGGTCCATTATGTATGCACAAAAATTACCTTACTTTTACATTTGTTTGAACACCTCATTGCTTTATGTTGCTCCTTGCTGCTTTCTATTGTACTAGACTCTTAGAGTATGATTTATTTTACCTACTGGGATGTTCTGGGGCAGGCAAAGCACAGAGGATTTAGGAGCCTGTAGAAAAAGCTCATCCATTTTCCAAATCAGCCAGGAATGAAACATAATGCAGGAAAATTCCTTTTGTTCTTGCATCACCTTCTTATGCTGATTTACTGAGCTGGGGCACTGGACCTAATATTTATACATAGGTATTATGATCCCTTTAGACACATCTAAACTTTTTGATGCGCTTTGCAAGTAATGGGTGGGATACTGAAGGATTAAGATGTAACATTCAGGTGCCTGAAATTGATGTGGGCAGATGTCTGGTCTTAATTCTACATGCCCTACTTAATCTGTGTGAACATGTGAAAAGCTCATTCTTCCAATTCTTGCTGAAAGTCACTCTTGCTCAGGTTTCACTGAGAGGAATTATGACTCACAACTTTGCAAACATCTGGCCCAAAGTTTTATGTTAGAGGTGTGTTTTATTATGAAAATATGTTGTCCTCTGGTTTATAACAGGAGCTAATAAGCATTGGATATAGCACATGCTTCCTAAGCAAGATAGGTTCTTTTTTGGCATACACAGCCTCTCCCTTCCATCAGCATCTTAAACACAGAGAGTTTGCAGTCTTTCATTTATTGTGCTGGACGAAGCCCACACAGGCTAAAGTACCAGTGAAGTCGTTAAGAGGTGCATGAATTCAGGGGGAAAAAGGGGAGAGAAGAAAAGAAAAGCTGCTTCAGAAGACCTTTTCTTTCAAGTAGTCCCTGTTCCTTGTCAAAAGCTTTTGGATGTATGGCCTGTTCCAAAATCTTTTCGTGGATTTTGCATACAAATTCTGCAGAGAGCAGAGGGAGAGGGGAGGAGGGTCAACACAGCAGGGCCTAAGATGTTAGGATGAATCTAAAGTTCCATTGAAACATTTTGCCTGTCTAAAATAGGATTTTTATTTTTTCAAACTACAGAGGAATAGATGGATATTAAAAAAATACCTACTGCTTCCTTTTTCTTGCTGCTCTCTGCAAAGAACCTGCACGGCCGTAGGTTGACATGTGACAGATAATTAGTGTTGGGCAGACTTAAAATGTTTGCAATGTGAGTCTAAAACTTTGTGTGTTTACGCAAACTTCTTTGGTCTAGAAAAGAGCTTGGCAGATAAGCTTTATTCTTGGGAGGTTCTTGCCACCACCCGATTGTCAAGGAGTCTGAAATGTTGCAAGAATAAAGTGCTGTGTGATGTTTCTGTAATTAGGCTTTTCAGTTTTGTTTGGATTGGGGTCATGCACATCAGCATAGCTCTAATGACGTCAGCTCAGGATCTGCCTCATAAAATTCAAAGGGAACTTAAAATAAGTCAGCATCAATGTGGTTCAGTCCTTTTTTGTCTTCAAGGAGTGATCACTCTAATTTGGTCTTAGTTTGAGATTTCACCTGCTTGTGCTGATCATAGAACAAGGATGTAATTAAGCCCCTTGTTCCAAATACCTCATAAATTCAGTAAAGTGCTGATCTATATCACCTGAGCCACACTGGCCACATTGGCCATTGGCCACCATGGATTTATCCATATCACATGATTGTGTCAAGGTTCATCGTGACTGGTTTTTCAGTTTTTGTTTGCTAGCTAACCATTCCTGGTTTCACTTTACATAATTTTCGCAATCCAAAAATTAATTAATTTCAAAAGAAGTACTTTCCATCATCTTATACTATACTCTGAATACCATGAGTGTGTCTTCCTACTGACTGAGAAGCTTACCTGTTTTCCCAGCTGCTGGACTGCTTGGGAACACCACTGAGGAAAACACCTGGGCTCCTTTGGGAGAAGTCTCTATACACCCAGTCTTAGCCACTTGAAGAGAAGATAAACTCTAGACCATGAGCATCTTAACTGATGGTGATGGATGTGTGTTGCAGACAAATGTGAACACCGTGAAAACAGAGGAAGATGTGAGATTAGTTACAGTCTGAGGTAGAGTAAGGATTTCAAATTTGAAATAAAGTCCTATGTAATCATTAGGAATAATGATAGAAAAAGACATCTTTCTCCCTTGTCATGCCAACAGTGCTGCAAACATACCTGTAGCCCCAAAGCCCAGCTCTCCTGGGACATGAACGAGGAGTACTAAGAAACATTTCTATGCCCAAAGCATGCTGGCAGACTGCTGGCAGGGAATGACACCTTGGTCTTCCTGCTGGCTGTCCTCCTACTTGAGCATGTGAGTGCGGAACTGAGATCATCACAATGGAAACAGAGAGGCTAAATCTGACTGGAGATCAAGAAAATATAAGTTTGTCTTGATTCCACATTACTCTCCGGGATTTGGCTCAGCTGAATGCACCCATGTGATCCTGGGACTGATTTCAAGTTTGCTGCTGTTTTATTATCTGATTTTGCTTTCCCTTGTAAAAGCTATCCATGCTTTAGCTGCTAATGCTCTTGCTTGGTGACAACATAGCCACAAGGGAAGGCTACCTGGTTTGCTATCAAAATGTAACACAAAAACTGTTACCTTCATTATATATGTTATATAATGGGGTAGAGGTTTCATCTGGGTAGGGTTCAGTTTAAATATACTTTAAAGTGGTCTTTAAAAGGAACTAACTCCTCTGTGAAGCACTATTATAACACCAGGGAGCCCTCATTTTGTGACCACTCTGCTCGATGGATGTGAATGTTCAGGTCAGTATTCACAGAAAGCCAAATTCAGGGCTTTGAAAAGAAGCTGTGATATCTTTAGTTTATTATTTAATCAGTGAGCCAGTTTCAGGCTTGGTTTTATACTCATGACTGACTGTTGAAAGCCTGAAAGATAATGTTCGGGGATAGTAGAAAGGGAAGCAGGCTGTCATTTCTCCTATGCATTCCCCTGACCCACCACATGCTCAGACAAGGATGAGATAGGCTTATCTGCATTTTGATTTTATTCAGTAGTCATTGTCTCTGAAAATGTGCAAATAAAATAATGAAGAACATGATAAAATAGAACAGGAAAAATATCTCTCTATTTAAAGCAGCTGTTTGGGTGCCAGCTGCTTAGTTACAAATACATCTTTAATGAAATCAAACAATCCAGCAGGATTTATTGATTGCTAACAATTGTTTTAAATACAGTCTGGTAGGCTGGGCTGTTTTGCATCCTTTTTTGTCCAATTAGTTCAGTTGGTTTAAATTAGTCATACTTTGCTATTATCTTTAAAAATACGACTCAATAGACAGTGCATTATTTTCCTCCAGAATAAAGTAAGTGTGGAAGAGATGCATAGAATGAAAGATTTTTGACTCTATTCCAGCTGTTTAGAGGAAGGCAGCAGTGTGCCTTGTCAAGCTCTTTCACCTCAGCAGCTTCAGTTCAAATCCATCCTGAGATCTTGAATGAAGAGGATGTGGTATGCACTCCTTGGAGCCTGTTGAACAGTGGAAAGAACAAGAACTCCTGTGTTTTTGTGGCACTTCAGAGCCAATTTCTGCAAGAATGATAAGAGAGTCCTGTGGAAACTTAAATCTTAGGGCTGACCTCTATCTACCTGTAGTTCTACTCTTGCTAACACCGAGGGGAAATAAATCAGCAGTATTGCAAGCTGATAGACTAGATGGCGGAAGAAGCCCTTTCAGCCCTTTTTTCTATGAACTTGGGAAAATCTGCCATTGACTTCAAGATTGAAGAAGTTCTATTCCCAGACAAAGCCCTGTTTTTTCACAAAATTATATCCCAATCATCAGTCATACCAGTACTACTCTGAAATCTCTAAGCACCAAGTTATTTTCAGTACGACTGCATAGTCACTAAAGTATTCATTATGGGCCTGATCCTTAATGATCTCTGATTCTAGGGCTTTTAGATTTAGTAAAGACTCTCTCTGACTTCCTGGGAATTTTTATTATGAAAGAATGGAAAACTCAGATCCAAATATGCATGCTGAATGAAGTGCTGCTGATTTCAGCTCTTTTTTCTCTGCTTCAGTGAGCATGAGAAATAGTGTTCTGAGTGTTGGACACACCTCACAGAACCACAGCAGCAAGCTAAGATTACCATTCAAAAGTACATGCAGATAAGAAAACAAATGGAATAGATAATTGACTAAAAACACTAATGTGTTTTTTTAAATGATGTGTTTAGACAAACAAGTGCTGGCATATGATATATTGAGACTAAATGGTAGTTTGAAACTGTAGATGCTCGGGCCCAACACTGTGGGGTAATGCTATCAAAATGTTCACAGACAAATGGCTTTGTTTTGCCCATATAACAGCTATCCACACAAGCAGGCCTTGTGGCATTACAGCTATTCCAATGCATAAGAACTGCTGATACCAAGTGTGCAGAAAAGGGCTCCTATATACAAACCAAATGATTCACATGTAGCATACTACCTTATCTGAGACTTGCTATCCTTTCAGAGCGCACTGTGCTTAATTTTGCACCCCTATATTACATTA
The DNA here is from genome assembly GCA_013397195.1 of Hylia prasina. Taxonomy (NCBI): domain Eukaryota; kingdom Metazoa; phylum Chordata; class Aves; order Passeriformes; family Sylviidae; genus Hylia; species Hylia prasina. The sequence continues at coordinate 514,859 of VYXD01014140.1, forward strand.
CCTTTTGATCTGTGACAATCGAAACAGCAGGTAATATACACCAGAAAGCACCCTGAAACTGCATCACTGAAACAATTTGTATTATTTTTATATCCAACTCCAGATCTGAACCCTTCATTGCAAATCCATGTATTAATCTGCCTGTGTAGTCAAATACAGAAGTCCTTTTCTTCATGAAACACACAAATCCCTGTTTTTTCCAGGCATTTTATCCTAACAGACAGCATGGATCAGGTTTTTATATCTGTTCTGAGTGGCAATCTGTTCACTAATACAATAGGGTGTTGTGGTAGTACAGTATAATCATTATATGGACAAATAGGGTGCACCCAGACCTGTCACCATCACAGTGAGGTTGGAGCAGTGGGACAGCCTGGTATCCCTCCACTTATTGCCCCTCAACAAAGTTTCAGCATGTCTTCCACCAGATTAGCTGTGGTGTGAAAGCAACCACTTACCAGGTACAGCTTTTTCTTAGAGTTAAATGCAAATCAATAAGACCACTAAGACCACCAGCCTAGATCAGCAGCTGATAAAAACTGATTGGCTACTGGTTTTGATATGCTTTTTAAAGGCTGTGCAGAGAAGAAAATTATCTATTAAGATATATGTTACCAGTGAGGAAAGTCTTTTTTCACAACATGAGCTGATGTTCACAAGGAGGAATAGCTTTCCATGGGGTGCAGATGTTCCTATTTTGGCCTGTGCTATCTCTTTCTTTCAGACATATCATCCACAGGAAGGTGCCCCACAGATGTTGCTTTTTTTAAGACGTATTCTTGTCCTGGCTTCCACTGTATGGAATTGGTGGCTGTATGAGATCAGCTGGCATGTCACTGCATGGTGGCAGGAACCTCTGACAAGGTGAGGGTGTCCAGGTGTGAGTGAAAAACTTTTTGACCATCTTCCATGATTGCTCAGTATCATAGTGCTAAAAGGAAACTGCAGCTAGTGCTTCATAGAGCTGGATTTTCTATTCCAGCAATCTAATTTCAATAGGTGAGTGACTTGTAGGGACAGAGACAGATCTGTAGTTCAGCTTCTCACCAGGAACCATGAGATTGTCCATCCTGCTTTTAGGAACATTATTTTATATTATCTGCATCACCTGGAGAAAGGGCTAAACTGAGCTCCTATTCGCTTGTCTATAACCATATGGATCCTGACTTCCCTTTCATGAGAGACAAATCCAGAAGCATCTCCAGCTTTCTCCTTTCCCTTTCCTGGATATTTCCTTCAGTGCTAATTTGAAAAACAGTGATGAAAGGAGAAGATTGACCTGGAGAAATGTAAATGTTTTTAGAAGTCCTTTTGACACCACATTCATAAAGAGATTTTCTATATCAAGAATGTGTGGGGATAGATTCTAATCAGACAGGTTTCACATTCCTTAAATGTATGACTCAGAGTAAAGTCATCTTATATTAGAAGTAGTTTTGTCCCTTTCAGAATAGAGTGGTGGGAAATCCCCTGCTCCAGATTTCCTACTTTTTTTTTTTCTTACTTCTCAGCATTGGTCATTTCCCTGAAGCACATTTGTTTCACAGAGTCACAGAATGGAAAGGACCTCTAAAGATCATCCAGCTCCAGCCCCCCAGCTGTGGGCATGGGCATTAAGTACTGGGATCTGATTACTCAAAATCAGAATCTGATTGTCCAACCTGAATATTTTCCTCATCTTCCGCTGAGATGCCCTTACAATTTCCATGGCACAAAATTCTCCGCAAAGCTGGCTAACATCCCAATCAGGGGGCTCTAGATAAATGGAAATTGAAAAGTCCTCAATTGCCTTTGGGACATTATTAGATTAAGAGGACTTTGAATGGTATATTTTTATATTACTTTTTTCAGTTTTAATGAGATATCTAGAAACTGCTGTTCCAACTTTTTGCCATATCCCATCAGTGCAGTGGACATGCATCCCAGTGTTTATTAATAATTTTTATCACTGTCTAAAATTACTTAAAAGAACTGATGAGTGGTTTCAGATGTATTGACTTATAGTACACTGACCCAGGCTGGAAATCGACAGAGGGTTTAAGTTCTTTCTATCTTTACTCTTTTTGTTTTCTTCTTTTCAACATGTGATTTGAAAAGAAAAGAAACAAGCATGTTTCATTTTACATGTTCAGGCATGTAACAGCTAGTCATGCACATGAGATTTGGCATTCATAAAATCAGATGTCTCTTGTAAAAATCAGGTCCAAGTATTTTATCCAAATTCTTATGAAATTCTCTCAGTTTGTCTACTTAAGGAGACATAGCATTGTAAATTTACAGGAGTAAAATTCAGTCTGGCTTCAAAACCTTGCAATGTGATTAACTGAGACTTTATTAAAAAACATAATTTGCAAGCTAGCACACTATTAACATATTAATACTCTGACCCTTTCTGTATGAGGCTCATGAATTCAGTTGTGCTACATCTGTAGGATGCTGTGACAGAAGTAGAAAAGTGAGGTAATGTAGCTCAATTACACCAATCAAAAGGTTGCTGTGTTCAAAGACAAGGATTAGTGTTAATAATTTTTCTCCAGGGAAGAAAATGCTCGATCCAGGTTCCTTTAGGGCCTGTAGATTCTTGTCAGGATGCAGAAGGGAAAGAACTCACATAACTAGGTCATTTCAGCTCCTTTTGTTTGGCAAGAATGGACTATGAGATAAAACATTAGGAAAGGCATTCCTCCATAATTGTTATTTTGTTATAATTGACTACATTTACATTTATTATATAAATACATTGGTAAATAGATATTGCTTAAACCTTTAAAAATTGTCATTAAAACACATAAATATTCTTCAGTATTGGTTCAAGGCTTTCAAATAACATTTATTATTATACAGTGGAATAATACTTAGAGACAGTGCATAAAATGCACAGGTATTTTTTGCATTTCTCTTTGTACATGCTATTTTTAAATTGTTTGCTGTGTTGCAGTAACACAATGCACCTGAAACTGGGACAATACATCTTAGACATACTATTTACATCTAAAATGGGAATAAATGTCTGCAGTGAGTTTATAACAACTTTATGTCCCTTTTTGTCATTATAATAATTTTCTTACTGTAAAGAGAGTTGCAAGCAGAATATGAGATAAATTTGTAGAATGTGTAGCTCCAGTAGATGAACAGCTCCTGTAAGTTTGATGTCACTGATGAGTTTTAAGGAGGCTAATAAAGGGCAAAATCAGAGGGAAATGCATCCAAGGCTGATTAAGTTTAATCGGGCAGCTGTCAAAGATAGTAAAGGCTCTTGTCAGTGCCCCTCCAGCTCCTGCCACAAGCCAGGAGAGTGATACTCTGATTTCTGCACCTCCAAATATTTTTTTCCCATCTGGTCTCATTAAAAAATTTACTGATACTATTGTGATGGCTTTGCTGTTTTTCACTGGAAGCTCTCTCTGTCTTTGCATAAGGCAAGTATTTGAATTAGGGCAAAATATGGTGGTAGATAATGGAAAGCAGGAACGTGGAGGTACCGTCTGTTAAGCCTATTTATATTCTGATATATTATTAACACTTGTCTTGGATTTCTTTGAAATTTCAGGACTGAAATTCAGTCCCCAATAAGTCAATGACAAAACTGTGTCGCTAAGATCTTCCTCTGATAACAAGTCACAGGGAGGGGAGTGCAAGGCAGATTCCTGTGCTTTTGTGTTCACTGTGCACCTGATAATTCTTAACTTCAGTCAGATAATATTGGGTCACATTATAAGCTTGTCACATGCAAATATTTCCATTCTTTGGTGTACCACCATTTTCAGTTATTTTCAATTCTTCAGGTGAATAAAGTGGCCTCTATGAATTTGAAAGAGATTGCCAAAATATATGCTGTACTATTTCCCTATTAACAGCACACAATTATTTCAGAAGAAATTTTTTGTGCACTAGTATATGTATATAGGTAAAATAAATAATTCATGCAAAACATACTGTGCATATTGTGTTTTTCTCTAGTTATTACAGGAATATGTTATTAACGTGCTTAGGCTTCTGTAGAGGTTTCATTTTTCATGTCTTTTCTACATACTTCTAGTTTTCCTGTCCTTATGAAGTTCCTAGCTTCTAAATAAATTATGTCACATTGAAATGTTTTATGGGAATTAGAGCCATAAAAATTAGGTCTTTGGGGGTATGGATTTAAATGACTTCTTAGCTTCTTAGGTGTGTGATTTTTCTCTCATTCACTGTATATTTGTGTTGCTAACAAGGCAGAAAGAAGAGTGGTATTTTTGTTTAAAATATAAGAATTGTGGGTTTTTTTCTCTTACACAAAATAAACAAAACAAATTATTTCAAATGTTTTCAAACTTTGTGAATTATAAAATGTTCTTGTTTAGTTGCCATGCATTGATTAAATCAAAATGCTTATTTTCCTATTTTAACTTATTTTTAATCACAATGCAATAGTAGTTCTAGATGACAGCTAACAGTAGTGGCCAAAATGGAATTTTCCAATTTTATCATAATGTATCATTGTATTTTTTAGGTGATACTTCCTCACATTAGACATGTTTCACAGAATTTGTCTGCAATGAATTCTCATTTCCTACAAGAAATATGTAGCATCAAGGAATTTACAAGAGCTCTGAAATGGTTTATTTTTTAACAAAGTATTGTGTCACTACTGATTTATACCAATGAAAAGGAGAGACAATTCAAGTAATGCTAATTCCTTATATGAGGCAGTGTGTGGAAATAACAAAAAAAAAGTCCAGTGGTGTAAAAATTATATTTGCAACATTTTTTTCTCTCGCTCTGAGTTTTCAGTGGATTTTGTTCAATTTTACAGTTTTGCAGCTCAATTTTTCAGAAGGGCAAATTTTAGAGATTATTAGCTGATATAAATGATAGGAGTTTTGAATTTGTTAGTATACCAAGTACCTTAAATCTACGATTTCATGTATTCCAGTTCCTCAGAATCAGAGTTTGCAGGTACATAGATTTGCCTGGCTAGATTTAAATCTTGTTTTGCTTTTGGGCTTTAGGCAGCTATAGGTAGGGTATCAAGTTTGATTTGTTTCTTGAAACAGACCTCTGTCACTAATTTCTCTTCTGAAAGGAAGCCAGAAGGAGACTTGATCAAATGGCTACACTCCTCTTTTTAAAAATAACAAAGTAAAACAAAAACCTGAGGAAAAAGGGTAATGGCTTTGACAGTTATAAATATCTCACAAACTATGGTCATTTGCGGAGAAGAGTTTTATTTTCCAGTCTTATCAAGTGACATTCATCTAGCCAAACATGGATGTCTAAAATGTGTCTCTGAGTTAATCAATGTAAGCTTCTGTGAGGTTTTTATCTTCTTTCCTTCGTGTTAGAGCCAGGATTAGGGTTAGGGTTAATAACCTTCCTTTATAGTCAACAGAATGAAACAGGTATTTTTCTGAGCAGTGTATCTCATTAAAAGGTAGACCTCTGAAACAGGCCCAAGGACTCATGCCTTAAAAGTTCTTCTAAAGCTCTACTGATGAAATGGACTCTAGGCTGACTGTTTTAGAGATAAATATTCTGTTCATGGCCGATGATGGGTGAGATGAATCCTGCACTCTTCATCTACCCACAAGAATTATGAACTTTTTGACTTACAAAAATGTGCTGACATATCCTGCTTTATTTTAAGCATATTTAAGAAACTGAGTGATATTTCTCTAGGTCTGTCAAAAACTATTAATAGACATCAGCAAAGAGGGGTGGTTTATGTTTAGTTTCATCAGCACAGATTCATTTTGTGCTTGAAGCACTTTTGAGCACTTCTGTTCAAGGCTACACAATGAGGTCATGAGAAGGGGAGAAAGCAAACCCTGAATCCTTTTCCCCTTGTGCATTTTGAATAGGGTGTGAAATTGTGCTAATATAATTCCAATAAAATCAATCATTTTTAGTATTCTCAGCCTATGAAACAATTCTGCCATTTGCCTCCATGTAACACTGCATCTCTCAGCTTATTACCAGCAGTGTGTAAAAGACACAGATGCAAACTTATCAAAGACTAACCAAGACAGGATATCTCTGATCCCTTGATTCCCTTAGGGGAACCTCTTCCACTTAATGCTGTGCAAGCTAGTTATTTTCTCAAGCTCTCTGGAGGCTTCTGAAATTTATTTCCAAAGGTGTCTATTCGTAATGTGTTGCTTTTTTTAATACTGTTTTGCATTTATTTATAAAGTGGAATTTATGCTTTTTTTTAAAATCTTGTGTGCATGAGATATTTCTTTCCTCTTAATATTCCCCTACTGCAAGATAACCCCTTATGAGGGGTGAAAGATGCACTCATTTTTCAAATTTTTTACTGTTTCTCATGGAGGATAAATGTGTGCTGACTCACTTATTTAGCAGAAAATTCAGTTTAAAAATCTTCTGATTTCTGCAGTATATAACCATACATCCATCTCAAAGGAAATCTAGTTTCAAGAGAGCTTTTTTCAAGCATTAGTTTCACAGAAGCATAGTTTTCAAGTATGCTAACTCTTATTGATTAAAAAGATCTCAGAACCACCTAGTAGTACATCAATGGCTAAGCCAATAAAAACAAATAGCATTGTAACTGATCACACACATAGGCAGATTCTCAACGGGTGTATATCATCTTTGGTTCATTAACCTCAATGAAGCTAAATGGATTTTACATCAGATCCAGATCTAACTTCAATGTGTGAAACTGTTAAAAAAAAAAAAAAAAAAGGAAACATTTATTAAGAGATCAGAATTTGTAACATTTTAAATGCCTGTGTTGCAGAGGCTGAGTAGTGCCCTGTGAAGGAATCCTGCCTTTACTAACGTATTTCTGACACCTCTTGACACCCTAAATTCTTCAGGAGAAAGAAAAAACTTAACTTTTTTTATCAGACTTTCATGGGTCTGTGTTCATTTTGATTTAAAGTTGTTTGAGTGCTCGTGAAAATTGCTACACAAATAGTTCTTGAGACTGAAATGTTGCTGGATCAGAGAATAGTAACTACACAGCGTGTGTGTTCTGAAAACAACAGCCACAAAATAAAGGGTGAAGCCAGCAAAAAATCTGCGCTGTAAATTACTATAAGGGAAATAGAGATTGATTCTTCAATTTTTCTGCTAGACACCTCAATGTCTTGCTTCAGCACTGAGCCCTTGTCAAAACTTTGGATTATTGTAGAAGCATAGGCTCTACCCAAATCTCATTGCTGCTTCTGTTGACAAAAGCATTATGGACAGTCTGGGTTTTGAGGCAATACACTTTGGCACATGTCTTTTCTCTAGAATATGTGACTGCTTAAAATTTCAGCCAAGAAATTTTGATGTGGAATGTAAATTAAAAGAATAAATAAATATTCTAACAAAACCAAAGGAAAACATCATACAAACAGACTTTGAACTGGAGATGTAAATCTTGTTACTTAGATGAAACTTTAACAGCCCTTCAAACTATTCATAAAATAGCATTCTGATGAGTCAGACAGCTCAAAATAAACTGAGAAAAGTATTGTGTAATAATTCTTGAAAACATTCCTTCTATTTCCTGGTCTTAGTTAAATTATCATTGACACAAACAACTGTATAACTTATGGGTGAAATTGTCTTCTTTTGTAGCTAGTGTGCTCAGGAAAAAATAATGTATTTAATCTTTATCTTCACAGGTGGCTAATACTGGGACAGTATTTCTGTGAAGAGACTGCCTCTAATAGTGTGTCCCCTTGTTTGTATAATATACTTGTGATATCCTTAGTGTGTTTTTTTTATCTGTGTATTGAATATGTCAGAATATATGCACAGAAAAGTCAATGTAGATGGTGTTAATAAAGTCAGGCACAAGGTGTTTGCATATGTAACATACTCACTGGGTAATATTTCAACACTCATGTTTCATATTAGTGGCCAGGGCAATAAACTTGACACAAATTTTGTTTGTTCTTTATGTCTACTCACACTAACGATTGAAAAATACTGCAGTTAATAACTTTATGCACTTTCTGCTTGTTTTTATTTATGTGAAGTGATGCTTAAGACTTAACTTATCCGTCAGACAGGGAATATTCTTTTCAGATTCTGGGTACTTCTAAATTGGAGGTAAAATTGATAAAGTCCAGAACCCATCTTGGCATCGTAATATAGTAAACTAGATTTAAAGTAGAATAAATGGGTGACAGAGAAATGCAAAGAGTTTCTGCGCCTTGATATCCCTCCTGTATCCTGTTCTATATGATATTATGATACTTAGACATTTTTGAGATTCTTTTCCAAGGAGCATGTTAGCAAGTATGCAGCTTAGATTAAACAGGGCAATAGTCAGACTTGTGTTCTGGCACTATTTATTTTATGTAGAGATATACAAATATTGTAAGCTGGGCCAGGTTTTCCCAGGCCTAGTGGTGGGGTGGTTTCAGAAAGACAAGGAAGACTGTATTTCTCATGGATCCAGGATGATTAACTCAAGGGGAGAGTTGGAGAAAGCTACATTTCAAGGAATGTGCAAGTTCCTTCCCACTGGAGGTCTTGATGGTTCCTTCTGGTCAGCCTGTGCTTCCAAGGGCTTAGAAACAAGGACAGATAGTGATGACTGCCAGTCTGATATATTTTGAGGTGAAAAAAATTCTCAATTTAAAATAGCCTGAGAAAGGTTGAATTGCCCAGTGGGAGATCACCAATATTTCCTATGACAACAATTACAAGTTAAGCTACATGGGAGGCTTTTTTGCAGTTGGGAAAAGTTAACAAGGTCACCATCTCTCTTGCATAATGGGCAGTACCAGTTTATTTCCAGGAAAGTGTATGAAATCTGTAGACAACACTTTTCTGCTTTATTTTTTTGATTATTTATTGTTGCATTTTGGTTGGGGGTGGCATTAGCAGATGACTCAGGAGTGTGCTAAAGCCATATGGTCTTGTGTTTGTATTTGAGGACAGGTACTCAAGGGATCCCTTGCTCTTCTACTACTGAGAAAGAAGAATGTGCACTGCGAGCACTTAAGTGTCCTGGTCAGCTACATCAGCTCTTGCAGCATCTGTGAAAATCTAGGAAAGTTTCTGTACTTTCCTTACAAGGTGAAATCATAAAAGTTCCAGGAAGAGAACAGAGCTGACCTATAGAAAGGACTGAACAGAGACCTTTTGACTTTCCATATAATTTTCCTAACACTGAAATTCACATATTTTGAAATGCCATTGTATTGCCTTATCCAAAGGAAAAAAATACAGTGTAGATTGATATGAGGTGAAAAGCATGTATAGCTGAGAATAACAGTTGGCTGCAATTAAATTATGACATATGAATAGTCCCTCCTGAGAACACTGTGGGATAAATGGCAGAGGATGGCCAAGGACTAATCACATCTTCTTCAAAAGGTGTGACCTCCCACATTAAAGAGTCTTTAACATCATGCTATGATATTATTAACTCAGGTGAGTGTCAGTGAATAACAGCAGTTTAGAGGGCTTTTCTTTGGCTTTCTCTAATACAACAGCTGACCAGACTTATTTGATTAAGGGACCTCTGGCAAGAGATGAGCCTTGGTAAGATGAACCTTGAAGAAAAGTATATCACAGAAAAGAATATAAAATATCCCATGTAGACCATCATCAGAAACTCTATTTTATTTTTATTTTGCACTTTGTCTTATGTTTAGTTACTAACATGCTGGTGTGTCCAACACACAAGGATCATTTCAAATTGTCTTTTTCCTGTCAGCATCAATACCATGCAAAAAACCCCCAAAAAGCCACAAACCACCATCACCAAAAAACAAAACCCTGGAAAATGTTTTCTTGAGTCTCTAGTTTACCTCGGTTGCAGAAAAGAAGGTGCTAGACCCACAGCAAAATTCCTCCTCCCACTGCAGACTCAAATTTGAACAAGCATGACAAGTCTTGCCTATTTCTGAGTCATTGTCAAATGAAATCTACAGAATGAAGTACAGGAATGAACTGTATGAAGTCTAGACTGCTTTCAATATGTATGGAGTTTTCAGGTCCACAGCTTTCAATTCTCTTTTCAGTCTGCAATCCATGTCAGGTTTTAGCACCCTTCCTGGAGGAGGCAGTATGGGAAAAAAAGAGGGAGGCAGTTTTCCATAAGTGATTTCTGTTAGCATCTGTTTGCATTGCTATTCACCTGAAATGGGTGGAGGGCAAATGTGAATTGAAGACTCATCTGGATTTCTCCAGAAGAACTGGAGGAAAAGTCTATGAAGAAGTTGCAGTAGTTGCAATGTCCAAAATGCAGAACACCAGGAAAGAAAATGGAAAAGATTTGCTCTGTAGTATGAAATCTAGCTGCATAATACAAGCATGCAAATCTTATTAGAAACAAATGAAGTCTAAAACACATATGGAAATGGAGTATAAAATGTATATGCAATTTGGGGAAGCAAACAGTACTCTAGCTCTTGATTTAGGTTATATTCAGATTTGTCTGCCTATTATGTGCAGATTTTTTCCTTCTTTTATTTGCCCCAAATTTTCTTCTGGGGCTTTTTGTTTGTTTGTTAAAGCTTAGTGAATATGGACAGTATGTTCTCTTTCCTACTTACAAAATGGAGGAAGTGCCCAGCAAAAATCTTTTCTCTTTCATGCCCTTAAATTACTGAGCAAATCATTCTCCCCCAATACTGATATTTCTACTCCTTCAGTTTCAAGATATCTAGAAATCCTGCCCTGCTGGCAAGTTAGGAAGGGCAAGCTTAGATCACATAAAAATTTCCAGGAGGAAGTTTTACTAAAATCATGTTTAACTCCTTGCCTCATGTCTGACACCAATCTCAGATTCTTGAAAAAGGACTTATCAACGAACAAAAAAACACAGCCAAAGCAATTCTGTTTGAATGAATTATAGGTGCCAAAGCTTTTCTCCCATACTGAGATCCTGATCAGTCCAAGTACTTGTCTACATTGAAAGTACACAAGTGCATTCACACTTACACATATCAAATGTGTTACTAGATAAAATTACCAGCCAACAAAGACCAGAGCTATGAAGATCTGGGCTGAGAAGCAACCTGGAAATTTGTGGATGTCCCCTCTACATACTGAGCAGGAGACCAGGTGTTTTCAGCCTTGGGGGCCCACCCTCTTCAGCAAGGGTGAGTTCTCTGCAGTAGGGCAGTGCGAGCGAAAAGGAAGAAAATGGAATAGTTGACTGTGGGGGAATGAGTAGAAGAAGCTGTTTAATGCAGGGACAAGCAGGCCAGTGTTTTTTGGAAGTCTTTCAGTGTGAGCCACTTGTCTGTGCCTGTCGATGAATAAATAAACTGTAACTTTTTAAAGGATGACTAAACTAGACTGAGTATCTAAAAACTACTTAAAATTTTAACTTTAATGAGCACTTTAAAAATGTATCTTTATGGTACTAAAACTAATATACATTTTTTTAAGGGGAAAAAAAATACGATGATGTTCTTTATATTTATGCTGTCACTCATGCTTTGACTCTGATCACTTATCTGGATAATTAAGCAGTATCACTGAGGAACCAGATACCAGAAAGCTGATATTAATCCATCCCTCTTAATAGTAACGCAAAGCCACTGGGGTGGAAAGCAGCCTAGTCTTCCTAATCCCCTTTTACCAACATTTCGGCATCAGCATATCTCATTTATTTTCAAAAGTGGTTCGAGACACACTATCGCTGGCTTAAGTCTAATTTAGGCTTTAAATCAAAATATATTAAGAAATGCAAAAATAGTCAAGATTACCAAGATTTCTTGAGGGAATGATTCACAACCAGCTCATGTCCCTCTGACAGGAAGTGGGGACAGCTAAATGATTGTTGCATGTCTGCATTGCTTTAAGGTACAACACTTTCCTTTGAATTAAAAGAAGGCAGGATTACAGTGGAGACCTTGAGATCCCACTGCCATGCTTATCAGGTATATGTTAATGATAGTCTGAGCAACTTCTACAGACATAATTCACCTGCCAGTACTGAAGAGTCCAAGGCTATTCTGTTCTCTCTTGTGTGCATGTGTCAGTGTTTATGTGAGCCTTGTTGTCTCCTTCAGAGTATTCTTGGCTCCTCAGAGTATTTTTGGGTTCAGTTTCAAGACTGTCCTAAGGCCCTCATTAGTCACTGTTGCTCCCATTATCCCCTTGTGCATCTTGAGGTGGTTTGACTTGAGCACACATGAATATAATTTGACATGTACCACAACAGTAAAGGTGGTGGGTAGTTGTCAGAAGGACAAAGCTACACACCTGTCCCTTCCCTGCCTCCTCCATGCAAACCAACCTGAAGCAGACAAACAACACACACCCAGATTGAGCATCATCCCAAGGCTGTGCTCATGGTGCAAAAGCACAACCCTAGCTTGATGACATGAGTTTGGGCTCTGCCCTTGGCTTGTGGTGTGAGGCAGGTCCAGCTGTCTCACTTTCTATGGAAACCTCATCCATTCAGCCCTAGTCTCAAGTGGCTGGAATTAGTGGTGGGCAGATGCTTCTAAAGCATCTGTAGATGACAAACTACAGATATTGGTGTGTTTGAATCATGAATGGCAACTTTGATTTTGATAGTTATTTGACTACAGGTTGTGTACTCTTTACTGTCATACCATTGTATTAGCTACTGCTGACATCCCCCTGTGCAGATTGAAGCTGTAATACATTGAACTCACAGCTGAAAAACTAAATATATCATGACAAAAACAATAGAAACCAAGCTTACCCATCTACTTTAGCCCCAAGGTGATGCCTTATACTTCCTGAGGGTCTTAAGGAGGAGCTAACATATGAGTCAATTAACTTTACAAACTAACAAAGTTTTCAAAGACAGTGAAATGGGGACAGAGTCCATGTGTCATCATAGTAAAAGTATGAGGCACTTTCACTTTGTTTTTGTGGCTCTGCCATCAGAGACAGACACACTTCAGCAGTCTCCTGAAGGCTCCTGGTTTCCCATGTGTATTTTATTAAGTGTTAGTACCACCAAACACTGTACAGATGGGAGAATTTATCACTTGATAAAATAATTAGTCTGCTATTGCAATGACAAGAAGAAACAGCAGCATGAAGGCAGCAAACTGAGGTGCTGCTTTTACCTTCCTCATATTTTTTTTTATTTTTACCAAAACAAGAAAATATTTTTACAGGATAAGCCAATAGTGCTGCTGGAATTGAATTAGAGCATCCTTAATTAATATGTCAGAATATGAGGAATGATGAAAATATGTATAATTAAATTCTTGCACTAAAACCAGGATTATAATATATGACTAAAATAGATCAGGGCATTTTTTGTGTGTGCTTTTTTATTTTTTCCCCCTGATATTTTTATTTTAATTTAAAATAATAATAATAATAATGAGTTCTGGTATCTTTGCACTGTATCTTGATTAGCTATTACGTGTCTGGCTAAGAGATGGGTCACCCCAAAAATTACACACTATTTGTGAAAATGAAAAGAATTTTTCCAGTTCTATGAGTACAGTGTTATTTTCAGGCTAATATACAGTAGTAATAGCTAGGCACTGTGGCAACCTACATTGTCGATAATAAGAAGCTGTTTGAGACAGGTGCTTGAAAGAGCAAACTTCTTACATAAATTAAATACCTATTTTCAACTACATGGCTCCAATTTTCAAAGGCAGCGAGTGATTCTGGGTATTCTAGTTTTCAAGGGCTCAAAATCAGACATATGCAGAGGGTCTGATTTTCTAATTTTCAGTGTTTATGGAAGATCCAACTTCATTAAAATGTCTGAGTGGCTCTTTTCTTCCCCTGTCACTCAGGAGTTCAATCAAATAGGTCAGTTTGGATGCTAGGTCACAGCTATGCAGTGAGTAACCTCACAGACCATTTTACATTAGATATTTTTTACTCTGTTGATCTCTTCTTCTTGTGCTTGTGTTGTACTTTTTTTAATTTAAGGGAAATATTTTAAACTGAAAGTTTCTTTTTGAGCCTACTATATGGAAGATTTACTAACACTTATGTGACAATTAATTGTAGACTAAAACTGATGTAAAAAATGTGATCTGTATGAAAAAACAAGGGATCTTCCTTAAAAAATCCTATCTGGTACTGAATCCAATAAAACATTATTTATTCAATTATTTGATATATCAGTCATATAAATCTCCCACTTCTTTCACAATTTGTCTTAGCAAAAGTTGTCACTCTACATCCCACTCAGATTCTCAAAAGATTTCAAAATCCTGCACCCAGCCTGGATACCAGCATTATAAGGGGAAATGTCCAGATAAATCCAGTGGCAAAAGAAAACCTATAAACTACATATAATAAAGAAATAATTGTAGGAAATTGAGTTTTCTGTTCTTGTGCTTTCCTAGCATTCAGCTCTTCAAAGAGATAGCAAATATTCTATTGGTTAACATTTAACCCAAACTAATAGGTCCAATCTCACATACTCAAATAAATCATAATGCCTTTTCAATTAGTTTGCACTTTTGCTCACTGCTGTCCTGAATAATTAGGAAAACAATTCACATTTCGCTAGGAGATGATATGAAGTGTTATTCCTGTGATAATTACTAAGCTGCAGTTCAGTTTCCCTGGCTCCCACCAGGTCACCAGGGCACAAAAGAGGACACCATGAGAGCATTAATGAGCTCTCATTGAAGATGTTAAAAAGCTTGTATTGATCTGTTTGTCCAAGAAGGAGATATTTAAGCCTTTCTGCTGAGGGCAGGAGAGACAGAGATTCATATCACAAAGCCTTTTATCCAACCCCTTCTGTTTCTAGCTTCAATATTGCCCAGTCTCAGCATGTCTGGTTCTGGAGGTCATACTTTTAAACTTTCACCACATTTTTTTTTCTTTTTCTCTTTCTTCTTTTTTTGTTTAAAAAAAAAAAAAAAAGGAAAGAGAGATAATATACAGTGTACACTTAACCTTTACTACAGGGATCCCTTTACAAAGCTAGCTATTTCTGAGAACAAGCTGCAGTGCAGCAAGATCTCCCTTCTCACTATATACCACTAACGCACATCTCAATTAAATTAAAGACACTCCAGACAATGCAAAGTCTGAGTCAGTGCAAAATTTTATTCATATTTTGAAAATGGATCAAATCAAATCACTTTTGGTGGAGGTTGATCAGACTTTTTTCTCCAGCATCACTGCCTTTTTGTGAACTTCTGCACTTGCTCTTTCTGGCAGGAAGCAGAAGTGGAACTGTAAGGCTACAAAATCGCTGGTTCTTGTGGTATCTTCAGAGGAGATTTCCTCCTGCAGGCAGGGGAGGCAAATCTTGTCTTGCTTTCAACTTTCTGCACTGTTATGATATATTGCAGCTGTAAACTAGTTCTGGGTATACTTTACTACTCGTCAATTTTGTCTGTTTTCTTTTAAATGCCACAATGAACTGTCAGTGAGCATTTGCAGCCTGTCTGGGAGATAGTATGGGAAAAAAAATTAATGAAACTGTAAAAGTTGTATTTTCTTTGTTTACATTTGTCACCTGAACCAGCTGTTGTCTGGTTCAGCAAGGTTATATCTCTCTTTTCACTACATCTTATTTACATTCATCTTGATATGAGCAACTCAGTGAGGCCACTTGTGTGAGTCTATTGTAAATGATTACTGAAGAGACATGTTGGGATCTTTCATGGTTATTGTTAAGCAGGTGCTCAAGATGTGCTTTTTTCTTAACATACAACAAAGGCCATTATAGCTGAAAATGTCTCAGTGTTAGTTTTAAGTATGTAGATCAATGCAATGGTAGGAGCCTGACAGAAGGGCTGGTAAGAAAGAACTTCCCAGGATATTAGACAAGGCCACTCCATCTTAAGGCTGTAATTATGGTATAAGATCAGAGCTCCATTCTTCTGGACTTGCTGTTCTCTTCAGTCTTAAGTAACTTGAATATCATGGCCAGTTCTAAGATGTATCTTTTCTGAGAATAGGTTTAATAGTATACCACTGCAGAATGAATGGACATACAAATGATACTCCCAGTGCCCTGATGCAGTAACCACCACTTCAGGGATGGAGCTGGCAAGAGACCTTGTGCATCTCTGCCATGTGTGGTAACCACTTAATAAAGATATGAGGGAAATATTCAGGAACAAATAAAATTGGACATGGATAGAAAGTAATGACCCTTGAGTGACAACTGAGGTGATGTGGATGAATATTAAATGTGAAGGTTCTGAATTATTCATTGAAGGTTCAAGGTAAAAGGGTTAACCTCATAACATCCTCTTACCGACACCTCACTCAGGGTAGAAATCCCAATTCTGTGATGCTTTTCAAACTTTGAGTCCCTCTGTGCATAGGGAGAGTTATGCTGGGGATCTTGCTCCTTCCTACTATTGGTAATTCGTAGTAGACAAAGGTCTTCTTGTGAGCGCTGGTAGCTTTGCCACAAGCTGTACAGCTGCAGTAATACTCAGCCCCTGGGCTGTCATGGAGGCAGACTGGCAGCAGGTTGGAAAATGTATCAGGAGAAATGTGGCCAGCAGGATCAGGCAAATGTCTGTACTTGGCACTGGTGAGGCCACACCTGGAGTACTCTGTCCATTTCTGGGCCCATTGCTTGAAGAAAGGCATTGAGGTGCTGGAGCTTGTCCAGGGAAGGGCAATGGATCAGCTGAAGGGTCTAGAGAGTGTCATATAAGGAGCATCTGTGGGAGTTGTGGGTGTTCAGCCTGCAGAAAAGGAGGCTCAGGGGGGACATTATCACTCTTCACATCTACCTGCCATGGAAGTGTAGTAAGGTGGGGATCAGTCTTTTCTCCCAGTCAGCCAGTGACAGGACAAGATGACATAGCCACAAGCTGCCCCAGGAGAGGTTCGAGTTGAACATTGGGATGAGCTTGTCCATGGAAAAGGTTGTTAAACATTGGAATTTACTGCCCAGGGAGATGATGGAGTCACCACCCCCAGAGATGTTCAGGTGATGTTCAGGCTTGGCATTTAGTGCCATGGTGTAGCTGACAAGGTTGTCATCAGTTGAAGGTCGGACTCAACTTCAGATGTCTTTTCCAACCTAAATGAGTCTATGATTTTGTGACGTTAAAAGGCTCCTGGCCCTCCAGCTGTTATGACACACATCCACACTGCCTGGCACTATGCATGTCATCTGCTCACCTGCTTGGCATGATATTTCCTTATTCTCCATCCTACTCCATTTACAGTTACATGGCACTGGAGGGAGATGAAATCATTCCCAGCTCTTTCTGCCCTGCCTATGCTACTTCTGGGAAGACCTCATGAATAGTAGGATAAATACCATGAAGTTCTATATGGTCAGCTAACCTGATGCCCCCTGAAAACAGCCCAGGTAGGCATAAGAGTGTGGGTTCAGGAGGATGTCTGATCTGGGAAACAAACACAGAAATGTCAAGACTAGAACATTATGAAATAAAAGGATACTCTGCAATAATTTCACTGACAGCACCTTATCAAAAACCAGAGATTGCAAGGGACAAGAGTTGTCATGTGAGACTGCTGTTTGAGAGGCGACTAGAAAGTTCCTCCTCACTGTTCTGTTCCTGCTGTTTGATGGTATTTCTTTCAAATAGGTAAGGGCAAAGGAACTCAAGGAGAATGTTTTGGAAGGTCAGTTTCTGGCCATTTGGCCAGACATCAAAGAAAGACTCTCTAATCACAGACACTTCAGAGTTGAGTGAAAAATAGAAATGGTGACCTAAATGGAGGTCATTTAGGCATGGGATTGCTAAAATCACACCTCTCACTTTTGCCTTATATTTGTTTTGGCTACAACAAACACAAAACTTCTGTCAGCATTCAGAGTGTGCCTCCTGAACCTCATTCATCTCATTGTCTGTGAGCTGGAATGAGTAAACTGTTGCCAGTAAGCAAAAGTAATTGCAGTGTTCAGTAATACATTCTGGAAGTATAAAAAAAATTCAGACTGAAGCACGAACCCACTTCTTATCATTATGTTACAGTGTTAAGGTAAATGTACCTTGAGCAGGAAATGCGCACAAGACAAAAAGAAAGAGTAGAGGAGAGGAGCAGAGGAGAACTGGAAGGAGTAGAGGGCAGAACAGGGAGGTAGCCAGCAGAAAAGGCTGAGTAGTGCCTATCTCCTTCACAGAAAAGAAAGTTTGAGCAACTAAAAAGGTTGTTCCTCTAGAAAAAGCTTTTCTTCAACACAAAAAAATTAAATCTCAACAGAGAAAATGTCTTTTTTTTTTTTTTTGTAGTTTGCGCCACCATCAGCAGAAGTGATAAATCAATTTCAGTATGAGCAAGGTACTCTGAGAAGGTGAATAGACTTATTTACATTATTATTACATTAGAGAGCAAACTATATCTCCAGATTTTACACTGTCTAATTATTGTAGTGTGTTTTAATCAAGACCTGTACAGAACTTTGAAATTCTCCTTGTTCTCTGATATTTCCTGTTTCTTCAAGAATATCTAGACATCTGGTGCCTTGCTGCAAGGGCCTTTGAGTAAGGTAACATAGCTTCAGTATGAAGCTGAGGCAAACAGAGACTGCTTCTGAATAAAAGCATCCACACAGGAGTCTGATACATTAAATTAATGTGCTCTTTCTTAAGCCTTTTAGAGATTTACTTTAACTTTCTTGGCAATCTCTTAACATGAAGAGACTAGCATCCTCACCAACATGAAGAAGGACTGAAGTGTACTTCTCCAGTTCTAGCTACTGCAAACATAAAATTTAATCAGTTGATTTTTAAATATAAACCTTTTCCTCTCACTGGCAGGTTCAGTTTCAATAACTCCTTTGCTGCCTTTCCTCAAAAAGATGCTCACTTTCATCATCAGAGTTTTAAATTTCTGACTGAAACAAGGAGGACTGATCAAAAGTATGTTCTTGTTAAGTGGGGAAGGTCAGATCTCTCTGATGGTTCAGCAGACGTACTAAGTTTTCCTTACTAAGTTACTGCACTGAGATATTACCAACAGCCTCCTAGAGGGGTCTTGGAGAGTAGTAGTCTCAGAGCTATTAAGAACTGGGAGGAAAAAAATTATGGAGATGGAGAATTAAGTGAAAAAAAAGGAAATCTGATCTCTCCTGGAAGAAGATAGTGAAAATATGCTTAGTTTCTACGTAACGAGTGTGCTCTGGTACGTGCACAGAGAGGCACTGACCTTAGAGACCTGTACAGATAAATATGTACTGTGGGAAAGTTAATCAAATTAACTGATCTTTAACCCAGCAGTGTCAAAGTTTTCTTCTGACTTCAGTTTTCAGCCTCCTATTAACAGTTATTTATATATATATATATGAAAAAA